>JAVXUP010000835.1:0-335342 GCA_033070095.1 Escallonia herrerae
ATAAAAGGAGATCTCCATTTTATTTTCACCTCACTCGAATCATTTGGAAGCGTTCTTCACTTCAAGTAAGTCTCTCCTCATCTCCTCTTTCTGTTCAGCATTTCAAGTTTTTGTAGTTTGTTTAGAAGATATGTCCGAGTCCTCAGTCTCGGTTTCATCTCTTGAAGAGGATATAGTCATTAGCAGTAGTTCATCATCAAGATCAGGTCGAGTTTCAACTTCAAGTAGTGAAGTTGGGACTTCAAGTCCACAGCTTCTCCGACCTTTATCCTCAGAACCACTACGCCCTTCATCTTCTCAACCTCTCCAGCCTTCAACCTCCCAACGATCCCCATCTTTGCCTGCCAAGAATGCCTTAGGCGATGTTAAGGATCAAGCCGAAGACGAGGCTAATCCTAGGCCTTGGTATACGGCAGACGAGAAGTCGAGTAAAATGCCTACCGAAGATTTGGTAGAATTGCTCTGGGAATATCCTCTTCCCGTAGGTTGGTATGCTCGTCTTCCTGGCTTGCAAGAACCAGCCAACTATGGAACGAAGTATGAGACTGGGATTTACGAAGAGCAAGTGAGATCTGGATACAGACTTCCTCTTCACCCTTTTGCTCTTCGTTTCTTCGAGCATTACCACATGGCCCCAGGTCAGCTTGTTCCTAATGGCTGGAGGATGCTTGTCGGGCTCATTTATCTGGTTCAGACTTCAGGTTATAAATCAGATCCAACAGATTTTATGAGAGTATTCTTTGAAATTTGTTTCGTCAAGGGGGTTGCCAATTGCCCAGGATGGTACTATATTCACAGTAGGCAACGACTTCTGAAAGGGGGGCCAAAGTCGAATAAAGGTTGGCACTCCATATACTTCTTCGTTGGCCGTTTTGATAAAGGGAAGCTCCCGTTTGACAGAGAGTGGAATCCTTACTGTAAGGATTTTGAGAACCCTGGCAAGCCTGCTCCAAAAAACCTTACCAAACACATTCCTAGCCACATCAAACTTTGGGGCGGACTTTTCATTGACGAACCCTTATCAGAGCAACAACTAGAATGGGCGAGGATCATTCCTCGCACTCTTGTTCCAGCTAGAGCTGTAACCCCTCCTCCTGCGCCTACTATCTCTAGCACATTTCCTGCTGAGAGCGCGTCTCTAGGTGTGCTTTTAAATAGGCTTTTGGTTCCAGTCTTTGTTTCAATGTGTATTCTTGTATTGATTGCCAACTCCTTTGTAGAAATGGCCAGCGAAAGTGGAAAAACACCGCAAGGAGGTTTTCTTGGTGTCTTGCAGAAAGCAAAAGGGAAGAGGAGAGAAAAGCAGCCAAGTACAGAGTTGCTCCCTGCTCCAAAGAAGACAAGGGTTATACTTCCCGACCACTCTCCGCAGATCGTGGAGAAGGTGTCCGTCGAAGAGGATCCCATCTTTCGTCCCAGATGGACTCTTCATTCCAATGATGTTGGGATGCCAGATAGTTAGATTTCAGAGCAATACCTTGTTCACGGAGTTCTTCCTTGGGACAAGAAGATATTTCAGAACCAAACTCACGAGACTTTTGCATGTTCCTTTGCTCAGGCTGTGTATACGGTGAGATTCTGTCTTCTAGTTTTCTCTTGTATTTACTTTCGGACTCCATTTTGCTGATCGTCCCAATCTTTATCGTAGATGTATGCCAGTGGGTATGAAATGCTTTCTCGCTTTGAGATGGCGAGGCAGGTGGCAGCAGAAGAGGCTCAACAGAAGAGGGAAGCTATTAAGGAGGCACAAGAAGCTTCTCATCGTGCTGAAGAGCTGAGTAATCGAGAGGAAGATCATCTGGCTAAGATTACGAATCTAGAGAAGAGGCTGGAACGAATAAAGAGGAAGGCGGTAGAAGAGGTAACCAAAGCTCGAGACCAATGCATCCGCGACTTCCTGGACGGAAATGCGGGGGATGAATGGCTAAAGAAGCGGACCGAAGATGGCCTTGAGATCTATGATCTTGGCTTTACAAAGGCCAAGGAGATGTTTGCTGAGCGCTTTTCTGACATCCCCTTGGAGGATTTCATTCTGCCTGCGGTGGTGTCTCCATCTAGAAAGACTGCCATGCCTTCAGAGGCGGGAGATGCCGCAGCTTCTCATCCTCCGGGAGAAGGTCCGTCTGGTGATGCACCCGAGCCCTAGACTTTAGCCCTTGTATCTGGGCTTTGTTGTTTATCTAGACAGAGAATTTCAATGCCCTTTCAAGGGCTTTATTGTAAAACTCTTTATCTTTTATTTCATGTTGATCCTTTACTATGTGTTTCTTATGGTTTGTGTTTACCATTCACACAGTATAAAAAATGTTTACTTTGACTCAAACCCTTTATTCGTCACTTAAAGAGTTGGCAAAGAAGTCGAGCACCCTCGCTCGGCCTAAATTTCGAAGAAGTTAAAAGCTTTGTTGGAGTGACGATGCCCCCATTAACTTTTGTTTCTTCACGAACTTAGATCTGTAGCTAACCCGTTTGGCCTTCTCTTGTATTTTATAGAACCCAAGAGTTATATGCTTTGTTCGGACAGAGTGTTCGGTCCTCACTCTGTTCGGACAGAATGTTTTGGCTAAACTGATCACTCTGTTCGGGCAGAGTGTTCGGCCATCATTCTGTTCAGGCAGATTGATTTTGGCTATAATGATCACTCTGTTCGGACAGAGTGTTCGGCCATCATTCTGATCGGGCAGATTGATTTTGGCTAAAACTGATCACTCTGTTCGGGCAGAGTGTTCGGCCATCATTCTGTTCGGGCAGATTGATTTTGGCTATAATGATCACTCTGTTCGGACAGAGTGTTCAGCCATAATTCTGATCGGGCAGATTGATTTTGGCTAAAACTGATCACTCTGTTCGGGCATAGTGTTCGGCCATCATTCTGTTCGGGGCAGATTGATTTTGGCTAAACTGATTACTCTGTTCGGGCTGAGTGTTCGGCCATCATTCTATTCGGGGCAGATTGATTTTGGCTAAACTGATCACTCTGTTCGGGCAGAGTGTTCGGCCATTATTCTGTTTGGACAGAATGTCTTGGCTAAATTGAGCACCCTGTTCAGGCAGGGTGTTCGGCCATCACTCTGTTCGGACAGAATGTTTTTGGCTAAGCTTCTATCACAACAATGCTGAGAAACATAACTTTATTCCTCGAGAAAAAGTTTACATTGGATTGCTAGACAACCCATTTATTACCAAAAATCTGCTAAAGACTATTTGGAGTTCTAACAAGGTTTGAGCCCTTTGTCCCCCAAAAAGGAAAGTGTTTTGGCTCGGGCCAAGACACTACTGGTAATATCTGCGCAAGTTTTCAGCATTCCAAGTGCGAGGGATAGATTCTCCTGAAAGTGTGCCGAGTGCATAGGCGCCCGTCTTGAGCACCTTTATCACACGGTAGGGTCCTTCCCAATTTGGAGATAACTTTCCCGTTGCTGCCTTTGGATTCGAGACTTCTAATTTGTGAAGGACTAAATCTCCCTCGTTAAACTGCTTGGATCGGACTTTCTGATTGTAATATCGTGCGACTCGTTGTTTAACGATAACGGATCGTACATGGGCTTGAGTTCGGGCCTCTTCTACTAAGTCAAGATTTGCGCGGAGTCCAACATCGTTGTTTAATTAGCTGAAATGTAAGGCCCGTATTGTTGGGACTCCGATCTCAACTGGTAACATCGCTTCGGTACCATAGTAGAGCGAGAAAGGCGTTTCTCCTGTGACCGAGTGTGGAGTTGTTCGATAGGCCCACAACACTTTGGGAAGTTCATCCACCCATGCGCCTTTTGCTTCATTTAGCTTCTTCTTCAATCCTTGTAAGATGCCTCGATTCATGTTTTCAGTCTGACCATTGGATTGTGGATGGGCTACTGAAGTGAACCTCAAATCGATCGAAAGATTCGAACAGAAGGTTCAAAAATTGATGTTGTCAAACTGTTTGCCGTTATCAACGACCAAAGCTCTGGGCACCCCAAAATGGCAGATGATGTTTTTCCAAAAGAAGTCTTCACACTTTGCGAAAGTTATGGTTGCCAGAGATTCTGCTTCGGTCCATTTGGTGAAGTAGTCTATTGCTACAATCACAAACCGTCGTTGCCCCAACGCCATGGGAAAAGGTCCTAGTAGATCCATTCCCCATACAGCAAAGGGGATAGGGGAAACAATTGAAGTTAATGGGGCGACCGGTGTATGAGAGAGTGGTGCAAACTTCTGGCATTGGTCGCACCTTCAGGTGAATTCGATGGCGTCTTTCTGCATCGTAGGCCAGCAATATCCTTGCCTTAAGATCTTCTGCGCCAACGTCCTTCCCCCAAGATGTTGACCGCATATCCCTTCATGTACTTCTTGTAATGCGTATAGGGATTCTGATGGGCGTAGACATCTGAGGTAAGGAAGGCTGAATGATTTCTTGTATAGAGTACCTTCAACTAAAGCATACCTAGCAGTTTTGACGTGAAGGTTCCTCGCCTCATGTCTCTCACTTGGTAATTCGCCTGTGGACAGGTATTTGATGATCCTGTCCATCCAACAGCGATCTTGATCTATGATTTCAATCTCATCATGAGAACTGATACTGCGATCGTTGAGGAATTCAAGGTATACCGGGCGACGGGCCTCCGTTTCTTCAGCGGAAGCGAGTCTTGATAACGTATTTGCTTGAGTATTCTGGTCTCGAGGAATTTGGCGAATGGTGAAGTTTTGAAACTTCACAGCTGAAGTTTTAACTAAGTCAAGATATTGAGCCATTCTTTCGTCTCTGGCCTCATAATCTCCCAAGACATGATTGACCACCAGTTGGGAATCGCTATGAACTGATAGGGAGTCCACCTTTAAGGCATGTGCTAGCCTTATTCCCGCGAGAAGAGCCTCATATTCGGCCTTGTTATTTGAGGCTTCAAACCTAAAACGAAGTGCGTACTCAATAGTAAAACCTTCTGGACTTATAAGAATAATCCCGGCTCCACTATTGCCAACAGCTGAAGAACCGTCTACATAAAGATTCCAAGGATCAGTAACCTCAGAGATCACCAATTGAGGTGGGTCTTCGGGTAACGTGCACTCGACAATAAAGTCCGCTAGGGCTTGAGCTTTCACTGTAGTGCGAGGTTTATACTGGAGATCGAATTCTCCCAACTCGACTGACCAGTTTACCAATCTTCCTGATGCCTCAGGGCTCATCAATACCTTTCTGAGTGGTTGGTCTGTCAAAACGACAATGGTATGAGACTGAAAATATGGTCGAAGACGCCTAGCTGATATGATAAGGGCTAGGGCAATCTTGTCGATCTTTGGATATCTTGTCTCCACATCTTGTAAGACCTTGCTGACGTAATAGTTCTGGACCCCATCTTCCTCTCTGATCAAAACAGTGCTGACGGCAACTTCGGTGACAGAGAGGTATATTAATAAGTCTTCTCCAGGGAATGTTTTTGAAAGTAGGGGCGGAGAACTCAAGTGTGTTTTCAGCTCTTCGAACGATTTCTGACAATCGTCCATCCACACAAAATTCTTTGCCTTTCTGATGGCTTTAAAGAATGGTGAGCATCGTTCAGCTGTCGTGCCATGAACCTTCCCAAAGCTGCAACCCTTCCTGTTAACTCTTGCACTTGTTTGACGGTTTTTGGAGGCGTCATGGCTTAAATGGCTTTTATCTTTTCTGGGTTTGCTTCAATTCCTCGTTGAGAAATAATAAACCCCAAGAATTTCCCTGATTGAACTCCAAAAGCGCATTTGAGCGGGTTCAGCTTCATTCTATACTTTCGAAGGATGTTGAAAGTTTCTCTCAAGTCTTCCACATGGAATTCAGACTTTACACTCTTTACGAGCATATCGTCAACATAGACCTCCATGTTCTTTCCGATCAGGTCTCGAAAGATCATGTTCACCAGGCGCTGGTAAGTTGCCCCGACGTTCTTAAGTCCAAAGGGCATTACTTTATAACAATATAACCCTCTTTCTGTGATGAACGACGTTTTTGGGACATCGTCTTTGTGCATCATGATCTGGTTATAACCAGAATATGCATCCATGAAACTAAGCAATTCGTGGCCTGAAGTAGCGTCGATCAGAAGGTCGATTCTTGGAAGTGGGTAGCTATCCTTCGGACATGCTTTGTTCAGGTCAGTGTAATCAATACAAATTCGCCATCTGTCGCCGGGTTTAGGAACCATGACAACGTTGGCGATCCAATTCGGGTATAAGATCTCTTCAATGAATTTTGCAGTCAAGAGTTTATCTACTTCTTCTTCAATCTTCTCCTGTCTTTCTGGCGCAAAAGTCCTCTTCTTCTGCTTAACAGGTTTTTTGGATGGGTCGACATTCAGCCTATGGGTAATGATCTCGGGATCAATCCCTGGCATGTCTGTCACTGTCCATGAAAAAATATCCGCATAGGTTCTCAATAGGTTCACCAGCTCGAGCTTGGTGTCTTCCTTAAGATTTGAGCCTATGCGAACCGTTTTGTTTTCTTCTCCGGGATATACTTCAATGCTCGTCAGATCTTCAACAGGTTCTCCTCTTTGCATCTTTGTGTCCTCCCGGAGGTCTTCGATAATCAGTGCTTCTTTGTTCTTCGATCGGCATGAAGTTACGTAGCACTGACGAGCTGTAGTTTGGTCTCCTTTCACCTCTCCAATCCCGTGTTCCGTGGGGAACTTCATCTTGAGGTGATAAGTTGACACTACCGCTTGTAACCGATTGAGTGCTGGTCATCCCAATATGGCATTGTATGCTGAGGGGACTTTTACCACCACAAAATCAAGCATGAAGTTGGCTTGTGCCGGAGGTGTGCCAATCGCAACTGGGAGTGTGATAATCCCTTCGGCTGCAACCGGATGATTGGAAAATCCATACAATGGTGTATCCATCTTTCGGAGACGGTCCGTTGGAATATTCATCTTCTCGAATGCGTCATGGAATAAGATTTTTGCGGAACTTCCGTTATCAATCAAGACACGCTTGACATCAAAGTTCCCAGCTTTAATGGTGATGACTAATGGGTCATCGTGGGGGGTTTTTATGCCCTTCGAATCATCATCGGAAAAGGTGATCGTCGCTGCGGGTACCGTTTTCAGCTTCTTATTCAAGGGCGGGCTCGTTATGCACACCTCTCTGGCGTATGCTTTTCGAGCCTTACCCGATGAACCTCCTGCGGCTATTCCCCCAGATATAGTGTTGATCGTACCCGCATTCTCTTCTCGATCTTCTCTTTCTTCTATGGCCGGTGGTGTTTGTTGTGTTCCGTCTCCAGGAGCTACAAACTTTCTCAACTGGCCACGCTTGATAAGGGCCTCAATTGCTCGTTTGAGCGACCCGCAGTTGTCAGTTGTGTGGCCATGATCGTTGTGAAAGTGACACCACAAATCTTTGTTCCTCTTGTTTGGTCGGGATTTCATTCTGTCTGGCCACTGGAGAGCCTTGTTGTCTTTGATCTCGTGAAGAATTTGCGACGGCTTTGCATTGAGGGGTGTCAGATTAAATGTGTCTTTTGGACGTCGTTCATCACGTTTAGGACGTTTTGCTGACTTTCCTTCTAGGGGAGTTACTTCTCGAGATTGTTTCTTCTGTTCCGGTTTCCCTTCTCCACATCGGTCTCTGTGTGTCTCTAAGTATTCTTCTGCTTGAATATATTTGTTAGCCTTCTTAAGAAGGGCTTTCATATTACCTGGAGGACTTTTGTTCACAGAGAAAGCGAACTTGGATGTGGGTCGAAGGCCTTGGAGGAATGCAGTATACTTCACGAATTCATCCAAGTTGTCAATTTCCAAAGTGGCTGCATTGAATCGTTTGAGAAAACATGCCAAAGACTCGTTTTTCTCTTGCACAATGTTTAGCAGACTCGCCGAGTTCTTCCTTCGGGAGCGACTGCTTACAAAGTGCTTTTGAAAGAGATCCGATAATTGGCCAAAGGAGTAGATGGACCTTGGTTGTAGAGATTTGAACCAGGCATGTGCAGCTTTCCTTAGAGTGGTAGGAAAGGCTCTGCACATGACAGCGTCTGAAACCTAGAGGAGTAGCATGTTTGTTTGAAACTGGTAAACATGTTCTCCTGGATCCCCAGTCCCGTCATAGAAGTCACATTGAGGCATTCGCAAATTTGGAGGCAACTTTGCTTTCTCGATGGCTTCGGATAAAGGATATCCAGATTCTTCCCTCGGGGGAGATTGTTCCGGATAACGATATCTAGGGCAACCTTCCAAGAGTCTCATCCTCGGGTACGAAACTCAGGCTTTTTCTTTTGGTGGATAGATCGTCGAAGTATCTCAGCTTCGGCGGCCTGTGCGGGAGAGGAGTTGGTACTGTCTTCGACTGAAGAATCGCGACGGTAGCATGATCCACTCCTGGTTACGTGATCTCCGCTTTTGTCTTTGTGATTGTAAGTTGGATCGGTCGTTGATTGGTATTTGCGGCCGTAACTTGATTTGGATGTGAGACGAAGACGAAGATCACCGGGGTCAAGATGAGAATGGTAAGTGGGTGGAGGAGCCACTGCCATGCCGAGCTTTTGTTGGAGAGTGTTCACGACATCTTTTAGCTCGTGGATCTCTTTTGTAAGTTCGGCATGGGGTGTTTTGAATAACTTACGGTTCAGGCGATGACGAAGGTCCCCATTTTTCAGAGTAGACGTCGGAGAGTGATTTCTTCGAGGTCTACCTTCTGATTCGGGAGTTACAGATGTGACGTTAACGTGTGCATCTTCCACAGAATTTGCATGACGACGTGAAGGTGTCGAACGGTGGTCACGACTGAGTCAACAAGAGCTGCTCGTTCGGGCGTGACGGTGTGGAGAACGACTATGTGAAGAGTCGCTAGAAGAAGAATGATTGGCCATGTTCCCTGTAGTGGTCCCACGGATGGCGCCAATCTATTGCAGCTAAAAACTGGATCGGGAACCACGCCAGAAATCAGGCCTGCAAAAGAGAATACGGAGTGACCGCCGAGTGGGGTTCCGGCGGGGGAACGCTTCGATGCTTAAGTCAGAGATGGCTAACAATGTAGAACTCTGAAGAAGCAGTAAGACACAATGTGTTGTTGTGTGTGAACTTGTCTGTACCTGAGGGGTCAGACCCCTTTATATAGTGGTAGAAGGAGGAGTCCTAATAGGACTGGGCTTTGACCAACTCTAATCAGAATCTAATTAGAATCTTAGAGGATATCATGTCAATCTAGAGTCAGAGTCTCTTTAGGATTCTGCCCGGTGATTGATACGGTAAATGCCATATCAGTAATGAGCCAGTATGGGTTACGTGTCAAAAACTGCCACGTGTCATCCGTAGATTGGAGGGATATTTTTAGCTATATCAGAACCAATGAGCATATTCACTATTACGATAATTCTGAAGAAGCTTAGGTGGAAGAGAAGGCAACCACCAGTCTATCCAAATCGAAATCGATCTCCCATCCCCTCTATGCCATTGTAACCACTGTTTGAGAATACTTTGTCCTACTAACAAACTTCGCCAAGGCCATGAGCAACTTCTAAGTTGAGGGGCTTGAAGGAAATGATGTCTCTAAAAATATCTCCCATTAAGGATTTGAGCAACGAGGCTTAGAGGGTTTTGACCAGTTTTTCTAGGCCTGCAATTGGTAAGTAAAGATTGATTAAAAAGTTTGAAATCTTAAAAACCCAAACCTCCTAGCTTTTTAGGGAGGCATAAAGTAGGCACGCAGCCCAATGAATAAATTTACGAGACGCTTTCCTGACTACCAGAAATGAGTTAAGATTTGATCTAGTTGATTGCAAATCGAAACCAGAAATTTTGGAACTGACATATAATTCACCAAAAGAGAGGAATGAATAGATTGAATAAGGTAGAACAATTGGCTTTATTTAATAGAAGCCCTAACCAATGCGCACACCAATCTTGAACTTGCTGAACAATATCCCTAAAAATATCCTTTTTCGCGAGACCACATCAAATTGAATACCCAAATATTTTTCCAAACTCCGGGGTTGCAGAAAAATCAAAACTTACTTCAATGAAATGACGGGTCTCGGCACTAACATTAGTACTAATGACCAGGCTTGATTTCGTCCAGTTGATACGTTGACCAGACATAAGGCAATAAATGACATGTTTAATCTCCTCAATATCCGTATGAACATCTTTACTAAGCCTGAGAAACAAGTAGATGTCATCTGCATACATAAGGTGAGAAATAGGCGAAGAGTGTTTCCCTGCTTTAAGACCAAGAAATTTTCCTTGTTCTTTGGCCTGAGTTAAACTGGCAGAAAAGGATAAAAAGAAAGGGTGATATGGGATCACCTTGCCTAATATCACAACAGGGATCAAACAGAAGAGAAGGTGCACCGTTAATCAAAATCAAACAGGAAATAGTAAAAACACATTGACTCACCAGAAGCACCCACATACTTGGAAATCCTAACCTGATTAAAACTTCCTAGATGAAATCCCAACGTAATCAATCAAAAGCCTTACTCATATCCAATTTAAGAGCAACCAAAACGATAATTTTGTAGACTACATTACACAGAATAATATGACTAACATCCGCTATCGATTCTGGAAAATTAATTTTCGGGATCAAAGAAATAATGATACAATTCTCTTCCTGTAGCAGCCTACAAGAATTGAGGAAGGAGAGAACACGAACTACTAAAGGACCCATTATTCCCCAATAGCGTTTAAAAATGGTAGCTGGAAAACCATCAGGTCCTGGAGGTTTGAAATCCCCTGTATGAAAATTTGCATGCTTAATTTCATCAGGCAAGAAGTCTTGCTAAATGTGAAGAATTTTAGTTTGAGAAAGGCTTCTAAAGGGAATGGTAGTAAAAAAGTTAGTAATCCAGGAACTATTATTCGGAGGTGGAAAGGGTGGAGAAAGCAAGTTCTTAAAGTATGAAACGGTAGAAGAGCAGATTTCATCCTCGTCCGAAACAAGAATATCCTTGGAATCATTAAGAGATGAGATATGATCTTTCCTTCAACGAATGATAGTAGAAGCATGAAAAAGCTTCATATTACGATCTTCGGAATTTAACCAATTAATTATAGATCACAGGTTAGAAGGAAATCCAGTTTACAACGACTATGATAAATAGTTAGACCGAATTCCTCAGAGGATGCAACCTATAGTTGAGAGTCTAGGAAGATCTGACAAACCTCTTTAATCTGATCCTCAAGTTTCCTAAGGCTTTCTTTATAAAACCCTTAAAACCCCCAATAATTTATAAAGCTGCCTCATTAATTGAAAAAGTGGCAAACTCAGGCACAGGGATTGACCAAACTGCCTGAATTAACGGAAAACACTGAGGAGCTGAGAACACATGGCTCAAAATGAGGAGGTAAGGGGTGACCATGATACATAGGATTAAAGTCACATGCAATAGGTGCATGATATGATTGCTAAATAGCTAGGTTTTTGGTTATCGCATTTGCCTGAATTACAATCCAAATGATAGAAGTTGTTACTCTGTCTAATTTCTCATAGACAAAGCCGTGTAAAGAGAGCCTCTTACACAAGTAAATAAAGAACCAACCCAACAAATATCAGACAAACCAAAAGACTCAAAAAAATCCTGAAAGGCAGAAACCCCCGGAAGTACATTCAAGTTACTGCCCGATTTTTCAGATGAATCTAAAACCTGATTGAAATCACCATACAAGCACATAGGGCAAGAAAAAGGGTGTAAAATGGAAGCTATATAATTCCAAGTACTCGACCATAGAGTTATGTATTCGCTATTGACCCCAGTTGAGTAGTAAGAATGTAATTTTTATTTATACGACAGACAGTCAATAATGTAGGAGCACGCCAAGCTAACTATAACCCACCACTGACGTCA
This sequence comes from Escallonia herrerae, assembly GCA_033070095.1. Classification (NCBI taxonomy): domain Eukaryota; kingdom Viridiplantae; phylum Streptophyta; class Magnoliopsida; order Escalloniales; family Escalloniaceae; genus Escallonia; species Escallonia herrerae. Next base: position 11,789 of record JAVXUP010000835.1, read on the forward strand.
CTACAAGAAAAGGGCTCTTTTGCCACAGAATAGTGACAGAATAATCCGTCAGTAAAAATCCGTCACTAAATGTTTTTATCGACAGAACTATCCGTCAGTAAAGATATTTAACGACAGATTATTACTGACGGATACGTATTTTTCTCACTATTTTCGAAATTTTTTCGTAAAAAAATAATTTTTAGCGACAAACTTTTACCGATAGAAATATTCAGTAGGTAAAAGCCTATATTTTTTAAATAAGAGAAGCCCTAACCCTTCTCTTCATTCTAATGAGCCGCACACACCTGCGCCCCCCTTCCCTCTCTCTCTCTCTCTCTCTCTCTCTCTCTCCCTCTCCCCTACCCACTATACCCCCCCCTCACGCCCACTTCCCACGCTACTATTGTAACGTATCGAGCTCGAGACATTACTGGCCATGGCTTAACAGGCTGTGGTTGCTTGGTTGATGGAATTGATGAGTTGGAAATTGAAGAACAGGGAAGGAGAAGGAACGAGAGAGACAGAGATAGAGAGAGAAAATTTCAGAAATGATAGAGAGAGAACAGAGGTTTCTTGATTCACACTTTTTCATACCCTTCAGAAACAGATTTACGCCTCTTATAAAGAGAGGGTGGTTACAAATTGAAAACAAAAAGCGCCGCTAATTATCAAATTTTAAACAAAATAACAAAAAATGCACTAAATGGATACGTTTGGTCTTGGATTCTACCCCGGTATGTTACATTCCCACCCCCTTAAAATCATCCTTGTCCTCCTTTATCCTCTTGTTTCTTCCACCCGGATCAAACACAAACGCAGTTAGGGGTCTTTGAGATCGCTTGATTCTACCTCCAATTTGGGAAATAAGAAGTAATAGGGTCAAATACAAGAACTGCACGAGCTATTAACATGAGACGCAGCTCTTCTTTAATCAGTGTACTCAACTCCATGAGCGCTTGTGGAACAGCTTTTGTTGCGTTTGAGTCACTAGCAATCTTGAGCCGTGGACCCATAATAACAATTATCCAATATGTGCCTTCTGAGTCATAAGTGACGAGTTTCACGCTCTTTTCAATAGGTGCAGCTGCTGAAAGAACACTGCTGTCCGAGAAAGAATTCGAAATGCATTTCAATGGTTTTGAGAGTGAAGAAATTATGGTGAAACGAAATTGTGCAAGAGCTGCAACATCTCCAGGACAGAGTCCTTCATTTTCCACTCTCCTTTTACAGGGCCCTTCCTCCTTTGTAGCCAAGTTAGCATGCGCAGCTATAACCTTCCATGCTATGAGCCAAATTATGTGCTTGTAACAAGGATCAAGTACTCCCACGTTGCAATCTCCTTGTAGTACTTGCTCCTCTTTGTCCATTGAGCATAAGTAGCAGGACCTCCTTTCAGCATATATAACAAGACTTTGAAGTCCTTCATTACCAGCAGCAATAAGGGTGAGTTTCCTACCTATTTTCACAACCTCATACGCTACTACTTGCTGGCCTCCACTGTTTAGCTTTTCCAAGATTTCCAAATCTGCGAGATGCCCTTCACTAGCAAAACCAAATGCACCTACACCATCCATTAGAGTAGCTATAATTAGCAAGCCCAGCCATGCTTCTGAAGCATTCCCTTTCTCATTTTTTCCACCACCAATTCTCTTTGCCCGGTTACCAAGCCACTTTCCAAGCAAGTCACTAAGGTTCCCCAGAAAAAGAGGAAAATCTTACATGTAATAATGACTTTCAGCTTCTCTACCATCTAACCAAAGAAATGACAATAATGGAGTTCCAAAAGTTGCACTCGGGTTACTGTGAATATGAACTTTGCTCCAAGTATTCCCATCATCAAATGAGTAGGCAATATTCCAAGTAAAATCAGCTAGACTCATAAGTAACTGCCTACATAACTCTTGAACCATTTCTCAAATATCTTTGACATGTCAAGGCATAGAGTATCTTTTGCTCTTATTTCTCGTAATGAACTTTGCTTACGGTGTGTAAGGTTAAGTGCATTAAGGTAGGGGGTTTGGAGCAAAGAAGAATGCACCTCTAGGATCAAAATCAAAGGTGGAATGGCGCCGCATACAAATACTAAGCAGAATTTCAGAAATATGTGCATGATCTCTACACTTAGAATAATCCTTTTGCAAACCTCACTAAAAATCTGCATCTCAGCTTGGAATACGTTGCTGGGGAACTTCTCTGTGATTGAAGTGTTTATTCCAATGGATAAGCTAGCATGAGGTGATTCTGCAGCTTTACCTTCATGACCTCGTGGTGGAGGCATTTTAGAAAACAGGTTCCGCATGACTGGATGATGGATATACTTTGCACATAAAATTGAGCTTAAACTCTTAGGACTGCATGAGTCTGCTTTATCATGCTCAACGATAACCAATGGAAGAACCTTTGACTCGTTTCGATCACCTTCTTCAACAATTGTTGAGTATTCTCGCACTTCTGATTCATCTCCGTCTGTCGCTAAATTATAGACTAACTCAATTGACTTGTCCCTAACTTGAGTCGCTGATTTAGAGACTGAAAGAAATGAGCAATTGTTGGTGAGCCTTCTCTTGGACCTTTCAGCAAACACCTTGGCTTCACAGTCATCTTCCTCATATTTGGCCACAAAAATGGCTGTTGATAAGGACAGTGGATTACATTTTTGCACCATGTCTTTGATTTCAACCTTGAGACCGTCAACAAAACATTTGACAATGATTTCCTCAGAAGGTTCTCGTCCTAAATAAATTGAAACCCAAGACCTTAGTAGCTGAAAATCATCTGCATATTTACGAACGGATAACATTTGTTTTTGATACGAGAAGAGGTTCATCAAGGAAATATTGTATGATTGCTCGATCTGCCAAATATCATCTTCCGTCATATTTTGACCTTGAGTTCGGCACTCGATTTCACAGCAGCGAAGAGCAGCAATGAATTGATCCTCTTCTTCATCTAGCTCCATTAAATATTCTGTGGTAATGCGAGGAGGTGGTTACCTTGTAGATGCTCCACAGAGTGCTGCATTTGGCTCGTCCTTGCACGATCCACTGATTGTGTGCCGGTTGCATTTAACTTTGCACATGATTGAGGAGTAGAATTTGGCAAATCTGTGTAATACTGGAATTCGCTATGGCTAGGTTCATCTTGATTTGCTGAGTGACGCAGTGGAGGTTCTGTGTTGGAGTTGGTCTGCGTCATGGAGTTTCTCAACTCAGACGTGAGTTCTCTAAGACTCCTCAATATATCTCCAATGGAGGCTTCACCCGAACTTGACATGCCTGTTGATTCTGGCTGTTTGGAAGGTGGAGGGAGAATTGGTCGTAGGATATCAGGGGCATTGGTTTCTAGCTCAAGCCTCGAAAGGCTCTGATACCAATTGTAACGTATCGAGCTCGAGACGTTACTGGCCATGGCTTAACAGGCTGTGGTTGCTTGGTTGATGGAATTGATGAGTTGGAAATTGAAGAACAGGGAAGGAGAAGGAACGAGAGAGATAGAGATAGAGAGAGAAAATTTCAGAAATGATAGAGAGAGAACAGAGGTTTCTTGATTCACATTTTTTCATACCCTTTAGAAACAGATTCACGCCTCTTATAAAGAGAGGGTGGTTACAAATTGAAAACAGAAAGCGCCGCTAATTATCAAATTTTAAACAAAATAACGAAAAATGCACTAAATGGCTACGTTTGGTCTTGAATTCTACCCTGGTATGTTACACTACCCCAAGCCCAGCCCTTCTGTTGCATCCCTACCGCCATCCCACATGCCACCTCACCCACTTTCTCTCTCTCGTTTGCTGCCCAATTCCCATGCCACTAACCCGTATCACAGCGTGGTGGCTAAGGCTTTCAGTGATACGCTTTTGTCATCAGCCACAACCCAGATAGCGAGACCTCTAGGTAATTTAATTTGCTTACATTTATTTTTACATTTGAAATTATGCAAATCTATAGCTATTCGGGTGTTGGTTCGATAGATCTAATGGTAGCATTTAAGCTTGGTATTAGATGGATATGGTTTTACTTGTCGTTTGCTGTTATCGGCCTCTTGCAATCACTTGGGTTATTTCTCCTCCAGTGTGTGTATTATAAGTTTCACATTTTTTCGATTGATTTAGGGCGTATCCCTTTGTTTTTACAACTCAGATAATAAGACCTCCAGGTATTCATATTTGCTTATTTGTAGTTGTCGATTTATCCTTTTTGGTGATATCTATGATTCGGAGTTGTTATCAGCCACATCCCAGATAGATGGACAATTAGGTGTACTGGTATGTGTTTTAGTAATAATTACTACAATAAATGAGGAGGGAGGGTGGAAGGACCGATAGACTTGGATTTAGTCGTCCCAGCTAGTCTCAATGGCCGGAAGTTCTTGTACCTTGGTTCCCTCAAGGTAATTTTTTTTCGTTTCCAAGGAATTTGTTAGCTGTTATGGGCATTTTACATATAGGATATACATTCATTTGATGCATTTTACGCACAACTGTCTCATTTAAACCTGTTTAGCACTGCCATTGCCCCTTTTGAAAGACGTTATTATTTGCTCAAATCTTCTTGTAAACAGGTAAAGAATGAATTACCAAATACATTGAAGGCCTATCACTACCAATAGCACCGGTGGTCTTGGGGTCCTGCAAACCTCTTCAGGAAAATGTTAACAGAGATCATAAATAATAAGTTTATTCTGCCCTTTTCATCAATCTTTTTTGGCTTGAAACATTAGTAGCTAATGATGTGTATAAACATATCTAATCCACCATTCTTGTATCTATTTTGTTCAACTGCAAAGAGTAACTTTATTAAAAAAAGGTACATGTATTTTTATTTTTATTTTTGGGAATACTTTGAGAATATATGTGAATCAGTATAAAAATATTTAAGCTTGTCCTTTTGGCCTCCTATTTATTAACTTTGTTGAAAATTGGGATGATTTTATATGTCTTTAGGAAGAAGTGGTGTTGAGTGTGATGTTTTGATCAAATCTTGTTTTGGAAGTCTTGTGGTGGCTTGTGTTTCCTAAATTTGTTAAAAAGAATTAAGAGATGCTACTGGAGTTGAAGCCATATTTAATTGAGTAAGACTAGACAATGAAACCTCTAGTTATTGATGTATGCATAATTTAAAATAGTGCTTATATTTAAGCTTGGTATTGTATTAGAGTTTGGGATTTATGAGTATGTAGGGTCCAGGGAATACTGATACATTGTGAGGTGTTTATTTGAAATTAGAGTCTTTTATTAATATCTGTTGCAAGCTAATCTTACTTTAGTTCATGTAATTTGATTGATGGGGTTTGCTTCCTCTACTTGGGAAGGAATGTGATGTACTACTGTCGGTCATTATTTGATTGATCTGCTTGTTATGTTTGTGCTTAAAGAAGACAGTTATTGCACACTATGCTTTGTGTTTTGACAAACTATTGAGCAGCCATAACATGAGGGTTTTAATGATATGTTTCATGTCCAATATCGTGCTGTCGTAGAGCACCGCTGTTGTCGCCTGCCACCGCTACTGCTGCACGCCACAGCTTCTGTCGCCGACCATCCCAGCGCAGAAACGAGACCACTCTTGAGCATCACTTCTGGGATTGTACGTATAAAAACAGACGTTGTAACTTTTATGGCAAAGTTCTCAATTTGGTTGACCTTGTAATGTTTGTGGTTATAGTACTTTATGAGTAGTGATGATGTTAGAGGTATGTACTTTATTTATTTTAAAGATACTTGAAAATGTGGTTAAACATTCCGCATTGATGGTTATACTTTAAATGTTTAATTTTTAAAAAACGGGTTTAGATTTAAAAGAAATAATGAAAATAAAAAAAGGTTTTTTTACCTACAGGAATATACTTTTTGTGACAAAGTTCTATCGCTAAAAATCATTTTAACAGATCTTGATGATTTTTTAGCGACTGATTATTTATCGGGGAAAGACCTTAATGGACTTTTAGGGACAGAAATTTCATCGCTAATGATTTTTTTTTATTTTGAAAATATCTTTAGAGACAGAAAATTATGTCGCTAAGAGTAATTAATTTCGTCGATAAAATTTAATTTTTACTGACGGACCACCAATTTTCGTCACTTTTCAACCACGGACTTTTAGCGACGAACAGTTCGTAGCTAAAAGTATTTTCAATAGAATATAGACTTTTAGCAACGAAACTGTTCATTGTTAAAAGTCTTTTTTCTTGTGGTGGGCCCACGGGATCAACCCCCACAAAAAAGGTAAAACCAAACTTACTGAAAAAAAAAAAAAAACAAGCAACCTCATTAAATTTGGATTTAATTTCCATGAGAAAGACAACATCTGGATTATGCTCCTTGATCAAACCAACCACCGTCCGAACGGTAGCCGTTTTACCAATACTCCACAGTTCTAGCAAAGGATAATTTATTGGCTCACCATGGTTGGTTTGGCCCAACCAGCAAAGCCAACTGAAAACCATCTAGAAATTCAACCCAAAGTGCAAGCATCCCCAGAACTTAAAATGAACCTTATTTTTTACCCCCGCTTTCATCAATGTTGTGTGGCAGGCTAAAGTGCAAGCCTTCATCAATTTCCTCCATTGCTCACAGTCCCACAATGGGTTAAAAGCAACGTCGTAGTTATTAGGAGCAACAATGTGGTTTATAGGCAGGGTGCTCATAGCGGTGGAGGTTTAAGGTAGCGGAAATGAAGTGAGGGTTTTTATGTACGGAAGCTTGGGTGGGTTTGGCATGTGATGGCCTGGTGGAGCGTTGGGTGGTGGGAGAGAAAGAGAGGTGTGAGAGACGCCGTTTAGTCAAGAGCAATACTGCCGTTTAATGCTTTCTGTAAACCAACATCCCAACTCAGTCGTCTCGCGGACTAACTCAACATGAGTTCAAGACTTGGCGAGTAATCGCCACAGGGACGGATCTATTGAGAGTGATGAAACGAATGAAAAAAAAAAGTGAGTCCTAAATTGCTTCTAGTGATTGAAGGTGGATCTGAAATAAAAAATAAAAACTGAAAACTCCAAAATGGAGTTTTCGAAAACAGCTCAACATAGAAAACTGGTTTATAAAACAGAAGAGGAGAAAAACGAAAACTGTGAACTAAACATCGATATTTTTTCAGTTTTAAAACTGGACAAAAAACTGAAAAAATAAATGGTTTCACTCGACACTTTGATTTCATGATCATACTACGAGCAAAGCTCCCTCGGAATGCTACAGATTCTATATAGAGAGAGAGAGAGAGAGTCGAAGCATGTGTTATAACCAATGCGATGCGTGCATGGTGCGATGAAGGATGTAGTGCATGGGTTGTCCAATCTTTAAAGAGTATGCCTCTTTTAGCAACATTGCAGCTGTGATAATGTGTCTTGGATAAAAACCCAGAATGTGTGGGTGTCCCACATCGGTTATTCAAAGAAGATTGTGACTTGGACCTAAGTAAATAAGTCTTGTCCCACATTGGTTATTTAGAGAAAGTTACTACTTGTCTCTAAGTATATATATGTTGTCTTGTATTATGTTTTAAGTACAAGAGACAAGAGAGAAGAGTCCTTCTTTGATTAGGAAAAGTCTTTCATAAAAAGAGAGGATTCATTCTTTAAGAGGGTTTGTTGAGAGAGACAAGGGTCTATAATCTCCAGTAAAAACATAGTGAAATCGTTGCTACCACCGTGGAGTAGGCTTTTGCCGAACCACGTAAATCTTGTATGTCTATTTTCTGTTATTGTTTTCGATTCTCTTCTTTATTGCTTGGTACGAAATCTAGTATATTCCTTTACAAGTGGTATAAGAGCTGAGGTTCAGTGGTAAATTGAAAGCACCTTGCAATGTCGCCAAATACTTCGACGAAGTATGATTTGGAGAAGTTTAATGGATAGAACGATTTCAGTTTATGAAGGATGAAGATACGTGCTGTTTTAATTCAGCAAGGGTTGTTGAAAGTGTTAAAGGGGAAATAAGGGCTTCCTGATACGATGTTTGATAATGGAAAAGAAGACATGTTGGAGAGAGCCCATAGTGCCCTGTTGTTGTGTTTAGCTGACAACGTATTGCAAAAGGTTTCTCAGGAAACGACTGCGGCTGGATTATGGCTGAAATTGGAGAGTTTATACATGACGAAGTCTCTGACAAATCGCCTGTATTTAAAGCAACGGTTGTATACCTTTCGGATGAAAGAAGGTACATCGATTAGTGATCATCTTGATGAATATCACAGGGTAATATTAGACCTGAAAAATATTGATATCAAGATAGAAGATGAGGATAAAGCTTTACTGTTATTGTGTTCTTTACCTCTGTCATATGAACATCTTGTTACTACCTTATTATATGGGAATGACAGTATCTCCATGAAGGAGGTTGAGGCTGTGATAAATTCTCAGGAATTAAGGAAGAAGGTTTCAGAAAATAGGGGAGAAGAACATGGTGATGGTCTGATGGCTCGAGGCCGAAGCACTGACCATGCTGGGTCTAGAAATAAATGAAGATCGAGGTCTCAGTCAAAGATCAGAAAATTGAAGTGCTATCATTGTCACAAGGAAGGGCATTACAGAAAAGATTGTCCTGAGCGTAAAGGGAAGAAAAAAGATAATTTCAAGATGGCTGATGCTGGAGTAGTAAAAGATAATTCTGATGGTGTAGATGTTCTCTCAATTACTATCAGTTGTTCAGATAGATAGTGGATTCTTGATACGGATTGCTCCTATCATATGACATATGTTTCCCAATAGGGATTGGTTTGCCATTTATCGCTCATTTGATGGTGGTAAAGCCTTATGGGAAACGATGTCTCATGTAAGGTGGTTTGGATAGGTTCAATTCAGATTAGGATGCATGATGGTATTGTGAGAACTTTGATTGATGTCAGGCACATTCCAGAGCTGACGAAAAATTTGATTTCTTTGGGTATGCTTGACTCTAATGGTTGTAGCTATCGGGCTACAGGTGGAGTTATGAGGATAACGAGGGGTGCTCTTATTGTGATAAAGGGGTTGAAACAAAGTAGTCTCTATTTGTTACAGGGTAGCACAGTTACAGGAGCAGCAGCAGCAGCAGCAGTAGCTTCATCTTCTGATAAAGATTCTGACACTACCAAGCTTTGGCATAAGAGGGGTATGGATGTGCTAAGCAAACAAGGTTTGCTGGGAAGTAAGAAGACAGGGAAGCTGGATTTTTGTGAGCATTGTGTCTTCGGAAAGCAGTGCAGGGTAAAATTCAGTTGGGCTGTTCATACCACCAAAGGTACGGTGGATTATATCCATTCAGATCTTTGGGGTCCTTCCACGGTTCCTTCTAAGGGTGGTGGCAGATATATGTTGACCTTTATTGATGACTTCTCAAGAAAGGTCTGGGTGTACATCTTGAAAAAGAAGAGTGATGTCTTTGTTCAGTGGAAGCAGTTTAAGATGATGATTGAAAAACAAACCGGCAAAGAAATTAAATGCTTGAGGACTGACAATGGCATGGAATTCTGCTTGGATGAGTTTACTAAGTTCTGCAAGAATGAAGGAATAGTGAGGCATCGCACTGTTAGAAATATGCCACAGCAGAATGAGGTTGCAGAACGGATGAATAGGACTCTCTTTGAAAGGGCTCGATGTATGCTTTCGAATGCCAGGTTATCAAAGGAATTTTGGGTAGAAGCTGTTAACACAACTGTATATTTGGTAAATAGGTCTCCATCGACTGCAATTGATTGCAAGACTCCTGAAGAAGTTTGGTATGGCAAGCATGCTAATTATGAAAATTTGAGAATATTTGGTTGTCCTACTTATGCTCATGTTAATAATGGTAAACTTGAGCCGAGAGCAAAGAAGTGCATTTTCTTAGGCTATGCAAATTGGGTAAAAGGGTACAGGTTGTGGTGTCCTGATTCTAAGTCATCTAGGTTCCTAATTAGCAGAGACGTGACCTTTGATGAGTCTTCGATGCTTTCGAAGAAGAATGAGTTGATTGATGCAGGAAAAGATCACGGTGTCAGGGAGAAGGTAGAGCTAGAGGTTCGAGCTCCAGATTCTTTGCCTATAATTCCTACAAATGAGGATGATGGTTCTCATTCTACCGAGGAGAATGAAGAACCTCAGGAACAGCAGTATAACATTGCCAGAAACATACCGAGAAGAGAAATTTGACCTCTTCAAAAGTATGGATATGCAGATATGGTTACTTATGCTCTTAGTGTGGCAGAGAGTACTGAGGTTGAAGAGCCTGTTACATACAAAGAGGCCATCAAGAGCACGGAATCAGCACGCTGGACGGTTGCTATGAGTAAGGAGATGGAATCTCTTTACAAAAATCAAACGTGGGAATTGGTGAAACCGCCTGTGGGCCAGAAGATTGTTGGTTGCAAATGGGTTTACAAGAAGAAGGAGGGAATTTGTGGAACGGAAGATGCAAGGTATAAAGCACGCTTGGTAGCTAAGGGTTTTACTCAGAGAGAAGGTATTGATTACAATGAAATATTTTCTCCTGTAGTAAAACATACTTGGATAAGAGTGTTGCTTACTATGGTTGCTCTATATGACTTGGAGTTAGAACAGCTGGCTGTCAAGACAGCTTTTCTACATGGTGAGTTGGAAGAGCAGATATTCATGCACCAACCAGAGGGATTCATGATCCAAGATAAGGAAGATCATGTTTGCTTGTTGAAGAAATCCGTGTATGGATTAAAGCAATCTCCAAGGCAGTGGTATAAATGGTCCGACACTTTTATGGCAGAGAGAGGTTACACCAGGAGTGCCTATGACAGTTGTGTGTATCACCAGAGGCTCGCGGATGGTTCTCATATATATTTGTTGTTGTATGTTGATGACATGTTGATTGCTGCAAAATCGATGTCAGATGTCAACGGTTTGAAAGAGCAGTTGAAAAGGGAATTTGAGATGAAAGACTTGGGTGCAGCAAATAAGATATGAGGGATGAAAATTCAGAGGGATAGACCTGCAAGAATTTTGTACTTGTCCCAGAAAAAGTACATTGAACGAGTACTATAGCGCTTGGTATGAAAAACTCTAAACCTGTGACTACTCTTTTGGCGGCACACTTCAAGCTTTCAGCAGCTGATTCCCCACAGACCTAGGAGAAGGTGGAGCACACGATGTGTGTTCGATATGCTAGTGCAGTGGGCAGTCTCATGTATGCTATGGTTTGTACGAGACTAGATATTTCTCATGCAGACAGTGTGGTTAGCAGGTATATGGGTAATCCTGGGAAAGCTCATTGGCAGGCAATGAAATGGATACTTCGATATTTGAGAGGTTCTGCGGATACTGGTTTAGTCTACCATCGGGGCAGTAATGCGAATGGTAGTGTTATTGGATATGTGGATTCAAATTACGCTGGAGATTTGGATAGGAGGAGATCTTTGACAAGATATATCTTCACTTTTTTTAGCTATGTGATCAGTTGGAAGGCTACTCTTCAGACTATTGTTGCCTTGTCTACTACAGAAGCTAAGTACATAGCGGCGACCGAAGCAGAGAAGGAAGCCATTTCGTTGAAGGGCTTGGTTGGTGATTTGGGATTGAAGCATGAGTCTAACACTGTTTACTGTGATAGCCAAAGTGCCATACATCTGACCAAAAATCAGATGTTCCATGAGTGAACCAAGCACATTGATGTCAGGTTTCATTTTATTCGGGACGTAGTTTCTCAGGGTACTGTTATGGTAGAGAAGATTTCCACATATGAAAATCCAGCGGACATGATGACAAAGCATATTCCTGAGATCAAGTTTAAGCATTGCTTAGATTTGATCAGTATCAGCAGTATTTGAGGTGCTGCCCTATGGGGCAGGTGTGGTAGCAGCAAATGATATTTTCAAATTTTTTGTGGCTTGTTTTATCCAAGCCAAGTTGGAGATTTGTGATAATGTGTCTTGGATAAAAACCCAGAATGTGTGGGTGTCCCACATTGGTTATTCAAAGAAGATTGTGACTTGGACCTAACTATATAAGTTTTGTCCCACATTGGTTATTTAGAGAAAGTTACTACTTATCTCTAAGTATATATATATATATATATATATATATATATATATATATATATTGTCTTGTATTGTGTTTTAAGTACAAGAGACAAGAGAGAAGAGTCCTTCTTTGATTAGGAAAAGTCTTTCTTGAAAAGAGGAGAGTCATTCTTTGAGAGGGTTTGTTGAGAGAGACAAATGTCTGTAATCTCCAGTAAAAACATAGTGAAATTGCTACTACCACCGTGGAGTAAGCTTTCGCCGAAGCACGTAAATCTTGTATCTCTATTTTCTGTTATTGTTTTCGATTCTCTTCTTTATTGCTTGATGCGGAATCTAGTATATTCCTTTACAGCAACACTTGCTCTTGAAATGGTAGATTGTCATGAGATTTTCCTAGATTGCACGGTTGAGATCCTCCATGATGAATTTACCCTCCAAAAGGCTAGGAATCTCTTCTTTGTTAACTGCCCAATCAGACTCTAGTATGTAATTCTTTGGATCTTCCTTTGCTTTTAATGAGGCTAACTTGAGTGCTATTGCCAAGCTTACGGAAAGAACATACAAACCTCTTTATCTAATCTGAGATGAGAGCTCCTTCATAAATTTTTTCTAGAGTTAACTACGCAGTTGACTACTGTAGTATAACTCAAATTTCACTTTAATCACTGAACTTTGATTTGTGTCAAAGTGGCCATTGAACTCATTAATTTGTCCAATTAAGTCATTCCGTTAGGTTCCGTCAAGCCTAAGTCCGTTAAGTAGTTTAATTCAGGGACAAATCCGTCACTTTCTATTTTTCTTTTTCTTTTTCTCCCTCTTCCTCTTCCTCCTCCTCTTCTTCTTCTTCTTTCTCATTTCTGATTCCATGTCTTTGACTTCAAACCAAGCACCACCGAGCACAGCCACGTCTCCACCCCCAATCACCATGCGCAACCGCGACACCAACCCAACACCATCGCTGCCGAGCACAGCCACGACTTCACCCTAATCACCATGCTCAATCGTGATTCCAACTCAACACCACCACCAAGCACAGCGACTGCCGTACCTACGACCACCTTGGGTCCTCCACCGTTAAACTCACAACCGCCATCAAATAGCCCACCACTACCACAATAAAAACCCAACACATTAACATACCCCCTCCCCCCAGCACCACCAATCTGGAACACCACCACCACAACAAAAACCAAGCCGATTAGAAAAGAAAAATCAATATCCTGTGACTAGATCTGCAAAAAGAAACAACCAAAACCAAAAATGGAATTTTTTTTGCCACCAATCGAATGTCACAGACCACCACACTAACTCTCCACTGCCGCACCATATTCCATCAATGTTAACCCAAAAATCAACTGACGTCGTAAAGGGCTAGTTTATTGTAATGGTGGTTATGATGAAGGTGTGGTGGGGGTTGTGATGAAGGTGTGGTGGTAATGGGTGGGGCAGTGGCTTAGTCGTGGTGGTGATTGGGGGCGAGCCTTGGTCGTGGTGGTTTGTGGGTTGTGAGATTTAAGTGTGGTGGCGTGAGGCTTAGATGAGGGTTCCGACTTGGTCGTGGTGGTGGTGGCTGGGTGGCGAGATAGGCAGGGAAGTGAGGCTTGGTTGTGGTAATGGCAGTGGGCGATAGGCAGTGAAAGTGGTGGTGGAGGGGGGTAGTCAACAGGTGGCAATCGGGGTGAAGAAGATTAGGGTATAATTAATTGAAAATTCTTATATGCCTCTAGAGTCTGCATCTTATACCCTTTGAGTCCCTTTTCTTCTTCTTCTTCTTTTTTTTTCGTGCTTACTTGGTTTTTTAATGAAAAAAATGCATTCCACAAAACCTTCCGACCAACTTGATGATGGAAAAAATTGTGCTTGACTATCTTAAAGGCGTAAGACCATCACTCAAGGCCCAAGAAAGAAAAAAACATATCCTTCTTCTAAATAGGCTAACCCCCAAACAAACTGCACCTTTGTATTTAAGTGAAGTCTTGCTTTGGGGTGCCTGAAGACTCCCATTTTTTGTGTGTTTGTGACATACAATTTATATTAGCATAATCATTTATATGCACATGCATTGAATCCGAAACCAATATCAAGAAAAAATGCCGCTCAAATCATCTGTCACCAATACAAACTTGTTACCACCATCGTTTGTTACAACAAATTTGGTCACAAAATGATTCTGAAAAAGGGGAAAACTCCATTCATTCTTTCAAAATGATTCACCGGAAGGAACTCCCAAAAATCCATCAAATACACTATGCCATCCCGTCACCCACACACACTCGTATCCCATGGACCGGGAGATTTCAAGATCGTGACAAGTTTATTTTCCTAGTTTTTCATGATAAATTGTTTTCTGCCAAGAACTTTCTACTACCAAATTAGTAGTAAGAAACAGACGTATTGCCAGGTTTAGAGTGGTGACAGAGCTTATTTCTCCTTGACGTTGGTTCCGAGTTCAACGATATAACGATGGACTAATGGGTGAAGGTGGTGAGTCAAAAAAACAGTTAAGTTTTGTAGTGAGTGACCCAATCAATGACTCGTATAATTGACTCAAGCAACAGATTCGTGTATGTTCTTGACTAGGCAAAATGACATTTTTGTCCTATAGAATTGTTTACATGTTTATCTTCAGACAACTTAACAAGCATTGGTTGGATGTAAGGACCAATCTTAATAACGCTAGTCAAAATAAAAAAAAATATTATGAAACAAGTCAAAGTACGAGAATGATTTAAACATTTACTCCGAACGTAAATGGCCAAAAGTGCAATTACCCACTTAACTCTTTTTTTTTTAATAATTTTTTCCTTAAAACTAGTCACATGCCAGACAGGTGAGCACTTAACCGAGCGGAATGACTATCTTATTGATGGAAGTCAACATAAAGGACGAATTTGAAACAAATCAAAAGACATATATTGTTTTGTTATGTTTCCATATACACAAAAAAAGAAAGGACAGATACTATTTAGTATTTACCCCGAACTTAGGGGATCCTTTTGTTTTAAATAAAAACAAATGTGAATACTTATTGTATGATTGTATGTTTGACAAAACTTTTTTTTTTTTCAGTTTCAAAAAAAAAATAAAATTTAAAGAGCAGTTAAATATTTTTTTTTTTACAAAAATAAGTGGGTGTTTGATAACTCAGTTTCTTTTTTTTTTTTGAGTTTTTTTTTTAGTGTTTGATAACCCAGTTTTTTTTGTAGTGGTTTGCGGTGGCGGTGGCCGACGGTGGTGGTGGCCGGCGGTGGCTGGTGGCTGCCGCCGGCAGGGGTCGCCGACCGGCGAAAGTCACCGGCGGTGGCTGCCGGCCCCCGGTAGTTGCCAAGGGTGGTCACCGGCGGTGGGAGGATGGTGGTAGTCTAAAAAAAAAAAAAACCAACACTGAAAAAAAAACCAGGTTTTGGAGTTTTTAAAAACAGCCTTGATTTAAAAACTGAGTTTTTAAACTAAAGGAAAATGGTTACCAAACGCAACTTTTTTTTCCAGTTTTCAAAAAAAAAAAAAAAAAAGCTGAAAAAAAAAGCTGTGTCAAATGCAGCCTTAATGTTTCTTCTTCCCTTTCTCTTTTTTGTTTTTTTGGTTGCTTGAGTGACATACTAAATTTTAGTTTTCTTAATAAACTACTCTGTAGACCCATTGATTTTTAACGCGATGTCAATTGCTATACGGGAGAGTGTAGACTCTTCCTACAATCGAGGTTCTATTCAAAAACTTCTCGACAAAGATAAACACGTCAAACTTAAGAGTTTAGGTCTGGTAGTTCGTAAGTGCTAGAAATGGAGGTGTCATCAGTAACATTCATTTCAGTGGTTCTAAAAAATACTGTTTAAAAAAAATAACTGAACACACGTGAGTTTGGTTAGTAAATTCCTTTTTATTATTTCGAAACAGGTTCCCAATTCAGGTCACAAAAATTAAAAAATTGACAAAAAGCTAACTCTGTTTGGATTCAGACATACCAACAAAAATCAAGGTGAAGAAAATACAGAAAATGAAGAGTTGTACTAATTTTCATATCGTTTTGGTGATAGGTAGAGCCCCCTATTGCTGAAATCAGAAAAGTAAGGCGGTCAAATTTAAGTTCTTGTATCGTGTAACTTTTAAGCGCTACAAATTAAGGTCTCCTTTGGTAACAATACGAGATATTGGGGTGCCCCCCATTTGTTTGAAAATTTTACTGATTGTTCTTAGTTGTATTATTTTCATTACTTTTTGCTTGTTTGCTTGGATTCGATTCCCAAAATAGGCCCGAAAGATTGTTTTCTTAGATTCGATTCCCAAATTAGGCCCAAAAGATTCAAGGAAAGAATAATATATCGTTTGCCCTTCACCATCAGATATTGTCCCTTGGAACACTGGTCTGCACCATGACTGCCCGTCACGACCAAATCAAATCTGTGTCCAATAAGTGCGCGCGCGCGTGCATGTGTGTGAGAGAGCGAGGCGGAGGTGTGAAATCTAACAGTGTTCCATAATGACAGCCAAATAGTGTGCGCACGCATGTGCATGTGTGTGAGAGAGCCAGGCGGAGGTGTGAAATCTAACAGTGTTCCATAATGGAAGCCAAATAGTGTGACAATCTGGACATGTATTTTCATGGCATGATGAGGATCCCAGCGAGTCAAAAGCAGTGTGAAGTGCGCATAATAAGAGGAAAAAGCAAGGCTCACTACCAAAGCATGACGCAACTTGACAGTTAGGTGGTACAACCACTAGGAACGCCATCTCCTTTAACGAAGGCGATCGTTGATCTGGCATTAGGACTGGACAAGAAACAATTACTAAGTTCGTCGCAGATCTAAAAACAGGGTATCATCTGTTAGAATGATACCATTGCTCACGTCCTCCAAATCGAATAGTCTTGGAAGTCCAAACAAGAGAGACGCAGAGGAGAATAAAAGAGGGAGAGGGAGAGGCAGAGGGAGAGGGACCATTCTACATTTGCTTGGTTCATATAGTACAGGACTTCTGCAAAAAAATGTCTGGGACAATCATTCAGTTAAATGGTTCTTCCCATATTATATACGGAAATTGAAATTTTCTGGGACCATCAGTCTTTAATAATGGATCTCCCCATACTATACAGTCAAATTGAATAACGGGATCCGACTATTGCGCAAAGGATAAATGTGTAAAAAATCGCGTGTATGTCAAAGGAAGGTATAACTAGAACCAAAACTAGCAAAGAGATAATAAGCAAGTCCTACAAGAAGCAATAATGATCACAACCCTGCTAACTTGACTTTATCCGGGGCTTCTGGACGCTCTCTTCTCTGTACAGCAAGCGCCTCTTCTTTGAACCATACCCTTGGTACTGGTAGATGATGCTGTGAAGGCAATGCCTCAGGCATGAAACATCGTATGTCCCCAGAAACCTCATGTCAGTGGCCCTCGATTTTGTGCCTGCAATACGCTGGTACTCTTCCAATATTGAAGACAAACACCAATTCTGCAATTTTCTGAGGCAACCAACAACGCAGCCTGTACGATGCTGCAGCAAAAAGGATGAAACGGTGAGATGGTAGCCGCCTTCAAGTTTAAAATAGGAACCTCATGACCGAGAAAGTTCCCCAACAAACAAAAGGAACATATGACAATCTAAGTACTAAGAATCTAAGCAGGCAACTATGGCAAATGTTAAAGCAAGCCAGGATCTGCCAAAAAATGAAGGTAGCTGAGCTATAAACATTTTAGGAAGACCAAGAATAATATGACAAAGTAGGCACTCAGTCAATTGATATTTCAGATAGACTTTGCGTATGCGACACAACCTTTTTTGGGCTACCAAGTAAACAACAATGGAAACAACAAATAATTGAAGAAGATGATATACAGAATTGTACAAGAAGGAGACTATATGGATCAGACAGGAAAATAGATTAGCGCCACCTTCTCCCTTCCGTTGTACAACTAACTAACAATTGAAATTATGAACAGACACCTTTTCTTCTTAACTTTCAGCCACTAGTCACCTTCTTTTCCCAATCAAAAGGTTCAGCTCCAGGACCCTCCTCACACCATAACAAGCACGTATTCTACTTCTGTTGGAATGAGTGGCTGACCCAATGAACTTATAAACTGGCATGGCTTAGTATTCTTCTTTACAAGAATTTAGAATATATCTCAAACTAAACACCTTTCTGAACTCTCCAAACAACAGCTAAGGCCAATAAGATGGTAAACGTTGGGGATAATGTGGTCACGAAGGGGTAGAGGGACGGGGGAGACACACCATTAATCTACTGTTGAATTTTGACTTCGAACTATTATCAAGTATAGGAAAATTACCACCTCAATTTAGGTTATTACTACAACAAGGGCAGCCGCTGTACGCACTCCACTTACTTTTGCCTTAGCATCACCAGCTCGCCCTTTTTTTGAATACAGCTATACTTTCAGACTTACTCCATGAGACAGGTTATAGCATCAAATTTCCAGAACACCTTACTTAATTTTCGTCTTACTTAGAGAAGTGGGTGTTGCTTGTTCACTATTCAAGACGAGGCAGCAGCATGTTCAAGAAAAGAATAACCAGTTTCATCCTAGAAGCCCAAATAGCAATATTTTTGCTTTACCATCGGCCAAAATTTTGCCATGTGGCTTAGTTTAACAACATCCATGGTTCTTCAAACCCATATTCTCCATGCTCTTAATCCCAATTTCATAAAGGAAGATGAGTGGATTTAGATTTTCTGCTCACAATAGAGGTCCCAATCTTTTTAATCCGTTTCTCTTGTGTGTCCCTTTCTAAATACTTGACAGTCATGCGTATATACACATGTTGATAGTGGTATGCTAGGTTGAAGCTGATATTTGCAATCTACAGGGGGATGTGCCTACCCTGATCTTCAACAAGCATGGGCTCTTGCGAAGACAATTATTTGGTGACAATATTCTGTCAATACTCTCCGATCAAGATCCATGCTCGGAATCAACGGAGGGAGAGAAAAGAGAACGAGGAGATGAGAGAAAAAGTGGAAGCACGAGAGGATATATACAAAGTATACCCGCTTTACAAGAGCAACCATTGTTTTATTTTCCCTCCTTCATGGGAAACGTTAAGGAAAGCCCCTTACCATTAAGAATCAGGCTACAATTGGATGGTCCCTGTTTTGACCATCCGAACTTTCGTCTTAGTCAAGCGTCTTTAAAAGTGACGATGAAAGCACCCCCTCTCGAATCGCTCTGCTATAACTCCCTCTCTTGCCGACGGCCACAACTCCAAAAGAACCATCATGCCGCCACTCCAAAATCTAATACCCTCCCCACCCCCATTTACAAAGAGGGAAGCCCTGACTAGCAAATCTTCAGTATAATTCCGTCAGTGGTATAAATAACCTGCTAGCAAGTTATGATGTCCAATCGGACGGTCATTGTGGCAATGCCATGGTGGTGGTTTTGTTGTTGTTGGGAAGGACCACAAAAATTGGTAGTTAGGATTGTAATGGAGGAGAGGGAAAATTGTGAGATGGTTAAAAGGGAAAATTTGAGAAAAGGTTATAGAAAAACTGGTACTTCAGCATGCCTAAAGGCTCGACGGCATATTGTTATGCGGCCTAAGATAGTTTACTACCGAAGCTTTTTGTTGAAGTGCACAGGAATATGGACTTAAAAATTCTCTTAAGATAGACGAATGAGAAAAAAAAAATTGTGGAAGTATAATCAAATGAAGCTCACCATTCTAACTTCTGAAAATTTACACTTTCATACTTTTTGTAGTTGTTACCCACTAAGGAAACTATCTTACTTTGTCTAACTTCAAGATTCAACTTTGAACCTCAAGTGCCCCGTGCGTATCACTGCCGTGTCCCAGCCGCAATCAAAATTCAGAAAACTAATTACAAAAACAAACAATCTTGGACACGCACCGAGTGCACACTGATTCATATGTCTCTATGACCTTATAACAACAATGGTACTCAACGTTTGGGTAATGAGCATTCTAACGATCCCTCTTTAACACACACCACAGTAGACAGACACAAAATAATCACAGTGCAGACCTGAAGGATGCATCAGATTAAATGGTCTAAAAGTGATCATCACATAAAGGTCAAAATCTGAGCAGATTCTACTAGGTAGCTAATTTGTTAAAAGCTAGTTTTTGACATACCTTTCCGCGTTTACAGTGGATCAGAGCTGGATGATTTCGCACATCTAGACAAAATAACCCAAAAAAATGATATTAAGAAACGGAAAACTCTAACAGATGTATTCAAGAGAGAGAGTCAAAAGGGCATTGTCAATTCTGTGCTGGTGATTACCAATTAGAACTTTCAGAGCCTCCGTGATTGTAACCCTGGGAATAGGCACGGAAGGCTCCTGCACAGGAGAATAGTGATCCACATGGAATTAGCATAAGCCAATATAGTGATCCACACGGTATTAGCGTAACAACAGGAAAACTAGAGCTGCGTCTGGCACGAATAAAGCATCGACTTTATGAAGTCAACTCCCTCTATAGCAAACACATCTAGATGCATCGTTACAATCGAATTACACTACTTAATTTCAATGTACTGACAATTATGCGTCACGCTGTCATATACAAGACCAGACCATACAACCTTCATCCATGTTCTAACCATAAAAGTTCTCTTGTATGCCTTCAATATACATTCAAAACAAAGATTTAGCAAATTATATCAGAATTATTTCCTACAAACTTTTGAGAAACCTCAATTATCGGAACCCACGGCTAGAAACGGCAAAAATCTTCATAACACGACATAACATTACATGTTACCCACAATGTACTTACAAGAGACCTTCATGTACTTTTCTACGCGGCTAAAAGGTTCATATTTTGTCGTTAACGCACTCTTGGGCAATAAACAGTCGACCTCTAAATTCTAGATGGCATTTACCTTGGTCCCATCAATTCCAAATTGAAAGAGCTTAATCCTGTGGGCTTTTAGAAACTCCAAATTCTCTTCAGGGTAGGGCTCGGGACACAGATATCTGCCCGAAAAAAGAAACTACAATAAGAAAACCCACCTCAAAACTGACATGAAAAATAAAAATACAGGATAGAACGAGACAGTGTATGATAAGAATGGGTGCGGGGCTAACATGATGGACCGGAGATTAAGGGCTCGGAGGAAGGGGAAATTGGAGGGCTCAGGGAAGCCGGATCTGTAGACGCAGCGATCCTCGACGGTGGAGAAGTTTGGGGGCGGAGCCAAAACGGGGTCGTCTCCTACAGCTGCCTCTTCTTCACCTCCCACCATCAAACCCATTGCTTCAATTTTCTTGCCGTTAATGCATTGCCATGACCATGATGATCCAAACTGGATTTGCTAGAGAGAGAGGAGGAGGAGGAGGAGGAGGAGGGGGTGGGTATTGTATGAGCAGTAACCAACTCTGTTTGTTGTTCGTTAGGATTCCTGTTACTAAAATTTTGGTACACGTGTGCGGCTCGTTTAATATTTTATACTTCTTAAATTTTTTCTTACTTTTTAAAGTAGTGTTAGAACGTGTTTTGAATTACTAGTTTCAATGTATATAAGAAAGTTTAAAATTCTTTTAAAATTTCAGAATTCGTAAAACTCAATGTTTGACAACTTTTGTATGACTATAATTGGTCATCAAATGAATAAGCAATAAATGAATTGGTGGGACAAAAAAATAAATAAAAAAGATGACTTATATCATAAGGAAAGGAAGGGTGAGTGATGAACTACCGAATAAGTTGAAAGAAATACCGAATAAGTTGAAAGAAATGTGGCGCATATTCATATAAGTTATTTCAAACACATTCTCAGTGACACTAGGTCAAAACGAAGGTAGACATTGATTTTTTTATTTTTACTTTTTTATTATTTTTTTTTAGATTGAAACAGCATATATAGACATTGACTTTGCTCAATATTCATATAATAGTTTAACTTAATTCAAAATTTTCTTTGACAAATGTTAATATGTGCTTTTAACATGTGCCATGTGAAGGAGTAATTAAAAGGCTCTCCATACCGGGTATTTATGAGCCGAATTACCTTAGTTTTAGTAAATTTTGAATGAGTGATTATTAAATAATAGTTTAGTTATTCCTTGTAATGACTTTCACTTTGTTAACATCTGTTTTGGGGGGCATCTTACCACTCTTCTTATTTTTAGCAAAACTAAATAATTTTAATTCGAGAGTGATATGGTATATTGCAATATGGACTGCACTTTCTAATATGGTATTTTATTTGAAGTTAATCATGACAAAATAATCGTAATTATAGTGTGAAAGAACAAAATTAAAAGAAGGGAGGTTATCAAGCCACATATCCCAAGAAAAGAAGTTCCTAAATATAATACCTAACATAAGATGGGCACTAATATTCAAGAAAGTAAATATAACGTTAGATGATGCTTATTTAGAAAAAATAAATAAATAAATAAATTTCAATGTCACGAGACGTGGCCTCTTGCTTACAATGTCACTGTCAACCAGAGGCCACATCTTTTGAATTATTATTAAAGGCAAACGTGGCAGGCTATTGATTACGCAAAATTCATATCAACATAAACTTGGAAGAGGCTATTTTCATTCCTTTCATATGGTAGTCCACATTTTTTATTTGTCCTAAGATGTTAATACTTGTTACTAAAATATATTTTTAGTGACAAAAGAAAGTGAAAAGGCATATATGGAGGTGCAAATACATCAATGCCAGAGAAAGTGGTTGTGCCTCCATATTAGGTGCCTCAAGACATATGGACCTACTTGTTTAATCAATAATTGCTATTCAGATGGAATTACGGTCATTTATATTAAAATTTCATTTTCACTGTTGGTCTTTGAAACTATATAGATCGGTTGCTCTTTATTCCTTTACAGAAATTTTTTTGTAGTAATCCTATTTATATAAAAATAGTTACAACCTCTTCTGTAGCGATAATTAATGATTACTAAATGTTTTAATTAACTTTTCTGTTAACATTTTATAACAGCATATTTTCAGCATCATTAAATAAAAGTTATTATAAACATTTAATAACAATAAATTTGTTGCATATAGAATTGTACATATCTTCCTACAACGAGGACATCAGCAAAAAATTATTTAACCTGCACCAATACATTTTTGATTTTGCTGATTTTTTTTTATCTCTTCTTTATATTTGTCAGTTTTTTTTTCATCTATAATACCGACTTCCACTAAGCATTATACCATGAAGTGGAATAGGCATTGAGTTTTTTTTTGATACCAAGATCAATTCAGCCTTCCGCGGATATCATGTCCTCGTTGTAAGTACAAGCCTAAGTCTAATTAGAGACCTTCCTACAAATTGCCATTGCCAATATTTTTAGCGATAAAACATGAAATTTCCATCCTTGCAACTTGGGGCCAAAATCCTAATTCAATTGCCATTCAAAATCAATTCCTAGTCCACCTCAAAGTACAAAGAGAAAAGGAAAAGCTCATAATCAAGGGCGGCATGCCTCAACTCCTTGGCACGCAGATACTTGAATGTCCAATCATGCCTAGACAAACGCCCAATTGTTTGTAACCAAATGCCCAATTATCGTCTCCATCAACGCCTACTGTGCATGTGATTTCCTTTTTCAGAGCAGTTGGTATGAAGGGAATGTGGTGGTTGTCTTTGGTTAATTGGCGGCGACCGATTTGGTAGCTTAGAGGAGGTATGCGTTGTTGGCAATGGTTTATGGGGGAGCTCTCTACCAAGGTGTGGTAACAAGGAATGTGCTTCAAAGGTGTTGGTCAAGTTGATTTGTAACTAACTCTATGTCAAAGTACCTTTTGCAAATAAGTTAGTGATTATTTAAATAACAAAATGTTGTTGTTGAAGAAACTATTCTCTAGGTAGTCCCCATGCGTTAGGTTTTTTTTTTTAAATAAACTTTTTGTTCTTAGAATGGTTCTTTTAACCGTAGATACAAGATACGCCAATAGCCACTTGAAAAAATAATAAGGTATGGGAGAGATGTCAATTCATCTCACGTAAATATTTAGGTCAAAGACCTGCTCGTCAACAATCTAAGTGCGTCTCGTCCTCTGTTCAGTTTACAAAGTATAAAGTGTGAGGATGCTATTTTACTAACAGCCCTTCCTAATGGTATAACTCCCGGTCCGAGTGGGTTACCAGCTGACGAGTCACTCCATTTGTAAAAGTTATTTAGACTTTCCGATCAACTGAAGTTAATTTGATTCCAATTTTGACCTCAAATTCTCCTCTTGGGGAGAGTTACTTGCCTCTAAGAGTCTTATCATAGTTTTCAGCATAGTTACATGATCGACTGCATCACAATATTTCACGATTGTTCAACTTAATATATAAGGAAAATGGATAGAAAGATATGAGGACACTTTCATGGACATAACAGTGGGATTTTAAGACCGAATGAGAACGTTATAACTGTCTTAGTTGATGGGGCCAACATGAACATGAACATGAAGGAGGCATGCGCCCAGGGCACGATCGAGGAGCCATACCTGCCTAAAAGGTAAAACTTTTAACTTGGGAAGGGTTACCACATGAGCCATCCCATTTAAAATAGCTTGTTCAAAGGTCTACGACCACTACAATCAACTTTGATTTGACCCACTAATGTTTAAATGGACCTCATTTTCCACCCCAAATTCCCACATTGACAAGATTGTTTTTGTCTCTAAAGTCTTCTCATAGTTTCGGGTGTAGTATATGCTTGTATTACACAATAACCTTTGGCGAGTGTTCCCCTAAAAGCTACCGCAAAGAGAGATAAAATCTAGCAGTCATTGTTAAAAAAAATTAAAACCATTTGATTTCGAGATTGGGAGGAAACAATATTTTCCTTTTAAGGGATGAGGCGCAACACAAAGGAGACGTGTGCTCCGACTACACCAGAGCCTTGGACAGGTCAAATCCTCTTGAATGGAATAGTTGGGATGTGAATCCAAGATGAACCTTCTCTACCGGCGCCAGAACCTCTCAAGTTTGAGACCGGATGGGATGGAACGCAATTACCATATTAATGAGCAGAGTTCAAACAACAGGAGACATGCGTCTAGGGAATGTCACACTTACGAAACATTTGTAAGGGTATAACTTATGAGTTACCAAACTCGGCATCCTAATTCAAAAAAATTATCCAAAGGCCTATGAACCTAGTTTGACCTAAAATTGCCCACCTTGCAAGAGTTACTTTCCTTTAAAAGTCTTTTCGCAGTTCTAGGCATACTTATATGCTCATACAGCATTAAAAAGTTATATGAAAGTTATTTCAGAAAATAGGAAAGAAGGAATAAAAAAGGTACACACTTAATACCAACACATGCTGGAACTGTTAAATTTTGAGACATGATGGGAACAGTACTATTACTGTCTGGATGCAACAAGAGGGTGGTGTGCCGATTGCTTGTTTTGCAGGCGGCGTATGGAAGGAGTTACCGGATATGCGAAAAACTTACTTTGTGTTCGTCTACCACCTTTGCAATTATTATTAATAATTAATTAATAATTAATAGAAATAGATTAGAACACAGATCTTGACCCTAGTTCCTTCGTGACAAGTGTTACTTGCCTTATCATAGATGTAGGCCGAGTTATATGCTCATTTTGCATTAGAATGTCTCATTAGTGATTTGCTGAAAGCTTGGGCACATGGAAAGAAAGGCATGCGTCTATTTCAAAGTGCGATAGATAGATATGTTGCTTGTTGATTTCGAGACCGAACGCGAAGCTACTCTGTCTTAGTGAGTGAGCAGGGCGTAACAAGAGGGAGCTGAGGCATGCATGCACAAGGAGGAAATGTGTTCATACTGTTATATAGGGTATTCATGGTAGCATACACGAAGATTGCAAAACCATATCAAACATTGTGATGTTTGTCAACAACAGAAGTGGTAGCTAGATATATTCATCCTCAGCGTGTCTTCTTTAATCTTTGTAAATGCCCTCTGAAGCTTAATTTGGTTGATATATTGCAATGGGTTCCTTACTTTCAAAGGCAAGGTTATAGTTTGCTCAGCTTATCGGTCTTCTTTTATCGTGCACATAAAATGACAAAATCGTGTGTGATCGAGTTCCAATTTTTACAAGTTCATTGCGAGGAAAGTGTTTCAATTGCAGAATACCAATCAACTTTATCCTTTTATCGGCATATCACCCTTAAATAGATAGGCCGCTAGACCGGTACGATGGTCATGTACTACATGAGTCATGGTGTTATCATGAGTAGATTTCCATGACGCATGCTTAGAAGAAATGAAAGAGGTTGACTCATGTCCAAATTCAGTAAAAACTACACTGAAGTGTATTAGAGGAAGAACACACCATTTCATCTGCTCCATAAGCCATACTAGATCGTTAAAGATCCATGAGGAGGTCTTGGTTCATTGGTGCCGGTACTGTTCTCGTCTTGTACTGCATAATGTAGTTAGGCAATTGAAGCAGGGAGTTGGTGCCTCACGTTGCAAATTCTGTTATGCTGGTTTAGCTCATAACCAACTGCTAGTAAATTTAAGGGTTGGCTTTCTTGGAAAATTTTTGGTATCTGATTGAAGGAATCTTCTTCTTGCCCCTTATATAGCGACAATTAATGATCGCTAAATATTTTTAGTGAGGTCAAAAAATGCTGCAAAAATTGTCTCCAAAAATGTTAGTAGAAAAGTCGCTAAAACATTTAGCGATATTTAGCGACTGTCGTTATATATATGGTTGGAGAAAGATTATTACAATTTGAGTAGCAGCTAAAATTTATCCAAAATTATAGTAAGTAAGAGTACAAGTGTTTATAGACTCTAAAAAAAATTGGGCACAAGAGGATAACAACAAGGTTTACTCTAAAATGTGAACAAGGCTACGAGCTCTCAAAGAATGTATTGCATGTTTTAGCTGTCGAGAGCACGTGCCTTCTAGATTGCCTTTGACTTTAACATAATTATGAAACATTAGGTCTCGAATATTTAGAACCGTTGGAGGAGAGAGAACTGATGAGATAGAATTAAGAAATAAGGTAATCTGAAAATAATCTTATATTACATCCAAGCGTCCAACAATTGTAAACAATCAGTACTTTTGGTCCACGAGTACCTAATATCTTCAATTTGATCATCGTTGGTGAGTGGTTAGAGAATATTATCACTGTTAATAAATAAATAAATACTTTCACTCACATATTAGGGATATAACACATAAAATATAATAATAAAAAAAATATCGCCAAACATATTTTAAATATAAAAGATTGACACCTTTTAAGTTTAATCACAACGAAAAATATTTTTTCGTGAAAATTTTGTGTCGCTTAAAGTGTTACGAGAAGATGATCATATTCGGTTTCACCAAATTGTCACTAAAAGAGGATCCTATTCCATCAACACGCCGTGACAAGGCTCCCGCAATTTGTTTAAGTGGTCGGTGGATGTCTCTAGGACGTCGAGTCCACCGACTCCTTCTATTACAGTAACAGTACAACGTTAAAAGCATTACGTTTAGTACAACTGACGACATTAGAGGATTCACCCAATTTAAAACACACAGACGAGAGACGACTTTGAGATCCCACAACGTGTACGTGTGCATTACTGGGGAGAGAGCGCGAGTGGAGCACCGTCAAACGCGACCGCGCGTGGGAGAGGAGATGAGCGTCGGTTTGGAGCACAAACGCGGGGGGTGAAAAGGCAAAGCGAAAAACAGATGACTGGCGTGTGTGTGTGTGTGTGTGTGATGGTTGGTTGGTTGGTTGGTTTTTATTCTCCTCTCTCCCTCTCTTCCCCCCTTTGTTTGTGGAGAGGAGAGAACGTTTCGCCCTCTCTCTTTCTACTCTCTAGAGACTTTCGCTCTCTCTCTCTCTCTCTCTAGACTAACGCATATATACCGCCGCCTCTGTGTGTGTCTCTCGTTACATTTGATAGCCGGATTGGCGAGGTGAGGGGCCCAGCTGGTCAGAGGGATGATGGAGATTCCGGCGGGGTGGTGATGGAGATTCCGGCATGGATTTCGGCACCGTAATACCGATGTCACGAGCGGCGGTCACGGAGGGCCACTCCTCCTTGTCTCCATCACTGGATGAAGGTCAGTCAGTCAGTCAGTGCGCGCGTGTGTGTGTTTGTTGGGTGTTCTGGTAATGCTGCTTAGTTTGACCTTGTGTTGGGTTACTTTAGCCTTGAATCGGTCGTGTTTTTGGCTTTGATCAGTGCTTGAATGTGATCGCAGTGTGGTGAATTGCTTTGGGTTGAATACTGCTTTTTCGGCTTAATTTTAGTTGTTGTGTTACTGGATAATTATGTATCTGTGTGGATTTTAATAATGCTTAGTGATTTAAGATTAAGGGGACAAACTTGGTCGCTCTGCTTTTCAGAAAGATAAGTCAGATGATGTTTGCAGTTTTATATTTGTTGCAAAAGCCAAATGTTATTTGTTAATGTTTGTGTTTGGGTCCGCACCCTCCCACGTGAGTGTGTATGTTGTTGTGTGTGTTATGAACTATATTATGGTTCCTGAGCTTTGTTAGAGGTTTGATGTTTTATATGTTTTGGTGATTATAAAATTACTACACATTCCTGACATTTCGTTGCCTCCATCTGTTTCTTTCCCTGAAGAACGACGGAAGAACAAAAATGCAGGAAAAAAATAGCTTATATCATAGTTTTTGTTTATTGATATATTGTGTAGCTATATCCAAGGATCAGCTTGTGATATTTCGTGCATCCAACCTTCAATTTCTGAAACGTTTGCCTTAAGCAGATGCGCTCACGGATAAAAACAAAGTACATCTTCATTTCAATGATTTATAATTGGTGAAAGTTTATGGGTGGGACAGTTTTTCACTCACAGTTCTGAATACTTTTAGTAGTCATAAACGGACTGAACTGACTCCTCCAATTGTGTTTCAGATGCTTTGTGGCAAATGAACTTTAGAGCGAGGGAAACAATGGAATCTGGACCTTATCCTGTTCGTGAAGGAGAGCTGGACTGTTCTTATTACATCCGAACGGGCCTGTGTAGATTTGGGGCTACATGCCGATTCAATCATCCTCCAAACAGGAAACTGGTAACGCCTGCTGCTAGTTTGGACTTGTCAACATATTAGTGTCTGTACATAGTCAAGAGGTATTTACTTGTATTTGCATTGAAACCTTATGATTATGTCAGCGCAATCTATAGGTGCAGCTGATGGGTGAGGAAATGAACCGTGCATTGTGACATGTTCCTTTGAATCTTTTTTCATGGGACAATAGTGGCTTCTCAAAAAGTAATTTGAAAACAATTATAATAAATATATAGATCATGTGTAGTTCATAGCATGATTAAATACCGTGTCCAAACTTTTTAGGCATTCGTATTTATGAAGCTTTTTCTTTTTCATCTTTATCTTTTGCGAACCGCAATGAGTTTAGGCTGTCTCTAACAAAAGGATTTCTAGGAAATCGTGATTGCTGCACACAAAAGGACAGCTTTTATGTAATCACACGCACATGCACCTTACATGCACTGTGTAGCATTCTTGTGCTCCTTTCTACGCATTTTGCATGCATTGTCTAGTGCTGTTTCAGGGGGAAATTACATTTGTTTTGCCCATAG
The DNA here is from genome assembly GCA_033070095.1 of Escallonia herrerae. NCBI lineage: Eukaryota > Viridiplantae > Streptophyta > Magnoliopsida > Escalloniales > Escalloniaceae > Escallonia > Escallonia herrerae. The sequence goes on from JAVXUP010000835.1 coordinate 41,242, forward strand.
ATGCATACACCCTTTATCACGTCTCTTGCAGATCAAACAACAGCAGCAAGTCTGATAATTCACACTTTCATTCTGGTTATCTACCGATATGTTTGGTATATGTGATAGTTTAATGCCAACATAAATAAGTTGATATGCACATACACACTGACGTTGCACATACTCTTTGTACTCACAAAGATACAACTAGCCGATAGCTATGAAACTATATATCTTTATGTTTTATCATGTTAATCCACTACATTACTTTCTTACAGGCTATTGCCACCGCAAGGATGAGGGGAGAATATCCAGAAAGAATAGGACAACCTGAATGTCAGGCATGTACACATTATCTACTTTTAGGGTAGAATCTGATTCAACTGGTTATGTCTTCAAACGATGCGAATACACACGATAGATACGCTCTGTGCTTAGGGTCACCAATTCTTTTATGTTTTCTTTTCTCTATATATCCAACTGGCATAGAGTAAGGTTCACGACTCATACTCATGAGGTGACTTTTTCAGTATGATAAAGTTATTTTCTTTGATGTGAAGGAATAACAACTTGAGATCTTTTCTTCAGTCTCTGAGCCAACCTTTCATTAGAAGGTAACATATTTAAGAGGAAGGTCATCATGGAGGTACATGATCCTGATGTATTGCGCAGTGGTTTTGGGTTATAAGAGAGCTTTCTTGCAGGGAACTTCTTGGGTCTTCCTTGGATAGCCCCTTGTAAAGATACAAATTGTGGGATGGGCTAGTCGGTAGCTTTGGTAAAAGGTCATTTGTGTTGAAGGGCCGTACTTTTTGCAGGGCAGGAAACAACTTTGAGTGGAGCACTCCTCGAGTCTCCTAAATTATTCTTTTTCTCTTCCTCCAACTTCTTTGATCTAGAGCAAGTTGGATAGACTTCTGATAGACTTTCTAGTGGGAGGCATCACGCGAGGCAGCTAAACCAGGCAAAATTTTGTGTAATTGCTATTCAACAGGGTGGTGGGTGGTTGGGTTTCGTTTATCAGCGGAAATTATTCCCTGAAATTGTGGGGGATTGTGATTCTCTTAGGTCAGGGAGTTGATGTGCCAAATGCCTGCTAGAGGTTCGTTGCATGAGCTTTTTGGTACTGTGGAATATGTGGAGGACTAAGTAGTCACAGTTCCAGAAGTGTTGGTGTCAGAAAGAGAATTTATGACTATAGCTGCAAGTTGTTGAATTGTTTAGCTTGGCTTGTGATAGGCATGGAGGTCTAATGAAAGAGGATACCTTCTTCTGAAGAGAAACTTGAAGTCCATCTTGTGCTTTTCAAATTGCAAGAGTGTGGAGAAGAGGATATACTCTCGTTTTTCTGCACTGTCCTATGGTTGGTGAGCATGGTCATGTATATTTCCCCACGGGCGAGACTCACTGATTCCCCACTCCACCCGCCAAGCCCCCCCCCCCCCCCCCCCTCTCCCCTGCACCCCACGGAAAAAAAAAAGAAAAAGAAGTGCTGGATACTGAAATGATAGACGAGAGGTTTAGTAAGGAAGTCTGCGTCGGTGTTAACTAATTCTCCCATGACCCTGGCGGACTGCATACTATCTCGTGGGTGCCCAAATGCAATGTGTTCGGTACTCATACTCCAACATTGGCATAACCTAACAGTGGTATAATAGAGGTGATAAAGATAGTACAAGAATCATTTAAAGTTAAATTTGAAGGAATTGAACGTGCCTGATTGTGCAAAGCAGAGAAGGTGATGTTTCCCTGTTGCAATCAGGGAAAAAAGCTCCATATTTAGGCCATTACATGGAGTTCCATATTGCTGTTGCTTTGTTCCAGAGAAAACGAACAGTTTGGACCTTGGAGAAGGAAAAATTGTTATTTTTTAATAATAAGTAAAAAGAATATAATAGGGAAATCGAAAAAGTATTAGGAAAGATTGGGAGATTATATAATCAGGGGCAGTAATTGGGTTTGTAGACTTGGCCGTTTTACAACTTAATTTTCACATAGGTGTCATTAACTTAGACGTGCCAAATGTTTAACATTTCTAGGTAAGTTTATGCGGTTAGGGCTTTTCTTGAGGCTTTGGGACTCCATTTTCCGTTAAAAAGAAACGTTGGAGAGAGAGACTTCAGGTAGATGAGGAGTTTTTGTCAAATAGGAAACCCTATTGTTGGTAACATATAAAAGGAGCTGATCTGTTGACAGTGCTGGCAACTCCCCTAAGTTGCCAGCACTGATCTGGCCGTCCATTTGCGACCTTGGACAGTCCAGATCTTTTCTTTCACGCTTTTAAGCCTCCACCCAATAATGTACCTGGCAAGACCTTTTGCATTTTTTCCCACTTGTCTACAGCATGGAAAACGAAAATATCTCCTTCAGTCCTATTATGGGGTGGACGGTTGTTATAGGTTTGTATATCTATGTTGTGTTTTCTTCTCTTTTTTACCATTACCCATTTTCATTCATACACGAACACTTTGTCTCTTTGTTCCCTCTCTCTCTCTCTCTCTCTCTACCCCTAAGCCACTGCTCCCACCAGTTACCACCACCAGCGACTCAACCTCCGCTCCACCACAGATCCACAACGACCACTGCAGAGAGATATCCGAACCACCTATGCATATTAACAACTGCCATTATCAAAACCCCCCACCACTCACCCCTCTCCAACTGCCATCATCGACCACCGCCCCTGCCTACAACCACCCACCACCGAAAGCCACACCGACCTGTCTGGATCTTTTGTTTACGTGTATACTTTTTGCAAAGTTGGCTGATATTTGATTTGGTATTGAAATTACCTAATCATTTTTCTGATATGATTTTCACGAATTTAGTTTGTGGAGGGTCGTGGTGGGATTGTGGTGATCGGTGTGGGCTAAGGTGGGACAATGGGTTGGTGGTGGTGGTAGGCCAGGCGATTACCTGCAGTGTGCATGTGTGTGATATAGTGCGCGCGCTTATGCTTGTTTGTGTGTATGTCTTGAGATTTGGATGGTTTTCAGTGGAAAATTAGTGGTCGGTTTGGATGAGATTTCAATTTTACTTGGGTATTTAGGTTGGATTAGGTTGAAAATATTAGGTTTAATGGTGGTGGTTGGCGGTGACTGCGGTGGCGGACATCTATTGTCTTCCAGACTTAAACCCAATCAATGACTCGGATTTTTTTAGTTTTGGTTTATGGGATGGCATGGGATTGGACTGAAAATGAAGAACACACAACGCAAAACGCATAACACACAACACACATACACAAACAAAAGCTATGAGCCCATAATAGGGAGGACGAAGATATACCCTTTTCTCGTAAACAAAGGGGCAAAAAGGTAAAAAAATCTTGCCCGTTACATTATTGTGCGGAAGGACTTAAAAAATTCCAAAAAAGAAGAAAAAAGATTTGGACCGCTAAATATTGTGTGTGGACGGCCAGATCAGAACTTACAGAAGTTGCCGACGCTGTCAATGGATCAGCTCCCAGTCCATACACGATATGTGGATAGTTTAGATCTGTTGTCGAAATCTTTTATTTTTTGCCCCTTTGTTTTGCAGGAAAAGCACGGAAATGCGAAAATGTGACCATCCGCCCTATCATCATAACTTCCAAACAGCCAACACCACCATTCCCATCGAAAGGAAGTTCTTACACTACCGATCACATGCCCATGTGACAATAACTCGAAATTTCCTTGCCTATCATCGTTGCCGGCAGCCACCACCATCCTAATCGGCAACGAACCAACCACCATAAACTACTTAAAATCTAACTCAACCACTGATTTGCACTAAGCACCTTAATGTGAAACACACATTACATGCATAGACAATAGGCACACACACATAATCATACAATTCTATATTTGTAAATGATTTGGGCTGCGAAGCTCAATTAGCTTTTAAGAGGTGGGATTGATGGTGGTCTCAGAGGGGAATCGATGGTGATTAGTGCCGAAGTTGTGGTTGGTAAATCAGTGATGGCAGCGATCGTGGTGGTTATGGGTGATGAAGGTGTAAAAGGTGGTGGTTATGGGTGATGATGTTGTAGATTGTGGGGGTCATAGGTGATAGAGGCGGATTGTTGAGGCGGACGAAGCAACAGATCTGTTGAGTGACGAAGGACTTTGGTAGGCAGTGTTGGGGTGATTGAATGTGGTGAGGGTATGGGTGGTGGTGGTGATCATGGTTGACGGACGACGGTTGGGGGGGGTGTGGAAGCTGGAAGGGTAGAAAGGTTGTGGGTGGAGACAGAGAAGACACTGTGTGTAGACGCGGGGATGATGCCCCTCCTCGTTCTGCAGTTGCCGCCCACGACTGTGACAGTGGAGGCGGTAGCGGCGACGGTAGCAGTGACGGGTGGTGATGAACCACGATTTTCTTTAACCAGATCTCTTTTTCACAAAAACTGGTCCAAATTGAGTTGCCTTCAATGCAAACATTGTGACCCATTGATTTTGAATATCATCGTCTGCCCCATAATAGGGCAGATGGTTACATCTTCATTTTCATTTCCCTCAAAATAAAGGGGCAAAAGGGTAAGAGGTCTCATCCGATATGTTATTAGGCAGACGGACTTAAGAAAAGGCAAAAAAAAAAAGATCTAAACAGTCCATCTATTCAGCGCCGACGACCGTCCCTAAACCACCAACAACGCCGACAACCCACCTTCTCCATCATCATCGCCTGCTTCCCGTCTTCCCATCATCACCGCGCCTGTCTCCAATGCCATCCACCTACAACCACGCCCACCACCTCAACCACCACTGAGGTCCCGGACCACCATGCCATAACCTCGGTTCGCTTCTGGTGGAATTTGCTACCATCGTCGCCTCAGTGAAATCCCGGATCTGCACATAGAGGTTGAAGGAACTTTGATTGGACATTGGGTTTCAGTATCTTTTTCTATCACCATTTTCATGCCTCACCACCATAACTGACCTCTGTAACTACCGGGTGATTTCAGATCATTGCAACAAATTGATGGTGGTGGTGGTTGACATGGATCTTCGTGGGTTGGGGCCATGGGTGTTAAGAGTGTTTTAGATGTTGAGGTGCAGATAATAGGGTGCTTTGATGGCGATGTGGTTTTAGGGGTCAGTGGAGTCGTGATGAAGCAATGTAGATGAAAATGTTTAAGATTTGTTTTATGTGAAGGTTGTGTTGAATGGTGGGGTGTTGTTGTTGATCAGGCTCTTCCAGATGGCGACGCCGTTTGGCAGATCAGCAATGGTTGATTATGTATATTTTGGTTGTGGTTATTTTCAGAGTTGGTGGTTGGGAATCTTGTGGATGTGGTGGTCGTGAATTTTGTTAGAGGAGGTTATTAGTTGGTGTGGCTTGGAGGTGGTGATGTGGTGGTTGTTTAATGCTAGTTGTAGGTGGTGCATGTGGGGGTGGCCTATGGTTACCTGTTGTGTTGAAATTGTATTGTCTTTTTCTTTTCTTTTTTTTTTTCCCGGTGGTAGAATTAGTTAAAACTAAGTAAAACTACGTAGTTTGAGGCCTTCTTCATCTAAGAAGGCTTCTCATCATATTCACTTTCCTCATATATATGTATGTACGCACACACACACAAATATATATGTATATCTATACATTTATTTGTATAATGTAGATGTATGGGAGCTGATCTCTTAACACTGCTTACAACTTAACTCAAGTTATCAGCACCATCTGGCCGTGCATCCATCACAGTTGGCCGGACAGATCTGAATTTTTTTCTAACCTCCCCGTCGTATACAAAATGTACGGATTTTGACCAAAATGCCCACGCCCCGTTTAACTTAAATTGGAACCAGTACCTGTCCGCTACATAATGTAGCAGACTAGTGGGACCCTAATCTCTCTCTCTCTCTCTCTCTCGCCACCCCAATCATAGCCACCGTGCCCTTCAATCAGCAACGACACCCACCACCAGCATTTTTACAATACACCACCACCGTGCCTAACACGTCTAACCTCTAGGACCGCCGTCACATGAGCATCACCCACCACCCAGCACCACCATCATTTTTCAGTACCCACCACCCACCCACCCCACCAAAACTACTAGCCATCGCACTACGACCACCGGTGTCGACCTGTGCACCTTCTATCAGATCTTTGCTCGCCGACATTGCCTATAGCCAACGCCACAGCCCACCATGAAAGCCACCGCCAGAGTTGCCAAGTCAACCGCAAATCTGCCTTGCTCTAATACCTAACCACCACCGCCAATTTATAGTCCAGTGTTTTTGGGTTTTCGTTTTTGTTTACCGATTTGTTTTTTTTTTTATTTTATAATCCCATCTTGAGTGCTTGAATAGCAATACTTGATAGATGATGGTGGTGGCGGACTGCAATGTGAATGGAACTATTTAATGAAATCTAGTAAAAACTGATTGGCAATGGTGGGTATGAAGGTGGTCGAAAGCGTTTTGGGTATGGTGGATTTAGACCGTGAGAAGAAAGAGGATAGAGACAGCTGCAAATTGGAGATGGAGATTTGGGTCCCTAGTCATCCGCTATGTTATGTACAGGACGGGCACTGTAGCGTCCTTGGGCAATTTTGTCAAAAGTACGTCCGCTACATTGTGTAGCGGACGGCGGGGAGGTTATAAAAAAAAAAAAAAGTCGAATGTGGCCTTCCATCCGCGAAGGATGCACAACCGGATGGCGCTGGCAACTTAAGTTACCAGCATAACATACCGCACACCTCGACTTGTACCCGTACGATATACCCAGGTAAACCTTGTTTTAGGTAACACTGATCTGGGTGATGGTGCCCCTGTCTTTGCTGGTGTGTTTGGTTACAATTACATTTTAAATTGTGAATGGCTGCAGCTCAAACATGTCTACTTTACCCACCTCAAATCTTTTCGATTTCCATGCTGGAGGTTGGAGAAGGCTATGGATCATTTGCTAATAATGTTCCTGTGGGCCTTCTTGTTATCGTTAACTGGGGCTAATTGTTGGAGTCTATGCATTGCTGCTTTAGGCGGTGTGGGCTCGGCTTATTGCTGGGTAGCATGGTGTCTTCAGTGGTGTGCTTGGTTGAAACAAAAAAAATAGACGCTTAGGAGGCTTTGTATAATTCATTCTTGAGGTAGGAACATGTTTCCTGAGATCTTTGTTCTCCTGGGTCTCTCTGGATCAGGAAGGGTTCTTTTGTAGTCCTTGTATCTTCTGGTTTGTATAAGAAGTTGATTATGTGTGTTTAAGGCTTGGTCTTGAATTTTGGTGTCAGAAGACAATGCCTGTATCGTAGGTTTTGCATATTAAGCAGTCTTGTCATGTTTTTTCATTAGTAAGGAAGGAAGGAGGGAGAGAGATGGTGGTCGGCCAAGGCGGTGAAGGAAGGGGAACGGTGGGAGCTGATGGTGGTGTTTGCCGCTGTGTGAGATGTGGTGGTAGCGGTGTTTGCAGCTGGTTCTGAGTCCGCTTTCTTGCATATGAGATCCATGGGTCTATAGGAACATTTATACTAGCTTCTTGTTTACTCACCTGATGCACTCATAAACCAGAAGAAATTACACCTCCTTTTAGTTGTGGGACCCAATTGAACCCACAGAACAGTTCAAGGACTTGACTCATCTATGAGTAGCAATTCATGTGGTTTTCGCTTAGGAGGCTTTGTACATATTTTTCTTTTGGATAAGGGGGACACTAAGGCCACGTTTGACGCGGTTTTTTTTTCCTCTTTTTTTTTTTTCAGTTTTGAAAATTGGAAAAAAAAAGTGCGTTTGGTAACCATTTTTTTTTCCTTCTCTAATTTAAAAACCAGTTTTTAAACTGAAGAGTAAAAAAAAAAACTCCAAAAACTGGTTTTTTTTTTCACTTTTGTTTTTTTTTTTTGAGACCACCACCACCACCCTCCCACCGCCGGCAGCCACCTCAGGCGACCACCGCCAGCCGCTGACAGCCACCTCCGGCCGCTGGCGACCACCGCCGGCGACTGCCGACAGCCTCCTCCGGCCGCCGGCGACCACCACTGGTAGCCACCTCCGGCCGCCGGAGACCACCGCTACGTCCCACCACCGCCACCGCAAACCACCCAAAAAAAAAAGTCAAAATAAAAAGGGTTACCAGACACCCAAAAAAAAAAACTAAAAAAAAAAGGGTTATCAAACACCCACTTGTTTTTGTAATAAAAAAAAATTAAGCTGCTCTTTAAAAACTGAAAACCAAAAAAAAAGTTTTGTCAAACCAACCCTAAGTGCATCATACCTGTTTTTTTTCCATTTCATTATCGTGGCAACTTGGACATCAACTTGTTTCATCATATCGAGGTTGGGGTACTAGACCGTCCCCTTTTTGAGATCAACTCCCTTCAATTAGTGGCTTTCATCTGTCAAAGGAAACAACGCTATCATGGTATTAAAAGACAGTGGTTTGACGTCTGATTTCATTAACCTCTGGACTCTCATTCAAGAATGGACTTTTAAGAATGGTTATTTTGTATTCTTGCATGATTTTATGGCTCCAAGAAAACTGAAATGTCTAGTTTTTGAATTGGATTAAAGCTCTTATTTGGCTTTAGACACTCTATTTGTTCGGGATTTACTCTTGGTACATATCGGAAGCATAGATGTCCTGATCATGTATATCTTGGACTGATTTTACAATCCAACTAGTTTGTTAAATGACTTGTGACCTATCGACCAGGTCTAATGAATTGAAGACCAAGCAATAGATGGTATAAGCTTGCACATAGTATCTGTACAGAGTTCAATATTTCTTTTCTGCAAGTTCGATGAATAAAGATTCTAATTTACATTTTCTTAGATTGACTATCATTTTTTTTCTTTGTTAATGTTGTGTGGCTAAAGTCAACATTGTCAATTTGGAACTTGAGCGTTTTATGTTTACTGCAGACACCAGTTAGTCTTTCAGATGATTGACCTGCTATATGCTTGACATTATGGTTTTCAAAAATTTGCCAGTACTACTTGAAGACAGGAACTTGCAAGTTTGGAGCGACGTGCAAGTTTCATCACCCTAGAGACAAGGCTGGGATTGTTGGAAGAGTTTCACTAAACGTCTTGGGCTACCCACTTCGACCGGTTTGGAATATTTTATTTCTATGTTTTTATTTGGCCAATATCAGTGAAGTTACTAATTTCTTAGATGTTGACTTTCTAAGTCCACTGCTATCTTATTTCTTGTTATTGTGATATTTTGGTTGGTTGCTGCATAACGTGAACAAGTATCAATCGACCTTTGGTATGTGCATGGAAAGTTGGCATACTTTTGCAAAACAGAACGGGAAAAGGAAGTCATCATTATATTCCGTGTATCAAAAAGTAACCATGGTGGATTGTGAAACATTTTGGCTTAATTGATAGTTGGGATCCAGCTGAGCCAACTAGTTTTGGACAAAGGCTTAGTCAAGTTGAGTGAGATTTGAGGTCCACATCCCTGGCTTTTGCGGTGTTGATAAATTGATAATTAGTCATCATTCCCAAAATTCATGTTAGAGAAACCAGGAATATTCTTAGGAAGCTCATCCAGAACCAAAGTTGACAGATGTACGCTTAAAGCTGACCCTTGATGAAGTCCAATTGTAATCCGAAATGCAGTCATTCCATCAATTGTTCTTACACTAGCGGTTGCTCTATCGTAGATATCCTTAATCACATCAACATACTTGATAGGCAATCCTTTTCTTTTCTAGAGCCCACCATGTGACTTCCTTGGTACCTTATTTTATGCCTTTTGCATCTCCGTAAAGACCATGTGAAGATCCTCTCTATTAATATATTCATCATCAATCACCTATTTGAGAAAATAGCTACACTGTTGGATCTCTTAGGGATGCGACCAAATTGTTTCTCAAATTTTTTAGTTTCCCTTCTCAGTTTATGTTCAGTTATCCTTTCCCAAAGCTTCATAGCATGACTAGTGATCTTGATCAGTCTATAGTTGTTGAAGCTTTTAATATCTTGTCCACTCTTATATAGTGCTTTTCCTCCACTCCACTGGCATTTCTTAACTTTAAGATCTTATTAAACAACTTAGTCAACCCATCTATGCCTGCGTTGCTAAGCTCTATGAATCCTCAATAGAAATACTGTCTGGTCCAATAACCTTTCCAATTTTCATCCTTTCCAAAGTTTCCTTCACCTCGAGATGGTGTTGATTGTGTGAACAGACGTCCACTTACTATCAACAAATTAGTCATAGAGTTCTCCAAAATTATCTTTGATTTCCTCTTCATCTCTTACTAACCTCATCTTCTTTTACTAATAACCTCAGATTCTCATTGTTAATACGTATAAACGATTGAAGTCTCTACTTATCCTTTTTCTTACCTTAACTAGCTTGTAGAACCTTTTTCACCCTCTTAGTACCTAGTATTTGGTATAAACTTCTCTTAGTACCTAGTATTTGGTATAAAATTCTCTTAGTACCTAGTATTTGGTATAAACTTTTATAAGTCCTGCTCTAGCCTCTCATACTGCCTTCTTTGCTTCCTTTTTAGCCGGCTTATACTTCTTAACATTCTCCTAATTCCTGCATCCACGCGACCTTAGTTGCAGGAAACTCCTAATATGGTGACGTTTCTCTCTCGGAAACTCGCTTTTGCAATCCCAAGTTAGGAACTCCATGGGATCTCGTCCCAAGCTAAGATGGGAACTCGATCCCGCTAGTTGGATAGAGATGCATGGAACAAGTGATAGAATACATGAAAATCAAGCTCTTTTTAACTCAATTCCTTATTTCTCTCTTCCTTCAAGTCCTTAAAGTCTCCTTGTCTGTTGTTGCTATCTATATAAGCTATGCTAAACAAATGATAATACTATGTACGCATTTATTTATTCAAGCCGCTCCCAACCTCAGATTCTTCTTGGTGCTTACGCTTCCCCGCCCCCGCCCCCGCTCCCGCACCCGCCCCTGCCCCCGCTTTGTGCAACTAAGCACGCGACACTTTCTAACATTCCCTCGTTAATTTAATTGCTTTGTGGACCTTCTCTTTCCACCACCAAGTTCCCTTAACTAGAGGGCCATTGCCTTCGAAGTTTCTAAAGACCTCTCTAGAAACTCTCCCACCACAAGTAGACATCTCAATCCACTCTATATTAGGCTCATCATAGCCTTAAAAATCCTTATTAAACATAGCCTTAAAAATACTTAATCTTTTCCCATTTAAATTCCCTAGTTTGCGGATGTCTCTCACCTTTGACCTTCCTATTCCAAATCTATTATCTATGTCCAGCAGCAATAGGAATAACCTTATAATCTTTAGATAACACTCTACCTACTAAAATTTAGATAATCTGAGGAAGAAAATCTGCAATATGACCCACTACTAGAAGTTATTAAATGTAAGTCTCTTTTCTTAGAGAAGGTGTTCGCTATTGTCAAATCAAAGGTCTTCTCCTGATTCATTCCTATCTCCAAAACCAAATCGTCCATGTACCATCTCAAAGTCTCCACTAGTTCTTTTGACATGTCCATTTAAACTCCTCCGACAAACAACTCATTCCCGCGTGTTATTCTGTGCAACAACATACAAATCCTCCCAAATTCCTTCTTGATAGAGTCCGCTAGTCCTATCCCATACGTGCTTATTTTATTCATACTCTCCTTTCTCATTACTAAGTGATATGATTATATCACCCTTCTTCCTCTTCTTGGCATCTACAACCTCATTTCCTGGGCTTTTTTCTGCTGTGGTTCCTGCTCCACTTTTATTTCTAACCTTGTCCGTGGACCACAACTTACAGTCTGCTCTCTCTAACTCTGTAGACTTTTCTGCTAATTACTTGGTCTCCAGAAGACACCGTCAAAATTTTTTACTCTGATTCTGCTCATCAGCTTACTCGTTAAAGAACCTAAGTTCGCACTCAAGTCTATGATTCTAGTCTAACTTCTATTTCCGCACTTGTCCGGTGCGGTTTGGGAACCCACATGCAGGCGCTGACACAATGCCCCCAAAATACCTGGAGGCAGGTGCGATGCGTTGCTTAAGGGAGCGCCCTGTTGTTTACCCAAAATTTCACCAGATTTATGATGACATTGGGTTATGCAGCAATTGTATTTGGATCATTATTATGAGTGCGCTTCTAGCCATTATATTTTTGAAAACAAGGCAGTATTTTTGAAGGAAGTACTCGTTTAGAAACATGTTCGACCTATCATGGCCCCATTATAATCAAAATTAGAATATTTAGAAAGACATTCCAACCTATAAACTGTGTTGTATCTGCCAGTATATTATCACATGTCAGCTATGTTTCATGGACTCTTCAAAATGCGTGAAGTACCCGTGTCGGACACTCGACACTTGGACATGGGTATGGGATATGTGTCCGACACATCCCGTTGGGTATGCCACTAGGAACATAAGTTACAGTGTTTCTTTTAGTTTGTTATTGCTTTGATATGATCTCAGCTTTAAATTAAAATGATATCCGTATCATAAAACACTATGTAAACTAACGAATAACTAAGAAACAAGAATAGGTAAGAATATTTTGCCGTGTCCCGGTGTCTTGGATTTTGCGAATCCAACACTTGGACACGTATCCGACTCGGACACTTGTACCGAGTCCATGTAACATAGCACGTCAGATATGATCACGCTTACTTTCTTGGCATGCCCATGCCTCTTATCTGAATAAATCGTATATTGATTCAATTCCTTCTTTTTTCTACTTCATGCAGAATGACATTGAGTGTGCTTATTATTTGAGAACTGGACAGTGCAAGTTTGGAAGCACTTGTAAATTCCACCATCCTCAACCGTCTAATATGATGGTCTCGTTTCGTGGTGGTTCTCCCGTTTATCCTCCTGTCCACTCCCCAACAACTCCTGGTCAGCAGTCATATTCCGGAGGGATCACCAACTGGCCCTTGTCCAGAACTTCCTTCATTACTAGTCCACGCTGGCAAGGCCCTTCGAGTTATACGCCAATGATTCTACCGCAGGGGGTGGTGTCTGTTCCAGGATGGAATGCATATAGTGTAAGTTTTCCCTCTTCTTTTGTTTCTTCCCTACTTCTTTAGCAAATGCTCAAAAGTTTGGTGGCCTTTACTATGTATACTGGTTGGACTGGAGGGACTTTATGGATACTTGTGGTGTCTATGCAGTCTGGAAGAATACAACAGCTACCCTTCTGCTAGACTACCTTCCATTGTAAATCATGATTTTTATCTTCCTTTTTCTGCAGGCTTGCAAATAATGTAGAAATAATATCAATTAACACTTCAAATTATGGGGTAATCTCAACCAAGTCCATTATCTATGGGAAGCATCATATCTGTTCGCTTACCGGATGAAATATAAATGGCCTTAAGAGGTTTAAGGATATGACCCATCTGCATTAATCTTTATCCACTCCTCTCTCTGCCAGTCACTTTGCCCAAAAACACCATCCGAGTCCTTCAGGCTTCAACAACCCACCATCATCATAGTGGTTCCACAAGTATAGCTACTCCCATACCCATCGTCTATCTCATCTACTCTTCCTCACCCATTTCCATCTTCTTGCTCATTGTAAACCACCATGGCCACACCTATCTCAGTGTCACCACCGCTATATGTGCTTGTGCTTGCGAGGGTAGATTAATAAGGCTCGTGGTTTCACTTGCTATATATTGCAATTGGATGATGAAAGTCTAGGTAGAAATTGGAGGTATTGTAGAGCAAGAAGCGGAAGTACAGAACCAAGCAAAGAAGAAGTTGATGAGGTGATTGTTGGTGATGGATACACTTGTTTCAGCGAGCAAGAGGGGCAAGAGAGGGAAAGAGAAGGTGTCAATAGTGGTGCTGTGGATCGGTTGGCGGTGACTGGTTAGATGGCTGCGAGTGCCTGGTGTAATAGTGTTAATGGGGTTGTGGTGATGTTGAGGGTGAGGGTGAGGGTGAGGTGAGCCATGGTGGCAGTGGAGTAGAGGTGTGTCAATTTTATTCATCCACAGGCTTGGATTAATTGATGAACAGGTGGGCTGATTCTTTCGCTTTCTTGTTCCTTAAGTGGGTTGATTCTGATTGCTATGCTTAAATCTCTTTGGCAATGACATGCAGGTAACTATCATGCTTCATTCCCTTTTCCATGACATGGTCATTGGTCAGTTGAGTCCAGGCATATCATAGCAACTTAATTTAGCATCGCAATGAACTGACCAATAATAGGTTTTACTCAGTTGGTTTTGATGAATAAGTTCTGCATTCTAGGTTGGTGATGCTTCCATGGAAGATGGAAGTTGACGGGGGAAGGGAGAAAAGGAATGAGAGTACAGTGTACAACTCCTGTGTTTGCATTTCCAGAATACAGTATGGCCGTATATACTCGAAAACCATATAAAAGACTAACAGATTGCTAACATTTGGCCATGGTTGCAACAGAGGTTTCATATTCTTGACTGACATGCAAACTTGTAAGAGACATGGGGGTTGACTGATACTACCCCTACCCTTAAGGGGTTTAGAGATATTATCCCAAGTATCGAAAATATAAATGAAATCTCTAAATTCACTTTTCTCTACCTCAAAGCAGATGGATGAACTTTGCTTGCAATTTAAAATTTTTGATCGGACACTTCAATAGAAGAATCTTTACTAGGTTGGGGTGCTAACAAATTCCTAGTCTCTTTCTGGAAATTTGCTCAAAAGGTATTCATTTAATGGAGAGAGAAGGTAGAAGCAGAAAATGGAAAGAAATCAATTGCTAATCCTTAACAATGTTTTGGAATGCCGTAACATAGGCCCATGAATTCTCTCTTCTAAATGGTGTCTCGAAGCCTCTCTGCCTTGGCTACATAGGAACATGAAATTTCCTATCAAAATATTTTAGTTGTATTTGATTTGCTATGCAAGAGGCAAAAATTGTTAGTAATAGCTCAGAAAGGAAAGCACATTAGTGATTCTCTGAAGTATTAGTTATTGTCAAATTAAACCTTTTTGTGGCCATGGCTGCACAAAGTTAGATTTTGTGAAGTTTAAAATGCAGTTACTTTGTATTACTGTATGATTGTTTACTGGACTTCTTTATTACGACCTTGATAAACATACACAGAGTGCACCCGCAACATATCTGTCTTTTGTATATGAGTTAGAGCTTTGGCAAAAGGACTTTGTTAACTTATGCTTGCTTGCACACGTGCTTATGGAGACATTTTTACAGGGTCTGGGTTCACTTTCAGCCCCGGAGAACCAACATCAAGCAGCTGGAAGCAGTCAGATGTATGAAACTTCAAGCCAGAATGAAGTACTTAATGAAGGACCTCAAGGGTCATATTCTTCATACCGTACTAGCTCTGTACCTGTAGGATACTACACATTGCAGAGAGATAACGTATTCCCTGAGAGGCCTGGACAACCTGAATGCCAGTTTTACATGAAGACTGGAGACTGTAAGTTTGGTGCAGTTTGTAGGTTCCATCATCCTAGAGAAAGATTAATTCCTGCCCCAGACTGTGTCTTGAGTCCGATTGGCCTTCCTTTACGTCCGGTTAGTTCTTTCTTAGGCAGTTTCATCTTTTAATCCTTTGACAGTACCTCGAACTACTACGCTTGGTCTTTTATGCTTTTATGGTATTCATGACCTAACTGCTCCGTGACCTAACTGCTCTGGGCCTTCAGTATTCTTTCGACATTTGTGAGACCGTGAAATCATCCTTGCAATTCTCGTGATATGGCTGACGGCTGACCTTCATCCCAAGCTGTTCGGACAGTTTTCCCCTCAGTAAATGGGGGACTTTTCGATAAGGAAGCCATTTGCCTATCAATTTGGAGAAGTACGAACCTGTTAGTATCGAGCCAAGTGCCCACTTCCCAGTGCAAATTGAATAGTGCATATGGTTGCAAGTGCCCAAACGTGTGTTTTAAAATTGTCACAGCTCACAATTCCGGGAGTGCCTTCACCGTGCCTAATTATTTGGAATTTAGTTTCTAATATAACCTTAAAATACATATCACGGTAATTACAAGGAATTATCGCAATAATGCATGTACTTATGCAAGTTCTGTGGAGCATATTATTGTTATATCCTGTCTGGTAGGCAAAACAGTTTAGTTGGCATCATGAAGGGATCAGCTCTTCAATGAGTGATGTTGTTGGTTCGACTCCTGCTGCTTAAATGTTTCGATAACAAACACTATTCGATTTGCGTAATCATGAATCCCCAATTGATGCTGCATGGTCACACATTTAACGCGGCATAT
This sequence comes from Escallonia herrerae, assembly GCA_033070095.1. Lineage (NCBI taxonomy): Eukaryota > Viridiplantae > Streptophyta > Magnoliopsida > Escalloniales > Escalloniaceae > Escallonia > Escallonia herrerae. The sequence goes on from JAVXUP010000835.1 coordinate 57,353, forward strand.
TTCACAGCTTGCCTCGCTTTACTGCCGCGTTGGTGAGCTGGTGACTTGTCCAATTCATGGATTGGGTAGACAACTTTGCGACTTTGATTATAATGGTTTGCAAATTGACAATGGATTCGCACTGAGTTCACTGCGATTTTTGTGCGTTTTGCCACCTAGGTATTCAGTACTTAGTTGCATGCTGCTAGGGGAAAAAAATGAGGTTCTCAGTGAACCTCCGTGGTAGATCTGTTATGGGGTCCAGAACTGCTATAATGAAGAAAAGATGTTAGGGTAGCGATCCTAAGGAATAAGATTACGTTAATCATGCTGCTACAGTACAGAGTTGGATGCACTGCTGAGCAGTTGATGGGTCTGGATCTTGGTTCAATGAGGCCACCCTCATCTGTCAACATTTCTTCAGGATCATCTCCTTTGTCCTCTCTTCGGATGATTGGAATGTAGACAGAGCTTAATAGAGGTACTCGGAAGCTTTTAATGTTAATCACAGATGAAAGAATTCGTTCTCTGCCTAATTGCTGCGATGAGGAGGCCTTGGTTAAGTAAGTAGTTGGTTTGCGTTCTGTTTGCCAACTTGGCGTTTTTGAACTACTCCCTGCATGCCAACTACAAAATGAACATCTCGTTGTGCTTACAGTCAAAATAGGGATCAAAACTCTTAGTTGGATGTTGCCATCTATATGTTCCACGAAAACGGGAAAAATGGGAAGTAAGAAGTGAAGAAAGAAATTGGAGTCCAACTGAAATTTGGTGTAAAAGTGCGTCTGAGTATATCGTAGGTAAGATATTTATTGGAAGGCAATGACTCGTGTCCTGATAAGTAATACACAAATAAAGCGGAAAAAAATTAAAGGTATGGAAATAAGTCCAATTTGTGTAGGCGGAGAAACACAATTTCTTGTGGATATTTCCGGTTCTGCAATAAGTTTTTGACTGAGAAATTATTTTCAACAGGGAGAGCCTTTGTGCATTTTCTATTCTCGTTATGGAATCTGCAAATTTGGTCCAAGTTGCAAGTTTGACCACCCTATGGGAGTCTTCACATACAACCTCTCAGCATCATCTTCAGCGGATGCCCCAGTTGTTCGGCGTCTGTTGGGATCATCATCAGGAACTGGTGCATTAACAATGTCTTCAGAAGGTCTCGCTGAAGCAGGCTCTGGTAAACCCAGACGACTTTCACTTTCAGAGACAAGACAAATGCCTTCTGGTGATAATAACATCAACTCAGAGGGATAAGGATTCCTCAAAACGTGGGCTTCTTTTTACCAGTCTCTTGGAGGATAATCAAGAGTTGTCTGTAAATTCATTTCCACTGCTGGAGATGTACAGATTCATGTCACTGCCAGTCTGTTCTGAAAATTTAGTCTACAGGCTTGGCTTCTCTAAACTCTATTTTGCTGCATTGTATAAATCTTCGATATTGTCACATTTGGTAAAACCAAGTGCGAACATATGCTCTTTGTAACAAATCCCTCTTTGCAGTTTATGTGAGTTATTAATTGTTCGCTCTCACTCTCCCCTCCGCCCCACCCCAAGAAAAGAAACTTGTATGAAGTACATCTTTTGCAACTGTTGACAGCTTCAGACTGGGTCTTCGCCACGACGCCATTATTCTTTATTCTATCTGCCTTTCATGCATGCCTTCTTCTTCTTCTTGTTATCTTAGTGATTGATGTTGACGGGTCTATTGTCAACAAGCGTTCATTGTTAACTGCAATTGCCTTTGTGTATTATTGTTCGTCTTACCCTTTACTTTTTCTGAATCTAAAGTTTGCATTTTTGGTTGACTACAGAGATTTTGAAGGCATCAGAAATATTAGAAGGATTGTACTCCCTGGATTTAACTCTGAAATGCGTGAACCTCAGAGCTTGTTTTGGTATCTTTTCAGTACACAGCTCCTTCCGGGTAAGCTTACACATTCGTAGCTGTAGTCAAACTTCAAATGAGGTTGTGCCACCACGGAGGTGGTTTGGTATGAAAGACTACAATATTCACATTCCAAAGAGTCACAGTGAAAACCAGATCATTAGTCAGGCTAAAGAGCTCACCCTGCGGCAATGCCTGTCCATTTCTCCACTACATGTAGAGATATTCAAGCGGGTTCATGAGTTTTGTATCCTTATATTATGTCTAATAGTGCATGAGAACTTAACAGGTTCACTCATTGATTTTGACTATAAAGAGTGGCTGTGGCTTAATGTATGAGAAGTAGCCAAGTGTTAATTATGTTGAACTGATCAAAGTGAGCTCGGACAAGTCATACCGTCTTTGGGTCCTCCGGGGCTTGAATTGAGCATAGTCAAGTACTCATGTCAGCCCGACTTCAGTACATCCAGGTCTTGTCAAGCTCGAGCTTAGCTGGTCAGCTCAGGCGTTTCAACACTTAGTCGTGCGCTCCTCTATTGGAGTTTTCAAGATGAAGCAGGTATTCCGCAGAAGGTGCGAACTACGAAATAAGCTTGAGTAGTGTGTTTTTTAAAATCTCCATGTCCTGTATTTAAGAGTTCTCTTTGTTATTAGTGTGATAGATTAACATCTGTTTCCCCGTAGTTCTAGCTTTCTTTCCTACAATGATATTAACGTGTCTACAATTAGAAACATAAACTAGTATTATGGGTACTTGGTCAGCCCTTCCAGTGTGTGTGTACAAGTTTTGTAAGCAGTTTTTGCTGAGTCACGAGATTTTTTACCCTTTCGCATTTTATATGAAAACTTAAAATAAATTACTCATGTCCAAGCCTGATGGGTCTCTCCTCAACTCTTCTCTAATATTTCTTTCCTTGTTTTTGATTTAGATCTTCTCATAGATATAGGTTCTGGATCTAATTGATCATACAAGGAACTATGTAGCCTGATGGCGTTGTTCAGTAAATGTCAGGTAGCAGTAGATGAACAATGTTATTTGTTTTTGGTATACTTTAGATTGACGTTTCATAATGGCAATAGTGAGTACATCAGATCTACTGCTGAATTCCCATTTCCTTGCTTCTTCAGCGTTGTCCCAATGATCCTCAAAAGCATGAGAAAGATGTATTCGCCTTTTAGGCTACCATCTTGCCAGTCAGTTATGTTCCCTATTTTTACGTCACATATAAGGATACGCGCTTGGAGGAGAAAGAAGAACCTCTTTGGTCCTCCACATAATGAACACGCGTGCAGACACAAGACGAGGCGCACACAGTTTGGTTGGTCTTCATTTCTGAATAGCCTTCTTTGTTTACATGTCTGAATAACCTTCTTTGCCATCTGCAGAGTAATGATTACAGTCTCAATGGTGCAAATGCTTGATGATCATACAATTCCACAATCATGTGTTCCTCGAGTTCTAGTTCTCTATCCATGTGCAAGTCTGAGGAAGAGTTGAAGATCAGAAGGGACTTGGCCGAGGATACTAATATTTCGAATTATTCCAGTATCTTGCTTATACATCTCTTGAATATGAAGGCTCGAAACTCTGTCAAAGCTAATACACATCTTTTTGATATGAAGGTCGGGCTTTCGCTAAAAAAACCTTGGAAGATTGATCCCTAAATGTAAGTATGGTGTTTGTCAATATTCGAAAATGGAGTAATATTCTGAGTTGTTCTCAGAACTTTAGCATTTCTTATCCATATTTATTACTCTTCTTCCTTCATATTCGGGCCAAACGAGATGCTGAACGTCAATTTATCAATATTTATACCGTATATGAAAGTACCAACGTGTTAAATGGCTAAACTTTTTTTCTTCCCCTAAGACACCATTTTTAATTTAAGAGTTTGTTTTGAATCGCGGGTGTTTTTGACTTTGGATATGTCCTCAAATATCCCTCTTGAGTATTCAGGCTTATAACAATTAAGGGTGTTTTTTACTTTTAATACACATTAAAGCTCTTTCCTTTAAATACTTGAATATCAGGTGTTTTTTTTTTTTAAAGTTAAACACGAGAATGATGATATATATAAGAAAGGGTAGATCGTTTCTATGATTAGAGGAGTAGACAAGCTACTTTTCATGGGCATTTACAAAATACAACCAAATCGAAATAAAGTTAGAGTTTAAAGAGTGCGACAGAACAGTAAAAAGATTCAAAAGTCAGGTTGTAGTCATGATGTTGTTGACTTCACCTGCCAGGGATGGCAAAAGCTATTCTGATTTGTCTTTAGCAATCTGGATCAGGTTATTTGTACAGTAGCAAACCTATATAAAGTGATATTCTCTAGGAGCAAAAATAATATCCTTTCAAAAATCTAGAATAACGAGCATCGGCTGCTCTATATGTTTGAATGACAGAAATAATAAATTTATTGTGAGCAAAGATAGATATGTGAAAAAGAGATAATCTGGTAAGCCAAAGAAGGCATATAAGCAGGCTTTTGAGGCCCGCTTCTTTATGAGAATTAGCGTAAAAAATTCTTTGAAAAGACTGACATGGGGGATAAAGAAGAATTATTTTCAAAAATGTAAAGGCTAAATTCGTGAGTGACAATATCAAAGTGGAAACCTAGAAAGGCTGATAAGGTGTTGAAAGAAAAGCAATGACCAATTTTGTTAAGTTGAAAGGAGAGGTTTGAAGGAAGAAGAGTGATCTGGGATGTGGGGAGCAAGGATTGAAAGGGTTTTTGAGTAGGGGAAAAAGGTTTTTGAAAAGCAAGCCAGTACAGGTGGCTGAGAGTACGTCTCTGGTTTATAATACCTTTAATTGACCAGTCTAAGTTTTGAAAAATCACCAATTTTTAGAAGTTTAGATTAGCTAAAGAGAAATAAAAATTATATTATGAATTCGCAATAAGCTAGAAGACGTTGATATGGAGAGTCAAGCAATAAGCCACTCCCGAATAGTGGTGTGATCAGAACTTTCTGTAATAGTCATATTAATCGAGCTCCAGACCGGAGTAATTACTATGCAGGTGAGAAAGAGGTGGACCGCTGATTCCTCAGAGGCAAGGCAGAGAGGGCAGAGAGGGGCTTGGGTGATACCTAAATGATGGAGGAATTTTTTGGTTGGGAGCCTATCAAGCATTAGTTGCCATAGAAGAAAAAAAAAGAGATTTTGGATGGGAGATTTAAGGACCAAACGACTTTTCAAGTTTTGTCTTGGAATATAGGTAAGGTTGAATGATGCTCCCCAAGACAAGAAGCTTTCTTAGTGTATAAGAAATTATAGGCTGAGGAGACAGAGAAGAGAGCAGAAGGGTTGATATGCCATAAGGGAAGGTCATGAGATACTAAGAAAGGTAAGTGTATACCCACTATTATGTTAGCAATCTGACATGAAAAAATATTAAGAATAAGAGAGTAATTCCAGGTACCATCCAACACAAGGTTAGAGACTTTGGAAAGGACAGGGGCTCTAGGAAAGTAAAAAAAAGTAGATTTAGGAGGATGATCTGGGATCTAAAAGTCTTTCCAAATGTTAACAGATTGACTGTCTCCTATTTCCCAAAAAATGTTTTGTAAAAGGACTTTGAAGCCTGCTTGGAGACCTTTCCAGGAGGCCCAAGAAGAGGTTCCGGAGTGAGAGGAATGAAGAGGGCCAAATTTTTTTTACAGTATTTAGATTGAAAAATTCTAGCTAAAAGGTAATCAGGTTAAGAAATAATTTTCCAGCTAGATTTGGCAAGAACTGCAAGGTTAAAAAGTTGCGCATCTTAAAACCAAGGCCCCTAAGAGATTTGTTAGCACAGAGGGAGAACCAGCTCAAAAGGTGGAAGCTTTGTTTATAGAAATCACTAGACCAGATGAAGGTACTGAGAATGGAATTAAGCTTGGTGCAAACATAGACCGGGAAACGGAACACCTGCATATGGTAAACTAGAAGACTGCTCAAAACAGAAGAGATAAGAGTGGCCCGCCCAGCTTTGTTTAGGAGAAATCCTTTCCAACCGGCACAACCAGATTGGACTTTAAGAAGAGTGGATTCAAAATAAGACTTACGGTTAGTGAAAGCAAGAGAGGTACCCAGGTAAGTGCCAAAAGAAGAGTCTTGTTTTATGTTAAAACAACGTGAGACAAAGAGCTTTAGGTTTGCTGGATAGTTAGGGCTACAAAAAAGTGAAGATTTAGAGAAGTTTATTTCTTGACCGAAGATGCTATAGTAGAGCTCCAGGAGCAGCTTAATCATTTCACAACTTAAGGGGGTTAAATGGAAGAAAAAGATAATATCATTTACAAACATAAGATATGAAACTGACAGGGCAGAGATACAAGAACGTATGCCCCTTAAACCTTGAAAAGATTCTGCTTTGATTAGAGAGGCCGAGAGGACTTCTGAGCAAAGAACAAAAAGATAGGGTGAAAGAAGATCACCTTGTATAATTCCACGAAGGGGTCGAATTCTTTTCGAAAGATAGCCATTGACTATTACTGCATAGGATACAATAGTCACACATTGCATGATGAGCTTAATCCAGAAAGGAGGAACATTGAATTTGAGCAGGACTGCTTGAATGAGGTCCCAATTAAGGCGGTCAAAAACTTTACTCATATCAAGTTTAAGAGCTGCTAGACCTGTTTTACCTTATTTTTTGGTACAGATCATATTGGTAAGCTCCTGAGCAATCAGAATGTGGTCTAAGATGGCTCTATTACAGACAAAAGCATATTGGAAATGGGAGATCAGAGAAGGGAGGATGAGTTTTAAATGGTTTGCGAGAACTTTAGAGGCAATTTTGTAAATAGTGTTACAAAGGTTGATGGGTCGAAAGTCAGAAGGGTATTTATGGTTTTCACATTTAGGGATTAAGGTTATATAGGAGAAGTTAGTTTAAGTAAGGAGATAGCCAGATCGAAGGAAAGAAAGAACACCAAATGTAATGTCGTGTTTCAGGAAGTTCTAACATTTTTGATAAACCACAGGAGGGATTCTGCCAGGACCAGGGGCTTTAAGAGGGGCAAGGTCGAAGAGGGCGGCTTTGACTTTGCTACCTAAAAAGATGAGTTAAGAAGAAGAGCGTGATCATCAGATAATGAGGTGTCAAATTAGTGTTGCTTTTGACTTTTAACTAAAAATTTCTATTAAAATCTATTCACCTTTAAAGATTAAGGAAGTTTTTGACTTTTAAAGCACATTGAGGCTCTTTCCTAGAGTTTGTTGAAATTAAGAGTGTTTTTGCCTTTTTAATGAAGAATTCCAGTAAAAAAAACTATTCAGTCCACTAACCTCATACACTCAATATTCCCCATCGTAGTTGACAAAGAAACATCTAGGCAGTAACTTATTTTTCTGAGGCACGTTCCCATGGTGTTCTTTAATAGAAAACTTGGTTTAATAATTTTGTGACAAGTTTCTATCTTTTTTATCCAATTAAATTGAAGCATCAAGCGTCAAGCGGAATACAAATATCTATTTTTTTCAATTTAAATATACTATTTTCAATAATCTTCTCGACAACCTACCTACACATGTAGATAGCGAATTAGAATTATAATTTCGGTTTCGATTATGCTGCTTACTTTTTCTTTTCAGGACATGTTATCAGATTTATGGTGCTTTAGGTGGCTTATGGTTCAGTATCAATCTATGGCATTCAACTAAGAAGCATTAGAAAGAAATTTAAGATGCAGACAAGTATAATAAACGGATCCGGCAAATATTACTTTCTATTGGTGGATATATCTATGTATTTTGCTGCTGGATATATTGACATCAAAACGGCACAAAAAAAAATTGGGCAAATTACACCTAGAACTCCTAGGGTTTATTATAATTATACTCAACTCCTTATAACTATTTTTATTACCCTGAACTATACTTTTTCTTTTTCAATTGACAGAGTAAACAGAATCTATAAAAAGACGATGATACTCCTCATAAAATAATAAAAGACAAATTACATCTAGAACCCCTGAGTTTTACCATAATTATACTCAACCAAAATCTGACCAGTTCATCGCCTCTACACTGGCCAGTTCACCCTACACCCACCACTGTCCTTCCATCACCATAAAAAACATATTCACATTGTCGATCTACACCACTGTCCCGCTACCACTGCTAAAACAAAATGACCATTGCCGAGCTTCACCACAACCACAATGATCACAAAAAAAACTTAGATCCAAATAGGCATGTATAGACAAGAGGGTTTTCATCGGTTGAGCAATCTTGGTTAACGATGGCGGTGGTGGCAATAAGACTGTGGTACCAACGACAGCTTGACCCAAGGTTGGTGGTTAGTGGAGAGAGAAAACTAGTGGTCTTGGATTCGAATCTGGGTAGATCTACGATGGGTGGGAAATTGGTGGTGTGGCGGCGCTTGACACAACGGTGGTTCTTGGTGGATAGATGTGTCAGTGATGGGTGGGGGATCAGTGGTGTGGCGGCGACTTGACCCAGTGGTGGTGCGCGGTGGGGGGCAGTGAATCAATGGTGTAGCGACGCTCATGAGAAGGGAAGAGAGAGAGATAGTGGTGGGTGAGGGTCGGGACTGAATCACCACAAGCACAAGACGATGGCTAGGTATTGGGCTATTAGAAAGAACAATGTGTAGTTACGTGTAATAAAAATAGTTAATAGACGCTAAATGTAATTATCGTAAACCTCAGGAATTCTAGGTGTAATATGTCCAATCATATTTTGGGTATATTTTATCAAATTATGGTGCCCTAACTTTTTTTTGACGTTTTCCTAACAGAAGTTGGTGCTATGTAACACGGTGACAAATCACAAGGAGCGGAGTGTTATAAAAATAGTTAGTAGGCGCTGAGAATAATTACGGTCAACCTCAGAAATTCTAGGTGTAATTTGCCCAAGGAAATTTTACTTTTTCCATTAAATTTAAAAGTTTGCTTGGGAAGTGTTTGTGGTAGTTGGAGTCATTAGTTTTCAAATGGTTTAGAGGAAAAGTGTGAACAGAGCGATGATATTTGGCATCTTTAGTGAAGTTTAGAGTATATTTTTCATTCATAGTTATGAATACCGCACTCTGGTTTTTTTTTCTTTGTAAAATGGTACGTATCGATACCGGTATCGTCTCAAATTTTTCATCAATAATATATATCAGTAATATTCATTTATTTCCTAACTAACAAAATATACATGTATTTTTTTATTAACAGCTCCTCTGGAATAAATTGTTTGTCCTATAGAGCTTGAATTATGTTAATTTTAAAATAAACTAAATAGCTTATTCGATTAAATTACCTCCTTTAGGATTATCTCCCCCCCCCCCCCAACGATCTCATTCATAAATTCTTATATAAGAATGAGTTGTTTGTTCAATAATAACGTCTTTATGTTCAAGAATAAGCTATTTTTGTGTGTATGTATGTGTGCGCTCGAGCACATGTGTGTAAAACAGTACATCATATAGATGAAAGAATATGATCAAAGTTTTAAGATATAAAGTAAATCAAAGCTAAGTGAATATTATGAGTAAGAAGCTACAGAGGCTCTAATTGGTATAAAAGAGCTTAAAGTGTATTTTCTATTTAGTCTTTATATAGTCAATTTATAAAATTTCTTAACAAAATATGTTACTTTTATATTTTTAAAGAACCGGAATAAAACATAATATCTCGGCGATACGTAGGTCTCGGCAGGTACAAAGTGATATTTTGACCGAATAGAAGGTAAAAACGGTACGTAACGGCCGGTAGAGGCAATACCGATACGATATTGATAACTGATGTTTTCAATTTCTCACACATATTTATTGCAATTAGCTAGGTGATAATACTTTTCTTCTAAAGTAATCCTTAAGCTTAACAAACTTATTGTATCACCTTAGCTTATTATACAGGAAAATTGTTGTTTAGGTCAAGAAATTAAAGAAAAGGGGGGTTTTGAACTAAACCAGATAGTTTACAATTCATAAACATATTATCTTTATGGGTATCTAATCACTGCATTTCGTTTCTAGTTTTGGACTATTATTTGCAAGGATGCATTAGGAGTATTAAGATATTGTATTCTATCTCTGCTAAGTGCGATATAACAATAGCTTAATGGATCTTTCGTACTGTTGTTAAAGTGTTGGCGTGATGAACTGCCCCCGAAGAAGACTAAGTGTCTTCTTGATTCACCATCTTATCTTTTAAGTTACTCAAATGACTAATGAAGGAAAATAAGAAAAACTTAAAGTTGACTCAGGGTATAATTTTTATGACGAAAAGTTGTTAGGAATTCTGTCATACCCTAAAAAAATTTAACCTATCTGTAAGTGACCTAAGCTAAAGCTAAGCTTGGTTTGAATTCAACAACAAGTGTTGAATGGGGTATATCAGAGCAGTCGAGATCAAAACCTCATTACTCGATCGACCCTATGGGAGGCGACTTACATCTTAGTATACGGTTTCTCGAAGACCATACTCAAGTCAATTTTTTCTAGTTGAATTCTTTAAGAACTCTTATGGGGCTAAAAGTTTAATCCCAACAAAGTATTAACTTAAGTAGAATTTTAATCTCAAGAATTCTAATCCAGATCAGCTTATTCTAATGCAAGGTCTTACAGAACTATTATTTGATTTTTATCACAACAAAACTAAGTCGCGAAAAGGGAAAAGAAACTAATCGAAGGCTACTCTAAGATATTCTACCAAAAATAAAAATAAACAAGAAAAGGGAAGTTTTTATACCTCTAGACTTGGTTCGATTTGGATTGCTTGACCTTCAGCTCTCGATTATCCACCGTCGAATGATGAAAACCACTCGTATATGGAGAAAATCAAATTATCTCTCTCACGCTTTCTCTTTTTCTAACCTAGCCTCAAAATATGCAATTAGAATTTTCTCTCCCACTGAACCCCTCTCTAGAGAGGCTTGGGGCTGTTTGGTTGTAGAAAAGTTACAGAAAGAGAATAAGCATGCAACCCTAACTGCCACAAACAGATAAGGTAAAAAGACCAAAAAAACCCTTACTAATTGAGAACTAGACGATTTATAGGAGAATCGGTCGGTACCAAAGGAAAAACAATCGGTTTTAACAAAAACCGGCATGTTTTCTTTTCGGTCCTTAATTTACTTATAACTAATTCTAGAAGGAAAAGAATGACTTTTTAATTGAGACACACACCAATAATCTGAATTCGGGACAGACATCCAAACCAATGTCAAACCAACTACCTAGACTCTCTATGTTATCTAGACTTAGACATTAATCAAGCCCAAACTGACTGGACTAATCAATTCGACTAGACCAAGTAAACAAGGACTACTAAACTGAACTCAAATATCTAAAACAAGGCTTAATGTATAACATAAAGCCTACAGTAACATATATAAGGCCTAGAAAAATGGGGTGTCTACGGTTGATAATGCTCTTTTGTTGTCTTGGATATCTCTAAGCTGCAATTCTGCATTGATACTTTACCTATTTATTTGTGATGAATTCTATGAGTACATGTTAGTCGTGGTTACAATATCTATAGTTTAGAAGCAAATAAGCACTTCCCTCTATCTGTTAAAATTAGGACACATAAAATCCTAGATATCATGCCTTACATACTATTGGCACTACCATATGACCTAGCATCCTTTAAATTTGTGGATAGCTCATTCTTTGTGTATAAGAAGATGTGAGAGATTTGTTGTTCTCAATTCTTAAACCTAAACCAACATCTATTTACTCGAAAATACTATGAAATGAGGTCAATGAAGGTAGCAATGTCTGTGATATCATAGTTTGGATAGTATAATGCTTGATCTACATTGAATTGAGCTTTAACCACTCACAAGAACCTTACATCTTAATTAAATTACACGTGTCTAAGGTAACATTTATATTTACACCTCTGGCTCCCAAAAGAGTTACTCTGGCACCAAATGTCCAACTGAGAAGCTTAATTCACAAAAGCGTATATGTAGATTTTTGGTGATTAAGTAGAGCACCATTTTGTACTAGTGAGACAAAGTCATTTTGTGATTGTGTAAGCAAGTTAAATAAAGATACTTTTTCACACTTAAATTATTTGTTGTCTTCTCAAGACCTTGTCGTCCGCACTTTCCAGGTTGCTTTAGCGCTAGTACTATGATTGGAGCTAACTTGGAGTTGCTTAGTTGCATATATTTTTCTCCAATGAACTATTTTGCCTTTTTCGAAATTCATGTTTGTGCTCTTAGATATTTAATCTCCACAATAGAGTTTGGTTCGATGCATAGTTTTTGAAGTCCAGTGTTTCCACATTCTTGTTAACGTTTGAACACCATTTTAAAGTTTTGATTTTTTTTAAAGGGTTAGAACTTTATATGTCGGACGTGCCACATAATTTCACTATGCTTTCATCATTTTAGACTATGCTATCAAATAAATGGATATTTTTATTTTTGGAGTTTGTTAAAGGAATGTGTCTAACATATCTACTTCACTTGCTTGGTTAATAGTTCTTTCATCTTAGCGTCTACTTGATTGTGGCTTTTTTGCAAATCCCTATCATGTATATTTTTCTTTATAGCTTAGCTACAATTTTCTCTATTGACAAGAAATATATAGATTGTTATCAGAAAGAGGTAAGACATCTTTGTAAAACAATATAACATAGGGAAAAAGTACATTACTATATTAAAACACTTTTATTCACTTATAATTTAAAATCTAAGATTACACTCGTAACTGGGACAAGACTTTGTTAGTCTTCGAAAAAGAAAGAGTTACGTTGCAAATGATGAACAGAAGTAACATTGGAATGAAGCAAAGAAAAGCAAGAGGATAACAAAAACAACTTATTCATACCTTTGGTTTACGGGTACCGCAATAATTTCTTATATGCTACGTGCAAAAGATCTCTTAACTTTGTTCATAGGATTCTTTATATCCTTTGAATGGATAGTCAGCCAAGTTAAAAAGAAATGACAACGTACAATGTTTATGTACTTTGTCAAAGATCATTTGAAAGACATGAGGACAACACTGAATACACAAATTGGGATCAAAGATTATTTGCAAGATATGAAGATAACACTAAATACGCTGTTCCAGTATTGTATATTAAATGCAAATATTGACAAGATGCACCGCCAGTCATAGTAACATCTTTGTATCTACATGAAGGTATAACATTAGATTCGAAGTGGTTGATGACTTGTATAGGGGCTATATTCATTATGTCAAAGAATCCAAAGAGTTTATAAGATTAAGGTGACAAATTCATAGCCTCCTTTAAGATATCTGTGATAATATGTCTTGGACGAAAAATCCGTTTACGACTCGAGTAACCTGAAAAATGATTTATTGTGTGGGTGTCCCACATTGGTTATTGTGTGGGTGTCTCACATTGGTTATTGTGTGGGTGTCTCACATTGGTTATTGTATGAATGTCTCACATTGGTTATTTAGAGAATATCACGACTTAACTCTAAGTATATATACATTGTCTTGTATTGTTTTGAGGGTTAAAAGAGAATAGTCATCTCACATTGGTTATTTAGAGAAGGTCGTGACTTACCCCTAAGTATATAAGGCGTCATGTCCGACATTGGTTATTTAGAGAAGGTCACCATTTAGCTCTAAATATATATAAGTCATCTTGTATTGTTTTTTTGGATTAAGAGAGAAGAGTCGTTCTTTTAGAAGTTTTGTTGAGAAAGAGAGAGAGAAATCTGTAATCTCCATTGACAGACATAGTGAATCGCTGCTACCACCATGGAGTAGGCTTTGCAGAATTACGTAAATCTTGTGTCTTGTGTGTCTTTATTTTCTGTTATTGTTTTCAATTCTTTTCTTTATTACTTGGTGCGAAGTCTAGTATATTTTTTCGTAAGTGTTATCAAGAGTTGAGATTTACATTAGATGAAAAGCACTTTGCGGTGGCACCAAATACTTTGACAAAGTATGATTTGGAAAAATTTGATGGATCAAACGATTTCAGTTTATGGAGGATGAAGATGCGTGTTGTTCAAATTCAGCAAGGGTTGTTAATATCATTGAACGTGAATCAAGGGCTTCCTGAGACGATATCTGCTAATGAAAAAGAAGACATGTTGGAAAGAGTCCATAGTGACCTATTGTTGTGTTTAGCCGACGTCGTATTGAAAAAGGTTTCTCTGGAAATGACAACAGCTGAATTGTGGCTAAAATTAGAGAGCTTGTACATGACGAAGTCTCTGACAAATCACCTATATTTAAAGCAACGGTTGTATACTCTTCGGATGAAATAAGGTACATTGACTAGCAATCATCTTGATGAATATAATAAGATAATATTAGACCTGCAAAATAATAATATCAAGATAGAAGATGAGGAAAAAGCTTTACTGTTGCTGTGTTCTTTACCTCCATCATACGAACATCTTGTTACTACCTTATTGTATGGGAATGACTGTATCTCCATTGAGGAAGTTGAGGCTGTGATAAATTCTTAAGAATTAAAGAAGAAGGTTACAGAAAAGGGGAGAAGAATAAAGTGATGGTCTGATGGCTCGAGGCAGAAGCATTAACCATGTTGGCTTTAGAAACAAAGCAAGATCGAATTCTCAGTCAAATGCCAGAAATTGGAAGTGCTACCATTGTCATAAGGAAAGACATTATAGAAAGGATTGTCCGAGTATAAAGGGATGAAAAAAAATAATTCAAGACAGCTGATATTGCTGTAATAGTAGAAGATAATTTTGATGGTGTGAATGTTCTCTCAGTTACTATCAGTTCCTCGGATGGAGGGTGGATTCTTGATACGGGTTACTCGTATCATATGTGCCCTCATGGGAGTTGGTGTGCCACTTTATCGCTCATTCAATGGTGATAAAGTTCTTATGAAAAATGATATCGCCTATATAGTGATTGAGATAGGTTCAATTTAGATTAGGATATATGATGCTATTATGAGAACTTTGACTGATGTTAGCCATGTTCCAGAGCCACGAAAAAATCTGATTTCTTTTGGTATACTTGACTCCAAATGGTAGTAGTTATCCGGCTGCAGGTGAAATTGTAAAAATAATGAAGGGTTCTCTTGTTGTGATAAAGGTTGAAACAAAATAGTCTTTTATCAGTTAGGAACTGCTTTTCCTTCATCCTAATCTAGAACTAATACGTAGATGTACATTAAAGGTTGTAAGAAAATTAGGATGATGTACTATTGACACTTCGTTTTGTTTGTGTACACACACACACACACACATACACAAAAGAATGTATTTTGTAAACGTAATTAGTAGTTATTCAATATAGTAAATAATATATGATAAAGCAAATAATACAAAGATATACATCATATATGTTTGGGTCTGAAACACTTAACCGCACCACAGAGCTACCATGCTCAAAGACATCAAATTGATCATTGATATGTTAAATTCAATTAGGGCGGCCACCATAACTACCACCTCAGTTATCTTTGCAATATTCCACATATTTATGTAAGTTCTCTTTGTGGGTTTGTGCATAATGTATACAAATTTAAACTTAGATTAGGATCATTGGCAATGGGTGATTATATGCCATCAGTTAAGGGAAATTGCTTCAGTCCAACTATATTCATCTTCAAATATTGATTAGGATCGGTGGTAATGGATGATGATATGCCAACAGTTAGGAGATATTACATCACTTATTCTATCTATATCCATCTTCAAATAGTGGCAATATCAATTTTGAGAGTGGGTGAGTGGCCACATTTAGGTGGTGCTAATGCTCGTGATGGTTTGGTGATGGGTTAAATCAACAATTATGGTGATATATTCATTGACATCAACAAACCTTGTCAACGATCTTAGAAGAGATCGGTAAAACCGACATTGAACTAGAAAGGAGGACATTCTTAAAACTTTTGTACTTAAGACAAACTTCATGACAGTCAATGTCACTCCTCAAAAGTTTGTCTCTGTATTAAAGTTCGTGGTCATTTTGATTGTCATTAGTAAGAGTTAGAACTATACCTATAAAGATGATCCAAACTGCCTATACCGATCAAATCGAACCGACCCAACTTGGACTGTAAAAAAATCTTACCCGTCTGTCCACATTTTTTAAATTGAAGCTGTTCATTTCATTTCGGTTAACTGGTCAACTTTTCAAGCCGAACCAAACCAACCTGATGGATATTAATAAACTTTCCAACTATTGTCAATAATATCCATTGTTTGTATTTGTATATACCTATATGATACTAAACAATGCTAACAAAACAAAAAATCTTAAAAGTAAAATAAATAAATAAAACAATTAGATCATTTCTACAAAAGTTTGGTTACTAACTCTCCTGTATATTTACCTGTTCTTTCTTATACACCAGAGACAAAAAAAAAAAAAAAGCTGACCTTTTATTATAAATTAGTTTCTAGAATAACACTTCTACATATCTTGTGGTAACATGGGCGCCTGAAAATTGAATATGACAAGACTATGTAAATAAACATTAATATAAATTTTGACTAGTATATGGATTGGAGAACATTGGATCTTTGTTTTAAGTAGGCGGAAATAAATCGAATGGCTCAAACCGACTAAATATAGCATGATGGCTAGTTCAATTTCGCTTACTCGAATTAGAAGAAGATAGTCGCAGCCTCTTTAACATTGACAATTAATATTTGATAAATATTTTTAATAACTTTTTATTTAATAACATAAAAAGTACTTTAAAAATTATTATTGAAAACATTAATAAGAATATTATTAACTGAATATTAATTACTTCTTATGTCCCACATAAATCGATCGTGTTTTTTTTATGCAGATTAATGATTTATGTCATATATTGTGTGTTTCTCATTCTATTATTTAGAGAGAGTGAAAAGAAAGTAGGATAGAAGAGAGAAAATGAGTTAATAAAGTGTTAAATGTAAAGAGAGAAATAAAATAAAAAAATCAAACAAGAGAGAAAAAATGAATTAATGAAAAGTTAAATTTAAAGAGAAAAATAAAATAAAAAAATATAAAAAATAAATTTATAAAAATATCTTAAAACTTTTTAATTTAAAATTAAATAATTTTTACGGGACGACTAAAAAAAAATATATTTCATTGTCCAAATTGATGGACAACGGTCAACAGTACTATTTGCATATCGAACCGTGGTGCTCTATCACCATCAGTGACGTCACTGCACTCATTTCCTCGACGGAGTCACTCCATAACTCGGCGCTCTGCTCGGAGAACAGCTGCAAGCTTTGGTCCCCGTGCTGATCACCACCCCCACCTCTCCCCCTCCCCCTCCCCCTCGCCCTCCACGCACCCGAAACCCAAAAACCAGTCAGAAATCACGACTTTCGGCATAACCCACCAACAATGTACCCCTCCTACAAAGTCTCCCCGCTCCCCCAATTTGTCAATTTTGCAACTGCCTGAACCAAAATAATGAAGAGGAGCTCCGGTATCAGTACCAGCAGCGGCGGCGTCAAGGCCGAGGAACTATTCCCCACGGGCTCGCGAGTCGAGGTCAGCAGCGACGACGACGGCTTCCGCGACGCCTGGTACGTCGCCACCGTCCTCCACCCGCCCTCCACGCCCAACCACATCAAGCGGCGCCGCCGAAGCTCCGACAACAGCGACAAGTTCCTGGTGCAGTACGAGACTCTGCTGGCCGACGAGGGCTCGAAGGAGCCCCTGACGGAGTACGTTGGCCGGTCGTTCGTGAGGCCCCTGTCGATGCACGACGACAGCGAATATGAGTTCAAGCGGTACGACGTCGTCGAGGCGGCCCACCGGGACGGTTGGTGGACCGGCGTCGTTACGAAGGTGGTGGAGGGCGGCTCCGCGTCCAGGTACGTGGTTTACTTCAAGAACCCACCGGACGAGATCGAGTTCCGCCGGTCTGATCTGAGGGTCCACCGTGACTGGGTCGATCGTGAGTGGGTTCGACCCCAAAACCAGGTTTGTGCTTCTTTATTACTTTTTTGTCTTTTACTTTTGAGTTTGGCTTTTTCTTGTTGCTATCTTTATTCTGATCATGGTTGATGGTTTTAAGCCCTGTTTGTTTCACGGAAAATGTTTCACGGAAAACGCTTTCCAAAAAATGCTTTTCCGGAAAATGCTTTTTGAAAATAGCAGTTTCTGAAAACATTTTCATAAATTTTAATTTTTGCTATTTGGTTGTTATGCAATGGTACAAATGTCTATAACAAAAAAAAAAAGATATGTTTTTTACTATTTCTGCTGTTTGGGCATATCTGTGTGTTTGTGTTTAGGGGTGGGTGGGTGGGTAAGTGTGTGGGTGTGTGTGTGTGTGTGAGAGAGAGAGAGAGAACGAGAGAGAGAGAGAGTGTGGGTGTGTGTAGGTATGCGTGTTTAGTGGTCTGGAAAATTACTTACCGAGTTTTAAAAAGTAAGTGATTTTTCGGTATTTTGTTCTTCAAAATAAGTTGATTGGAAATTATTTTCCGTTGAAAAATCTTATGCATGTACCCAACACCGGAGAACCTTTTCCGAAAAACGATTTCCATGCACCAATCACCGGAAAATGCGGAAAATCTTTTCCGGAAAACGATTTTCGTGAAACAAATAGGGCCTAAAATGTCGTTATGGGTCCCTTTCTATTCAATTTACTTTTTTGATTGGATTTTTTTAACAATTTTGAGAAAGATTTAGTAACTACGTATAAATGTTGTTAACTTCCGCTCATTGTTTTTACTCTATGCCAGGACTTGCCAGATGATACTTATTGTATTTATGATTGCTATTTTTTTTAAGTTCGATGTTTACATAGTACTATTTAAAAATCCGCAAAAAGGTCTAGGGTGAAAATCTGATGGAATGGGGGGGGGGGGGTAAAAACTCTCTACTCTCAAGAGTGTTGCAATTGAGTCATCGTGGTGGATGGAGTTAACAAAATTGAGGGATGATAAGAAATGGCCTACATTGGCTAGGAATAAGGAGTGGGTTTGCTTCTTATACCTGCTGGACTTTTTCTTCCTCTATGAACATGTTACGACTGCTATGCATGGCCTCATAATGAATAAACGAGCATCTCCTCTAGATGGAAGAAAATTCTCTTTGAAAAGTAATTTTTTACCATCTGCTAGAGCTTGCAGAATTCCCAAGGTCCAGCTTATTCAGGTCCAATACGTTGTTGTATCCCTGCAGATATTTCTCTTTCTAACCAAGCAATTACTAGCGTGATTGCTAATACAGGAGTAAAAGTAGGACAAGCATTCATATGATCTTATAGGCCTCTTAAGCGTAGCCAGACCCACTGCTGATTCCTAGTTTCACCCTAGTGCCGCCCTAGTGCCATAATTCGAATTGAGCTTCTCTAGTCTCATCCTCATGTCATAACTGGATCGAGATTCTCTATTCTCATCCTCGTGCTGTAAGTCAGTCTTCCCATAATTTGAATAGAGGCTCTCTATGTTCATGGTGGGTTGGACTTATCCTTCCTGTGACCGTGCCGGCTTTAACAAGGGGCAAATTAGTCTTTCATAGCTTAGGCTTAGCGCAAAATCATGACCCTAAGCTATTGAGTGAGTGAGAGCGAGAGCAGTGATTGCTATTGGAAGATTTTATGACATAGTTTGGCTGCAAGAATAATGGACAATTTTTCACTGGCGTTACTTTAGCCCCTGCCTATCGTGGTTATAGATGCACATGGTGTGATCGTTAGATTTGGCCCAACTATTAGGGGGTGCAAGTAACAGATGGACGAGTTGGTATCGCGTAACGACTGGACGCATAACCCCACTTAAAAAGGGGGTGCTGGTTCTTTAAACTGTCAGATCATATTGGTATTGTACGATGTCATGTTTATCTTCATGATAATTAATTTTTTTCCATTGATGGCAGCGGTATTTGTGTTTCTTCAGTTCCCTTCTACCATATACGTACATTGTTGGTATTAGAGAGCTTAATCCATTTATATTTGGCCATGGAATTAATGGTAAATTTCAAATGAAACAAAATTAAGAACGAATAGATTTATAGTCATATCAATTTACGTGCTGAGATTTAGGGTTGCTGTGTCATTTATCACATCTCGAGTCATCTATGGAAATTTTGCCGTTTCTAATTCTTTGGGTAACCAAACCTACAAAGTTTGTGCCTTCACCTTTAAAGAGTGATGAGTTTGGATTACAATCTGTAGGGTTTGGGATGATATATGGCTGCAAGAGTTAACAGCAACCCATATGCGTCTCGACATGCGTTGAACATTTTTTGTTTGCCGTCCACTTATCTAATCGCAATGAGCAACTGACACTATTGCAACAACTAAAGAGGTTCAAGTTCGACCTAGCCTGCTAGACTTATAAAAAAACCACAAGTATCAATAAATTGGATGGTGACTGTATGTTTCATAAACGGCCTCACCATTAATAGGTGGATTAATTCCCAGTTGAGTTTCTCCGTTTGGCAGTTTGCAAACTTTCAGGCTGTTTATGCTCGCATTTTCATTGTCTCGCATTTATGGAAAGCTTGCATTTGTCTACCATTTTCAGAATCCTTTTACCAAAACCACAGTTGTTTATACCGAAAAACTAGCCATCACAATTATTATTACCAATCCTTCTGAATCCGACCCACTCGTTTTGAGGGTTGAAAAATGGTATCCAAAGTTTCAAATAACATGGGGTCTCTTCAGTGCTTTTGAAATTTGTTTATTGGGGTGCAAGCTCGGGAACTTTATGTTTTCTTATTTGGGTCTCCCATTAAGTTAAGGACGCAGCATCTTGTGCACTGTGGTAGAACGCTTAGCAAGAAGGCTCTCAGGGTTGAAGAAGCAGTTTTTCTCGTAAGGTGGTAGGCTTACCTTCATTTAAAGCACACTATCGAACTTCCCTACATATCTCATCTCTCTCTTCGTGATTACTGCTTTTGCTGGGGCGAGGCTCGAAAGATTGAAACGTAATTTTTTGTGGGTGGGATCTTCGAGGACTACCATTTCTGGTATCAGTCTCACGTATGCACAGGGCAGGGGTAGGTGGGAGACTAAGGTTGAGAAATGATGAAGGTCCCAACGTAGACCTAAAAGTTGATTCCAAAATGATGTGGCAATGCCGTCTGAAATAACTGAGCACCGTAATGGCAAACTGGTTTCAAACAATACTATGTCGAGTCACGTCATTTTGCAAAACAACTTTTGGGACTAATATTAAGATCCCTACCATTACTTGAGTTTGAGAACTTTCAAGTTGGATCTGCTTGGAAATGCCTTTGGCGCTATATGTTCTTCGGAAACTTATTATTGTTGGAAAATTTCAGGAGGGTTCAGATTGTTGGGCTCCTTTTCTCTCTCATAGGTTTTAGAAGAGTCTGAAGTGGGAATTCGGAAATTGTGGAGCTTTAGATCCTTTCTGTGACTGATGGTATGATGAATCGGTTTTGGTTAGATGCTTGGTGGGGCCCTTTGTTTATCATTTCCTACTTTTTTCACTACTGCTCATAGGAAGGATGCTTTGGTGTCTTAGTCCAATCGGTGGCTCTATTTCTGTCCAATGTATCAAAGGCTTTTCCAATATTGGGAGATGTGCTTTTCTCTGTTCATGTGGAGCAGGGTCAAAGGATAAGGTGACTTGGAAAGGCAACTCGAACAGAGGTTTTTCTATAAAGTCATCATGTTCTCTTCTCCCCAATAATCAGGCTTCCTCTTTCCACTGAAAGGCCATTGCTAGCTTTGGCTCCACTTGAAGTTTGCTTTTTTGCTTGGCAAGTGCTAGAAATATAACATTGACGTGGGCTGATTTGAGAAGAAGGAAGAAGCCTTATGTTGATTGGCGTTACATGTGTAAGCGGGATGGTGAATTGGCTAATTTGCTTGCTCAGAATTATTTGGGTGAAGCCTCATAAAGTGGTGGACACTTTGGGGTGTTTGTTCTTTGTATAAAAGGAGGAGAAGAAGGTCAAAGATTTGGGCCTTTATTCCTGTTTGCTTGATTTGGTGCATATGTCTGAGAAAGGACCATGAGAGCATTTGATGGCATGGAGTTGTCTAGTTTTAATTTTTAAGCTTTTGATTCACATACTCTGTTTTTTAGGCTGAAGACATTTTAATCGATAAGCTTTTTCAGGCATTTGTAGGTAATTTTGGTTGGTGTATATTGCAGCGCCATTTTTTTGCGCTTTTTGTAAGTAAATTGAATTAATGATATGATATATTGTATCCTATTTGATTATTTTCTTTTATACTTCGAAATGGTAACCGAACAAGTTGGACACATACTTACCTCTTTTTAGAAAAGGCATCTTATCATCTTTTACAACCTCCCCAACACTATATTTGAAAGTTTCTTTAGGTAGTGACTTCTCTATGGCTTGATAACCAAATCATGCGCCTTTTTTTATTCTGATATTAGAATAGATTAGTTTCAATTAGCATGTTAATATGCAGGTTGGCAAGTTGCTCTTCGAAGGCAATATAATGCTTTGAAGTGAAATAGAACATGAAGCATACCTTCGAAGCAATAATATCTTCTACGCCACGTGCTTTCTGTGGCATTCTAAGTGTTATCAAGAGTATGGCCCCAGGCATTCTGCGACTAACGTTATGTTTATATTGGAATGTGCTTGCATTCACCTTATTGTCTAATTTCATGTACAATGATGATCCCTCCCTTATGCTTCATAGTCATGTTTCTAACGTCATCACTAATACTTGTTTTTTTGTTTTCTTTTTCTGATTCTTGAAAGGGAACGATTGGAGTGTTGTTTAGCACAGGAACAGCGGTAGAAGTGTCTTTTGATGGTCAACATTCTCGTGATACGTGGCACCTTGCAACTGTCCTGAGAGAAACTGGAAAGAATACGTTCTTGGTGGAATATCAGAATTTAGGAACTGGCGATGAAACTGAAACAACAGTAGATTCTCACCATATACGCCCTTGCCCCCCTCGGTTAGAGGATAAAGAATTTGTTTTGCTGGAAAAAGTAGATGCATTCTATGATTATGGTTGGTGGAGCGGAAATATTGTCAAAATTCTTGAAGATAGGAGGTATGTTGTCCTTATCAAACATACAAAGATGGAGAAAGAACTCAGTCACGCAGAACTACGGCCTCGCATGGACTGGATTGATGGAAAATGGGTTATTGGTTCCCGGGTATGAATTTTTCATACTTCTTCTTTTACTTTTGTACAGTCATATTGGTCTTTCTGGCCTCAAATGGTGCCATTCCTTCCTCCTTTCCCATGCTTCCACAGATCTGCCCCTTATTTTCCCGCTGCCGGTGAATGTAGTGTATGGAAAAATGACACTTATGGTATAAGTTGATAGGATGACTCTGCCATTCCCTCCCTTGTGCATGAAATGCATCTTCTCAAACTGTGACAAAAAGTAGCCACATTTTTTATTACTGGATGGGAAGCATAACCTCATGCATTCTTCGTCTTCACATAAACTGGCTGTGAGGGATAAGGAAAGGGCAGTACCTGCTCTTCAAGAGCCATAAGAATGAAGAGTAAAAGAACCCAACATAAAATAGTTTAACATGTTGCATTATTCTGACGTGATAGATCACCCGCCATAGTCAGTTCGGTTTCTAATGCTTTTGACAGGCATGTTGGTCAAATTTGACTGTATTTCGTGTGGTTGACATATTCTGGTGGAACTTATTGGATATTATGCCTGGGTTAGATAATCTTTTTATGGGGTATCCTTTATAGTATTTTGTCTTAGTGACGTAGTTAGTGGAGTTCTACCAAGTACCATCTAGATGAATGCCACATTCTATGCTTTGGCAAACAACTACTTGGGTTGGCAATCTCAGTATCACACCAAGGCCAGCATTTTTTTAGTCCAGTTTTAGCCATGTTTAGATGAAATGAATAATGTGACAATTTATTGGCTTGCTATTCTTATCAATCTCATAATAGCTGGTTAAGAAATATGTGACCGATGATTCTACATAATATTCAGATCTGATGGGCACCGAGAACATAAAAATTCCATCCCATGATCCCAGAGGATATGCATTCAAAAGTGAAAGTGACTTGACTAATTTTTAATTGCGTGTTGTTTGTGCCCAACTCTAAAGGTTTTCTTAGCAAATTCCAAATGGTCTTGCTATATTTGTGTCTTATGACGAGTAGTTTAATATTGGACATCTAGCTAAAGTTCCAGAACTGCATGGTTCAACCTGAAGTAGTTTTCCTTCAAGTTTTCTTTGTGACATACATGCGCCGGGAAGAGGGGGAGGGAGGGTGTCTGTACTTTGTAAAATACGTTCCTAATTGCTTTTTGTACTGTACACTACAAGTTAGTTGTTTATCTTATTACTGCTCCAAAAGAGAGGAAAAAAAAAAGAAAAGGGTGTAATGTATTTGGACCAGCTTAGTTGCTCCCTTAAGAGTGGAGAAAGTACTAACAGCGAATAAATCCTGTTGTCATTGTGCATGTGGTTTTGGTTTTTAGGAAGTTGAAGTCCCTTTGTCGGATAGTCAGGAACATACAGGTATGGCCATTTCGTTGATAACACCTGCTTTCTTAACACCTGACCTGAATGAGATTGAGCAATCACCTCCTTGCAATGAGAAACCACCTTCCCATCGCATGACCTCAACTTTGAAGAAATTGAGGCAGGAAGCCTCTGATAGTGATTACATACGAGTTTTGAAAAAGTTGAGTGAAGGAAATGCAACTCAGGCCACATTGCCTGTTACGCCAACACCTGCATCAGCTAGAGCAGAACTTTCTGGTTTTGCAGCATTTGCCACTCACGCTACTGGAGATACAGGAACTGCTTGGTCAAGAAGAGCGATGATGGCTTCTGAGAGAACTAAAAGCCCTCTGGGAAGGGAAGTTGTGAGTCAGATTTCATGTTCCGAATTATGGTTTATTGTCAACCCCCTCTTGGCTTCTGGAACCCCGGTTATTGTATGCTTTTTATGTCCTGCATTTTATGTTTGACCATACTATGCTGTAACACATATTTTTGCATCTGAATATTTACAGCGGATCCAGAATGTGATATCGAGGGGGGCCAAAAATGCATACAAACATTTCGACCTTAGTAAAAAGGAGGGATTCAGGAAGCAAAGTTTGAAAGTAAATGATGGGCAACTAAATAAGTACAAATAACAATCTTAAGTTGTACATCTGCATTTTCCCTCTGACATTAAGTATCAACAAAATTTCAAGACTATGCATATACTTCATCTGTCAAATTGGCAGTGTCATAATTCATCTAGCATACTTCATACCTATGAAGCACGGGTGCTTCAAAAGGGGGGAAGTACCGGGGTCGGGTACGCGTCGGGTGCGGGTGTGGGACGGGTGCGGGTTGGGTGCGTGTCGGGTGCGGATCCCTTTTTTCCTTTTATTTCCTTTTATTTTCTGAATTTCGGGTGCGGATTGGGTACGGATCGGGTGCGGATCCAACTCATGGGTAAAATATATAAACTAACCTAATCGGGCAGATCAAATTGGGAGATTCTGAGAGAGAGAGAGACCAGCGGCGCCTCTTCGCAACCACCGTGACCACCGGCGACGCGACCACCTGCGACACCGACGACCACCCGCGACTACCCTCGACCACCCGCAACCAGCCGCGACAACAAGCGACCAGCCGCGACCACCCACGACTCCGGCGACCTGCAGCGACCACCCACGACCTCCGACGACCTCCGGCGACCACCCGCGACCACCTGCGACCACCTGCGACACCGACGACCACCCACGACACCGACGACCACCCGCGACTACCCTCGACCACCCGCAACCAGCCGCGACAACAAGCGACCAGCCGCGACCACCCACGACTCCGGCGACCTGCAGCGACCACCCGCGACCTCCGACGACCTCCGGCGACCACCCGCGACCTCCGGCGACCACCGGCGACCACCCAAGAAGACGTCTAGTCACCTCCGGCAGCATTTCTCCAAAGATAAGTCTCCTCTTCCTCTCTTCTGTCTTCAAATCTCTCTTTGCTACCTTTTGTGACTTGGATGTGGATTGTCAATTGAAAGTTGGAACCAATTTATACAGTGTTTATTGTTTAACATGTGTTAAAGGCTTAAAGCAGTGGTTCAATGGGTAAAAATTGAGGGATGTTGAAACCAATTTTGCAAACTTTGATGCTATATTACCACTTTTATTAAATATATGATCTATTTGGTGGTGGTTTTTATGTATTTGATGGTATTGTGCTACTGTTGAATGGTTGAATTAAATTGCACTCTGTCTTTTTATGCACTTTTTAAGATCCAAATTGCTTAGAAATTTAATACTAATTGTACATAATAAAAAAATATATATAAAATATTTGCCGTATCCCAGCCGCACCCGTATCCTAAAATTTTCAAAAATGCCGTATCCGCGTATCCGCACCCGTATCATATCCGCACCCGCACCCGCACCGGAATCCGTGCTTCTTAGCTTCATACCAAAGATTCAAAGATCAGGGCCAACTATGCTGCTTGCTGCCGAGCCCTGTACATGAGAAAACTCATGCACACACCTAATGTATGGTGCTTTTGCTCTTGCTCATACATTTAGTTTTTTCCTTACCATATATTCCTTCTTTATATGGCAATGTTTTGTATTTGCGAAGTATTTGTCTGAATGAGATAGTTCTTCATGTATAGCTTCTGCTGTCAAATGAAGGTGGTCCACTTTATTTGTTCCTTTTTTTTTCTAACTTGTGCAGGAGACTATGCAACAAAAAGTTGGCTTACTGGAAAATGAAGCACCTATAGTTTGCAGAAGTAAGAGAAGTGCAAAGAGACCACATGCCAGACCTATCAGAAAGGGAAAATCACAAGTTGAAAGATCTGTTTCTTCAGCCAAGGGTATGTATTTCTTAGTTAGCAACTCAGTGTTTAAACATTACAAACTTAACAAAGGTGTGGGGAATGGTTCAGGTAAAGATGGTGATGTAATGGGGTATGGTGCTGAAGAAAGAGTTGAAAGAGAGTGCATCAATGGAGAAGTTGGCATGTCTGTCAATTTAGTAGCTGAAAATCCTAATCACCTTCTTGGCAAGGATCACAAGGCATCATTGATGTTCATGATGAATCAGAAGCTGCAGCTAATAAATCCAGTGGTAGAGGTCATTAAGGTAAGCCATGCGAGTACTGAAGAGAGGGGGTGGGGGGGGGGGGGAGACCTAGACTTTCTAGGTATATGATGATACATGGCTTTGAAATGCATAAGAGTTTGCATTTGCACCTATAGTACTCATCAGTGACGTATTAACAACTGTAGGCATGTTGAAGTTGCTTGTCATTTTGATAGTCAGTTGACAATTTTGCTTATTTTAAGGTCATATTGCAGCACAAGTTGGGAATTTCCTTTTTACTGCAGATCACGCCAACAAATAAGACTTATAAGCTAATAACGAACTATATGAACTGCCTCGTCGATTACATACGAATGTCGAACAAGAGATAAAGTCAAAGCAAGAAGTCAAAGAACAAATCTCCACCCCCTTCCCCCAGCCTCTTCAACACCACACGCGCTAAAAAAAAAGAAGAAAAGTGGAGACTAGAAATCCCTCTACATACTCATTGATAGAAATTTGGTGTGGGGAGGGGCTGTCGTAGAATCCATGAGCTAATTGGGATGTTATTGTAGGGGTTTGAACCTTAAACATATGGGGTGTAAGAAGCCTTCTAGTTCTGTAGTAAATGTCATTGGTGTTTGTTTTGTAATTAGTGCTTAAGTTGTTGGTCAATTGCATATATTTCTGTCGACTGCAGGTGTCCTGGGAGTTTTTGTTCTTTTAGCATCAGGGTTTGCTGTTTGTTTTGGATCTGTTACAGTTGGCGGTTTGTGAATTAAGTTTTGGGTCCTATTTCTTTGTGGGCATCACCGAACCCTCGCAATGGTTTCTATAGACTATGTATTGCAATTCGGATGCAGCAGTAAGAAACCTCAGAACAGTTTTGGCATTAGCATAAGTTTAGTGGTGCTATGATTTTCTCCTTTGGTGTGGCTACAGTTATGCATTTTCCTTGGGCTGTGTGCCATTAAATTTTGAGTTTGTTGTTTAGTCGAATTAATAAGGTTAACGAAAAACATGGCGCAGAAGTAAAGGATTCAAAACACTTGTACATATACAATAAATAATTTATTTCATGTAAAAATGTAGCAGCATTGCTAAATCAATTTGTCAAAGCTTTTGCCGTGTGACCACAATAAAGATCATCACTTCAGTTTGCGAAGTAGGTGAATTTGATGTATTTCTCTTTCAGGATATTATTTTTTCTTTTCGGTACGTCTTTGTCCTCAATTCTAAGAACAATAGTAAATCTTCCACTATTTCTATCTTTTACTGTTGATTATATTGTGTTATTTTTTCTAATGAAAGGGTGGGGAGAGCATTCAAAGTATGAAGAGGGAAGGTGTGCAAGAATTACCGGTCGAAAAAACGATATGTTCAATGGAAGGTATAACTTGAAGCTATCATCAAATTTGTCAAGCTCTATACCTAAGAGACAAAAAATGACCATTTTACCTGTAGGTAGGCACCACGGAGCTGGAAGTGCTCCAGATCAAATGGTTGTAGTAGAATGTGAAACAAATGAAGCTGTGGCACAAACCCCGGTGGTGAAATTTTCTAGAAAGGAAGGCTCTCCTAACAAATACCACTTTCAGCTCTCTCGCGAGTATCTGAAGCTCCCTTCAGATGATGACAAACTTTTAAGTTGTCTTCACAAGCATAAAGACAGCATTTTGAAAATGTCTCTAGGGAAGAAGGATAAGCAGCCAAATCAAGGAGAAGAGCGAGGAAGATTTCGTCGCATCAATGAAAATTTGTCAAAGAGGC
The DNA here is from genome assembly GCA_033070095.1 of Escallonia herrerae. Lineage (NCBI taxonomy): Eukaryota > Viridiplantae > Streptophyta > Magnoliopsida > Escalloniales > Escalloniaceae > Escallonia > Escallonia herrerae. The sequence continues at coordinate 85,899 of JAVXUP010000835.1, forward strand.
AAGGACGAAGGAGCACAATCTTAGAGATTGTACCTCTTATCCAAGGTAGAAAGTCTATTTTGGACTGTATATTTGACTTTGAATGGTTTTCTGAAATTTTTTCTTTTCATAAGCGTCCTTCTAATACTGTTTGTGGATGACTAGTTTCTTTATACTCTTTTAATAGCTGATATTAAATTTGAATGTTTTGACTGCTACTTTTAGATAAGCAGTTCAGAAATTTCACTCTCTTACAGAAGATTGTTTATTAGAAAAAGTGATATGCAAGATTCTCACACCTGTTTGCGGTTTCTGTGTGTAAGTGCTTTTACATGTGTTGACTGGAGTCCTTGCAGGTTTTGGTCTACTATTTCAAGTCCCATAAGTAAATGATGGCTATGAAAAGTTGCTGAAGCATAAATATGTGCTTTTGGTTTTCTATAACCATGAGGATGAGATGAGTAGTGGTGGCCAAGCAAAGCAATAGTTTCTCCTCTCCCTATCTGTTTCATGCAAAAACATGGATTATTAATTTCCATCTTGTTGTATATTTTAGATTCTCAAGATGCTATCAGAGAAGAACCGTATGAAGTTGTTGAAGCAGTTGAGAAGGAAAACAGTGAAAAAATTAATGATGAAATGCCTAGTGATATATTTGATGATCAACCCCTGTTGACGTGGCTTGAAGGGATGCAAGGTCACACAAATATTGATGACTCAAGTAAGCTAGTTTGGTTTTATACACATCATGTTGTGCATCTGTCAGTATTAAAGTTCTTTTTAACTATCATAATATTTTTATAGCTTTTTTATGTCCAGGAGTTTTGTCTGTTAGAAATGTTGACCTATCTGATAGAGGAGATGATGTTGCAGTCTCATCTCCTCTAATTGCTTCCAGCGATGATGGTTTGAACAAGAACCAAAGCTTGCCTTTTCTGAAGTGCTCCCCACTTTGGAAAGCAATTGAATCTATGGAAGTATACAAGAAGATGCCACAAATGCCACACTTCTCTTCTTTTAGGGAGTGTAAAGATGAGTCTCGCGAAGGATTGGCTATAAGTTGTATGGTGACCTTTGCCACTGTGGTGGAGAAGGCATCGAATTTACAGTTCTCAAGTCCAAGAACCAACATCGATAGCTACTTGGAGACACTTGGACAGTTGGAAGTTCACGGATTTAATGTAGAAGCAGTTCGAGCTCGTTTGAATGAGATGCTTTCAAATAAAGATGTGGGAGGCCAGCTGAAAACCGAGTCAAAGGAAGTTGAGACTCATATCATGGCGCATACTGTTGAGAAAGCTGACCTCGAGAAACAGATCAATAGAATTAATGAACAGATGAGGCAGCTTAAAGAAAAGCTTGTGTTGGCTACGACGTCGAAAGAAATTAAGGATGCGGAGATTGCTACGTTGGAATCGAAGAGGGATTTCTTACGTGAGGGTATTTTGAGTGCTCAGCGTCACTTTGAAAGACTCGCTGCATCCCCTTGGTAGCTGGTTTGTTTGGGCGTGTAATACCTCTTTTCTTTCCACCTTTTTGGACTCTGTTTATAGCCAGATTGCTGGCTGATGCTAATATGCAGAAACTAGCTATGAACTTCTACTCACAGTAGAGTTGGCGCGGTGTTGTCAAAACCTCAAACCTTGTGGAAAGCTACCGTTGCAGCAAACATATGACCAAATATACTATGAGGATGATGATGATATTTTGACATAATTTTATCCACCTGTTTTTCTAGATATACGATACTGACATGGTCTTACTTTTCAGTCTTCCATAGTTAAAAAGAGTACTTGACTCATACTGTACTTGGTTTGGGCGAAGTATTAATTGGCTGAAAGTATATCGAAGTTAGGTTATGCCACAAGCAAGAAGAAGAAGAAGAAGAAGAAGAAGAAACCCTGTTGGCACATTTAGCAAAGGGTTCGTAGCGATTGAATCTTGATATTTGGATATTACGTCAGGTTGTCATTCTAGTATTCAGATCCCAGCCTTCTTTTTTTTTTTTTGATCAAAGGTCCTTGTATTTTATTATTAGCTCAGTAACTATTTACAGCTTTACAACTCAATCAATTGCTGCACAATTGTTCTAATGAGATATACAAAATAACAAATAACAAGAGAACTAGCCTACTGCCTTTAGTATTCTCTGTTTTTCCAATCCCCATGCTTGACATAGCCTCAGATTCCTCTCAGTAATCTGAGCTTTCTTCCAGCTATACATTCGTAATCTGATCCATTGTTGTATCATACACAAGCATCCCTGCACTGTGGCATATTTCTCCTCAAACACTCTAGCATTTTTTTCACACCATATTCCATATACAGTTGCTGCTAATGCTAGTTTGCAGAGCTTAGCTTTCAGACTTTTGCCTCTAAACTTCCTGTTTGCTTCTTGTAAGAAAGTAAGCCAAGATTCCATAGGCAATTTACATTCTAGTCTGGTAAAGATTCCTTTCCACAGCTCCCGTGTATATGTACAAGTGATGAATAGATGGTCAATAGTTTCATTATCTCTGTTACATAGGACACGTGTCCTCTTGAGTAATATTCCAAGCTTTGAGTTTATTTTTTGTTCTTATTCCTCCTTTGCAGAGTAACCATAGGATCATTGCACATCTTGGGATATTCCCTGAGAACCAAACCAGTTTCCACCAATGCACTACAGGAGCTTTGGTTCTGATGCCATTCCATGCTGAGCTGATAGTAAAGTTCTTTTTTGGATGCAATTCCCATATTACTTTATCTGATTCCGCCATGTTTGGACTAGGAGCATCATCCAACGTCTTCTGTAATGCTTGCAGTTCATGGGATCTAGTGCTTGGTAGTTTCCATGAATTAGATTGTATAATGTCACATACCTTGCTGTTCATGTTCAGCCCAGCATCATATATTATTCTTGGACCAAATCTATTGAGAAGATTGTCCCCAAGCAGCCATCTGTCTGTCCAGAGCCAAGTGTCTTGGCCATTTCCCACATGATAGCTGAAGTATGGTCTAAACTTGTCTCGAATCCTCAACAATTTGCACCAGGTCCATGACTTTTCCACAGGGATCTTAAATGTCCATAAATTCCTTTGTTTTATGACATATGTGTGGCACCACTTCACCCAGAGTGAGTCCTTTTTGCGTGCTATATCCCATAGGTGCTTGCAAATGGCAGCATTATCCATTCTCCCATTCGTTTTAGACCTACTCCCCCTTCCTTCTTTGGTAGACACAAGTCTTTCCAAGCAATTTTTGCCCCAGTACATTTAGTGTCTGTTCCATGCCACACAAAGGCTCGGATTCTTCCTTCAATTTGGTTTACTATTTTCTTTGGTAGTATGAAAATAGTACACCAATAGACTTGCATGCTTACTAGTATAGACATAGCTACTTGTATCCTCCCAGCATAAGACATATATCTTGTGGCCCAGCTATTTATCTTCTTTGTAAGTTTCTCCGCAAGCACTTGACAGTCTTTGTAGTGCAGTTTTGTGGATATTAAAGGAACTCCCAGGTAAGTAACTGGGAATTGCCCTTTAGGAATACCAATGATCTCACTCAGGTGCCTTGCATTTTCCTCATCCACTCCTGCCATGTAGATAGCACTTTTACTTAGGTTAGGAGTTAAACCAGATAGGTTTTCAAACTCTTTAAAGCTTGCTTGATAATCCTGATAGAATTTGTGTTTGCTTTTGCCATTAAGAAGAGATCATCAGCAAAACACAAATGATTCAACTGCAAGTCATTACATTTGGGATGGTAAGAGAATTCTGGATTTTGAGTGTGAGTGTCCAACAAGCCACTGAAAGCCTCCATTACTAGCAGGAAGAGATAGGGAGAGATAGGATCACCTTGTCTCAGCCCCCTTGAGCTAGCAAAAAAACCCTCCATACTTCCGTTTAGGTTGATAGAGAATTTAGCAGTAGTAACACATTGCATCACCCAACCCACAAACTTTGTAGGGAATTGCATTACCTCTATGACTGCTTGTATGAAATTCCAATCTACTGAGTCATAAGCCTTTTGTAGATCAATTTTAATCACACATCTTGGTGGTCCATCCTTCCTATGATAGTTTCTGACCAATTCTTGCATCAAAAGTATGTTATCAGCTATGTTTCTTCTTGCTATGAAAGCTGATTGTCTTATGGTGATTAAATTTGGTAGGACCTTCTTGATTCTGGCACAAAGGATATTGGATATTCCTTTGTAAACCACATTGCAACAGGCTATTGGCCTAAACTCTTTCATACTATTAGGACATTGGACCTTTGGTATTAGTGTTAGGCTGGTACTATTGAACCATTTGATGCCTTTTCCTTTGTTCAGCATTTCTTTGACTGCATCAATCACCTGCTGTCCCACCACTTCCCAATTTTGCTGGAAGAACTCAGATGTGTAACCATCTGGTCCAGGAGCCTTATTATGTTTGAGGCAGAAAAAAGCTTCCTTGATTTCATGGTCTTCCACAGCAGCTATCAGTGTGGTCATGTCACTTTGGGGAATTTTCTTTTTAAGCACAGAGGACAATCTTGCCTTCATATGTGGGTGGGTGGGTCCTGTAGTCCCAAGGAACTCAGAAAAATGTTGAATAGCCACTTGATGTACAGCCTTTGCTCCACACACTTTCTCCCCATGCCTATCATTGATTGCTAGGATCTGATTATGTGCTCTATTAATCTGCATTTTCCTGTAGAAATAGGAAGTATTACAATCCCCCAGCTTCACTTCCTTAATTCTTGCTTTTTGGTAGTAAAAAGCCTCCTCAGCTTGTACTAGATGGAAATACTATTGTTGGATGTCTTTTTCCAGCTGTATAAGACTTGTGTTTTTGTTTGTCATGATCTGTCTTTGAACATCTTGCAATTCTTGAAATTTCATAGCTGTTCTCTCTGAGATGTTGTTATATCTCTGCCTGTTTAGTTGCTTTAAAACTGGTTTCAATCTCCTTAACTTCTCTTTCAGTTGATAGCCTGCACTTCCCTCAATGTTCAGATCCCAAATTGACTTCAATAGCTGGTGAAAAGTTTTATGCTGCATCCAATAGTTGAAGAACTTGAAAGGCCTATTGCCTTGACTTTGTCTAGGCATCAAGTGAATGATTAATAGTGCATGATCAGAGATGCCTGGAGGCTGAGCTTCTACTAGAGTATTAGGGTACATTCTCAGCCATTCTTCATTTTGAAGAGCCCTGTCCAACCTACATAGAATTAGGTCTTCTTCCATTTTGTTACACCATGTAAAGAACACCCCTCTAGTAGTGATTTCTTCGAGTGCAGCTATGTGTAGGCATTCATTAAATTCCATTACATCTCTTTGAGATATGTCAGTACCTCCTTGCCTTTCTGTTGTGTTTCTGACTAAATTAAAATCTCCAACAACCAACCATGGATGCTTTCCAATATCACAGGCATCCTGCCCAATGCTTTGCCACAAAGTTCTTCTCTTATCTCCTTTGTTATTAGCATAGACAAAGGTTATGTAGAATATTGTATTGGAGTCCAAGACAGTGACTTCTCCAGTAATATGTTGACTTGCCATGGTTTTCACTTGTGGATTCACCACTGCAGTATTCCAGCCCACCCATAACCTTGACACCCCTTTCTGGTTTGTATTATGTACAAAAGACCAAGTTTTGTTCCATTTTCTTTTGGTGGTTTCCACATTTTCAACTATGACCCTTGTTTCCAGTAATCCCACTATATCAATTTTATTTTTCCTTAAGCATTTTCTCACATCAGCTTGCTTACCAGGGGCATTGAGGCCCCTTATATTCTAACTTGCTATCTTCATTTCTTGAATTTCACATCTTTGCCTTTACTACTACTCCCCTTGGCCATTTGCCCTTCTTTTCCTTTAGCATTTGGTTTGCCAGGTATTCCTGTTTGTTGGGAAATTTCCACTTCTATAGGTCCTTCCATTCCATCTTGAGTTTCCAATAGGGAGAAACTATTGCTCATACAAAGTCTCCCATCGCTCAGTTCTCAAGGCTCACTTTTTTTTCCATTTCTGGTGGGGTTTATGTTCTCAATATTATGAGATATCTCACTGGTGTGTCCTTCTTTAAGGTCCTTCTTGGACTTTTGGCTTCCAGATTTTCATCTCTTTTGGTTTTTTATAGCACTTATCTGTTTGATGACCATACTTATGACAATGCAGGCACTTAACTGGCATCCATTCATAAATCACTCTTTGATTCAATAGCTGCTCATGTGGTCCTTTCAATGGTATAGTTTCAGGTAGCTGTTTGTTCAATCCCACTTCTACACAAACCCTAGCAAAACCCAATCTCTCCTTTTGTGCTGTCATGTTATCCATAAACAGGGGTGTGCCCATGACACTTGCTATCCTGCTTACCATTTGTTTTGAACAAAATTGTAAAGGAAGGTTTGGCAACTGGATCCATATTGGGATGGTAGTAAGGTCATCAGTTTCCACTGTCATGGTTGCGTTCCAAGGCTTTAGGACTATAGGTTTACTATCAAAAAACCAAGGCCCGTTTTCAATAATTTGTGCTCTAGTCTCCTCTGTTTCAAATCTAATGATGTATATACCAGTTTGCAGGAGACTTACCGAGAATGCACCAAATTTGCTCCATTTTCTGTTCATGTAGCCTTTCATGACTTGCAGTGGTGGTCTCGAACCTAAGACGAACATCACAAGTGAGTTTGCCCATTCCTTCACTTCAGTTTGCACATCAGCCTCAGTGAATTCTATGCCTTGCTGTCCATTGACCTCCTGCGGTGGTACATAATTCAGTTGGTTCTCCTGGAGATTCTCTCGATTAGGCTTTACGATTCTTGCGAAAGATTTTTGTACATTCGGGGCTGCCCAAATGTTTGAGTTTCCTGTCCCCGCCATTGATTTGGGGTTTCCGTTATTGCTCGAGGGTAGCGGTGGGAATTCCTCCATATTTGCCAACGGTTGTGCCATGTGGTTGTTTTCCATCAGCTTTTCATTTGCCACCTCAGCACGCTGATTGACGTGTCTATCCTTGCTGTCCATCTACGCTTGAGTTGTACGCGCCCCCAATTCATCATCGCTTTCCTGGACATTCAATGCTGTCCGTTCTTGGGATTTCATCAATGGTGTCTCAATATTACTCAGATCTGTAGTTACATTCTTCTTTAATTCCAAGTTTTCCTGTCTTAAGCTCTCTATCTGTTTCTTCAAATTTGCCACTACTTCTTTAATGCTAACCTCTTCATCCGAATCAGAACTTGTATCACCCATTTTCTCCGGTCTTAGGTCACCCACATCCCTAATTTCAGTGCCTAGAATTACTTGTTTAAGGGTTTGATTCTTTTGTAGGATAGTTGGCTTACTTGTATGAGTTTGTTGCCATTCAACTCCAACAAAATCCTGTGCAAAAATGTCTTTCACTACTCTCCGCAGGCGCGATGAATTTCGTAAAGGAATTCCTACTATTGGGTTGTTTGTTGTGAAATCAGATCCCGTTTGTTGTTGTTGCGATCTTAATCTTGATCCCATTCATCAATCAGATCCCGTTTGTTGTTTATAGCGTACCAGTATCACTCTTACCGGAAAGCTTCGCCGGACACCCACTCCTCTGTGATTTAATTTGTTGAAACTTTGATCCCAGCCTTCAATAAATATGTTTTGATGATAAAGTTGTTTTACAATCAATTTGTTTTCGTAAACCATTAGAAAAGATTTAGATCGTCTCTTCTAGGGTCAGAAGTATGAGGTTTTAATCCTGATTAATCTGACCAGGTACCTAGCCCACTAGCTTTAGATGTTGGCTTCAAACCAAATAATATGTTATAAACAAGGTTCGCTCTTATTTTAATTAACAAAATCATCAAATCAAGATAAAATACGTAGAGACCTAGGCCTTGTTTGACACATTATTTTTCTAGTTTTTTTTTTTCAGTTTTGGAAACTGAAAAAAAAATACGTTTAATAACCATTTTCCTTTTTTTTTTTCCCTTCAGTTTAAAAACCCAGTTTTTAAACCAAGACTGTTTTTAAAAGTCCAAAAACTGATTATTTTTTTCAGTGTTGATTTTTTTTTTTTGAGACCACCACCACCCTCCCACCGTCGGCAGCCAAAGACCACCGCCTGCAACCACCAGCCACCGCCGACGACCACTACCGTTGGCCACCGCCACCTAAACCACCACAAAAAAAAAAAACTAAAGGTTGAAAAACTAAAAAAATAAATAAATTAGGTTATCAAACAAACACCCACTTGTTTTGTAAAAAAAAAAAATTAAACTGCTCTTTAGTTTTTTGTTTTTTTGAAAACTAAAAACCAAAAAAAAAAAATTTGTCAAACGGAGCCCTAGTTTGGGTATGATGAGATGTCTAACACCTTCTCATCGTATAGATTAGTCCCGAAATTTGAAATAGGGTTGCACATACTGTATACTCCGTATTAGCTTGATTGGTGATGTAGAGTTGATTTCAATGTTTTTCTTGTTTTCACAAAAGCTAACCAATTGGTGTAATGTTTCAAGTACGGAAGTCCTAATAATCTGCAATTTAGAGTGCGTTTGACACTTTTTTTTTTTCAGTTTTGAAAATTGGAAAAAAAAAGTGCGTTTGGTAACCATTTTTTTTCCTTCTCCAATTAAAAAAACCAGTTTTTAAATTGAAGAGTAAAAAAAAAACTCCAGAAACTGGTTTTTTTTTTTTCACTTTTGGTTTTTTTTTAGACCACCACCACCACCCTCCCATCGCCGGCAACCACCTCCGGCCGCCGGCGACCACCTCCGGCCGCCGGCACCACCGCCGGCCACCACCGCCGCCGACCACCGCTATGCCCCACCACCGCCACCGCAAACCACTCAAAAAAAAAGTCAAAATAAAAAGGGTTACCAAACACCCAAAAAAAAAAGGGTTATCAAAGACCCACTTGTTTTTGTAAAAAAAAATAAACTTAAGCTGCTCTTTAAAAACTAAAGAAGTTTTGTCAAACCAACCCTTAGTAACAATCCCACAGCTTGTTCTAGCTGGGTAGATATTACGCATCCAGACTATATTGTTATTATGCCTAGTAGCATAGACACCCCCATTTTGATTTTATCTTTTGTCAGTCATATTAATGTCGTCTCAACTAAATTGGGCATTTGCACACTTCTTCTTAGTTGATCTCAGAATATAGGTCAAATGTTGCATATTACCATGTCAAACCACTTTTTCTATGATCATAGGTGCTTTTCCTTTTCGATGAACCCTCAAGTGCAACATCATAATCCTAGAGGCCCAAATTAATTTCCACATCGAGCTCAGATATGATTCCGTTGGATTCGCCAAAAAAATAAAATAAAAGGGTCCAATTTCTGGCAGGTACCGCAGACCTGCCAGAAATCGAGTTTCTTCTTGGAGGCTAGACCTTCATATAAGATCTTAAAGACATCATAGGTCAATTCAAGCTCAAAATTGTTGTTTTCTTTTAACCTAACCTAAATTGTGGCAGAACACTCTTCAAAGTTACGAGTCAGCCCTTTTCTTAAATTCTATCCATGTTTCGTATAATTATGCAATTGTAGCACGCACGATTGAGTCGAGCTGTGCTTCCACCTTTTAGTTTATTTCAATGCAAAAGCTTCACTACTTTGAATTCTCTGAACTTGAAAGAATTAGTTTGCTTGTTTCTTAAGATGCCAAAGTAAAATCGGTGAGGTTTTTGTCGTAAATATACGTTTATCTTCTCACTATACTCGTCTTCAGTTTAGACTCCTTCTTTCGAGTGATCCATCATCGTTGACAATTTGCAGTTCAAAGGAGCGACCCTGAAAATTAATAAATTTCATTTTATTATATTCAAGGATACTTGTTAATGGAAAATTTTGTTTTCTTCAGTAGTAGAGCTCCATTATAGTTGTTTCTCAAGTCAATCAGGCAAAAACGTACTTCGTTAATGTATCTCTTATTCCATTTTAAAGTCATATATAAATTGGATCGTATATTGAAGTTGTTGCTATCCCTTCCTAGCCATGCACACTTGGACCTCTGCTATCCCGTCTGGCGACCCCGGTCGGCCGGCCCTGTCCGGTTGGGCTGCACCGACTCTACGACGTCTGTCACCGCGCCCGAGCACCAACTTCGAGACATTCGTTGCCACTCCCGTGCGCCGTTCATGCATCACATGCTCCCGGCACAATGCCGGACTATGCGACACTTATCGCCGTGCCCGTGCGCCATTTTTATGTCACTTGCGCCCGGCACTTTAAACACTCTGTTGGGCCCAGTCGCCCCTGCCTCTCTGTCACACCATCATGCTGCCAGCACCACACATAGTCCACCGCGCCCATGCACCGCGCCGCTTATACTGTCGTGCCCCCTAGCATCCCGTCACACTATCGCTCCCTCGTGTTGGTCCATCTTTTCACCACATTATGCGCACCTTGCCTTGGACGTGGAACATGCTTCGACCCACTCTCCGGAATGTGCAGCATCCTGCGGGGATAGACGACTCCTTCGGGACACTATCTCCGCCAAAGAGCTCTAAGTGCTTCGCATGAAAACTCTCATTCCACCAAGTAGACAGCTCCTCTGAGATGCTACCTCAACCCGTCGGGTAGGCGACTCCTCCTGGACACTACCTTGGCGCGCTCCGAGTGCTCTAGCACAAGGACTCACCTGCGGGGATAGGCGACGCCTCCAGAACACTATCTCCCCTAGGGAGCTTCAAATCCCTTTCTGTCAGGTAGACGGCTCCTCTGGGATGCTACCTTGGCCCTTCGGGTAGGCAATTTCTCTGGGACACTACCTTGGTGCTCTCCTATTGTTCCGGCACAAGCACTCACCCAGGGGATATGCAACTCTCCGGGACACTATCTCCACCAGGGTGTCTGCCTGACTAGGCTACGTGCTCCGGCACTGGGGGCTTTCATCAGCAGCCCTAAAACTATGACCCTTGATTCACTCCGAGACAGGAGCACTGTCTAACTCCATGCATTCATGCTAATCTGTTGTTCTTTCTACACAGTTTTATTCAAATCTTATTTCCTGCGGAATTCACCTCAAACTGCCTAATATTGGCATATCATTATTAACGATTGGTGGTATCTTTAATAACTGTAACAGTTATGCCCACTTCTTTGATGAACACGCGTCTTCTCAAACACCTTTTCCTGTATGGTTCTTAGCATTCCACGTGTCTACACTTCTGTTGGTCATGGTAAACATATTTATGTAGCCAACATTTCCCCTTGACTCGTGCAACATATGTTGTCATGCGAGTTGCTTCCTGATCCGACTCAACTTCTAGCAGTTTCATCCATTACTCAACCGTCTTGATAAGGTTAAGTCTAACTCTTTAGCTTATTCAACTTAAACATAATTTGTTTTACCTTCAAGACTTTACTCTTGCGCCTTCCATAACTGAAACCCTTTACCTGCTATTCTATTGTAATTCTCAGGAGTCATGGGAAAGAAGAGACCCATCTCGACCCATCTCGAAAGGTGACGAAGGAGATGGAGTGGAGTTACTTGTCCACACAACCCTCAATTGGGCGTTGGTGCCCTTATGGCTCACATTGAACCAATTGACACACGCATTCTGATCCCATCTAAGAAACGCCCAAAATTCATCAGTCCTCATATTTGGATCCTTTTTTTAGGAGCAAACCTCAATCGTTGGAGGGGTACTCGGTTGATGAATCAAATTAGTTGTTTCAAAGTGCACCTTATCTAAATTGGAAAGGCTGGGAGGAATCTGGGCTGCCTATTCGATCTTGGCCTACCCTTATTCAAGTCGATTGGGATTAATGGGTTTGTCGGCTTCTTATGCTTATCCATGTAGACGAAAAGGTATCTACAAACTTATTCACATGTCTAAGAATAATCCAAAGGTGGATCGATGTCTTTTAAGCTCATCTTTTTTTGTTTTTGGTCCATTACTACTAATGCTTTTATGTTGAGGACCAAAATGATGGCTCCCACCATATTGATGTGTGTGCCCTAACAGGGCTTCTGCCAGTTGGCAATCATGCCAATGCATTAACCAATCATAACCCTTCTGGTTTATTCTTTGATCTCCCTATAATTCCCATGAAGTATTCTGAAAATTTTAAACGATGTTTCAAGAAATCAAATTCTAAACACGCAAATAACTCACCCGATTCGAAAGAATTAGCTATTTTCCCGTGGAAGTGGTTTTCTCACTATGATTTTTGTGAGTTGAGTTTATCTTTGACCAGGGAATACATAAATTTAGCCACCAACTTGGCTCATGGTAGAGAATATGCACTTGCACCTCTTTTGCTAGGCAGTCTTGCATTTCTTTTGCTAGGTAGTCTGTATAGGGCTATGTTCACGATGGTGAATAAATAATAAGCTTCTTCAGATCCTCAGTTGACGGAGCCAATATCGATTGTTCCCTTCAGCATGGTTCCTCTAGCATACACCTCTTCAGCTATTGTTAGCATGCCAACATCCTCAAGAATCAATTAAGTTATCATCTATTGATTTATGATATCCCATTAATGGCAGTTTTCTGAAGAAGATTGACCGTTGAGTTTGGCTTTTTCAGTTGATGAAAGTGCTAGACCAGTTAAAAAAACTAGCCATTGAAGTAAGGACCCCTGTCGATCCAAGTGGAATGCGAGAAGCAACTGCAGAAGCCATTGTTATTCTAGTTGATATGCATAAAGACCCAATGACAATCCAAAAACTGGCGTGACAAAGACTAAACCTAAAGCCACTTGGAAGAAGAGTATAACTCATAAAACCCGTTTCAATGCGAGGACTAGGGCATTAAAGGTATTTTTCTTCTTTTCATAAGTTTACTTATCCTCTGTTTGTCATACCTCTTACCCCTTTTTTAGGACTTGGGTTAGTATTACCATCGATTTGACTTAGAAAAGCGTGAGGAAAGAAAAGGTAACCTCTTGGAGTGATACTGGTTATACCAATGTCTCCATTGATACACCGACTAATATAGAATCCCTTGGCGATGAGGGTCCTTTAATCATTTTTGCTCATCAGTTTTCACCACCATCTCAACAGGTGGGTTGATACTTAACGCTATTGGTTTGCACTATTTTTGATGGTTCACATCTTTTTTTTATTTTATTTCTGTAGGGCAAGGATGAATCTTGGGACATTCAAGGCGACAAGAACTTCAGTGATCATCATTCAAACCAATCAGAGAATGTCCTGTTAATCATCTCTCCTATTCCCAAAGTTCACTCATCAGCTTGAGTTAGTCCCTCTCCAGCAGTAAGTCCAATCAAAAGCCCAACCATGGCTACTTCAGTTACTGCTCAAACAACTATTGTCTTTGCTATGAATGAACCAGTTGTTCCAATGCCCTTGTCAATCACTCCAAGCTCACCAGTAGTTTCTCAATCAACAGGAAAGACAAGAGACACCTCTGCTGCGAATGAGCCAATTCACCATGTACTCGTGCCAAATGCATCATTTGATCATGAGTTTATGCCAGCGACCGATACAATCAAACAAAAATTTCAACAGCTCCATGCAGCCATCAGTACCTATTCTTGGCCTTTTACATAGACGTCATCTTCTGCTACAAGCATTGATGCGACTGCTGTGTGGAGCATTTTCAAATGTCTGCGCAGTCATCAACTTTTGGATGTATTGGCTAATGATGATGCAGTATCGAAGCTGAATGATTTGATAGACACCTTGGCTGACAATGCATCTATACTGAACAGTGCACAAGCAGAATTAATCACCACTTTACAGTTACAGATTCTGCTTGTGTCTTATTCTTGGAAGCAAGGATGAACATCAAGTCAAGTACCCAAATGGTAAATAAAGACATCGATGCCTTAAACATGAAGATCCAAGAGAAGCATCAAGTCAGTCTACAAATTTCAAAGGACATTGAATAAGTTATGCTGAGATGAAGGAACTAGAGGTCAAAATGACTGTTTTGAAGCAAAAGGAGCAAGATTTTCTCCAACCGCAAGGTGCATTCTATCAAGAAGCAGTTGATTTGGCCAAAGCTCAAGAGAAACCACTGAAAAAAATGAGTAATGGCTCACTCTCAACTTGCCTTTGCAGATCAGATCATTTCCAAGGTGAATCACAATGGAAAGATATACAACTACTTTTGATGTTTGAACTGATTTGCAAATGTCTTGTTTTACATCATCTTTTATTAGAACGATTTCTCCAGTTGTTTTATCAAAACAATCTTTTTAGCCGAATCTTATTCTTTTCTCGACCACTGTTTCAATGTTACAACATTGTTGGTCTTGTCTTGCATTATGTAGCCTTTGACAGGCTAATGCAAACTTTCTTTATCGATTGGTTCGACCCCTTCTCACTAAAAGGAAAATATTTTTTTAAATATCAACCATTGATGGATTTGGAATGCAATTGCTCCTCTAAGGATTTTAACCAATATACTCCCTCTTTTAAAACTTTATGCACTTGAAAAAGGTCCTTCCTAATTTGGGGACCAATTTTCCAAACTTTGGGTCTTTAGATCCTACTGGAAAATTGTCTTCCAAATTAAATCCTTTTCTTTGAACGATTTAGGTAAAATTCTTTTATTATAGGACCTGCTTATTTTTAACTTTTGAGTATGCAATCTATTAAGAGCATCCAATCGATGATCGTCTAATTCTTCCAACTCGATTGCCATGGTCTCATTCTATTATGTCACGGGAAGATTATTCTGCATAGCCATGTGAAATGACTTGACTGTTATCTACATCGGCAACACGAGACCATGCCCAAATGTCAAAGCGTAGGAGTTAATCCTCTGCTAGACTTTGAAGAAGTTCAAAATGTCCATAGAACCTTTGATAAGAATCGATGCCATCACTAGGAGGTCTTTAATTTTGCTCTCCATGATATGCTTTATCAATTTGTTTGTAGCTTCAACTTGACCATTTTCTTGTGCGTAATACATAGTCGAGTTTAATATTTTGAATTTATATTCCTTGGCAAACTCAAGTATTTGCCCCCTGATAAAAACAGTACCTCTATCAGCCATAATAGTTTGAGGTAATCCAAATCGATGTATTATATTTTTCTTTGATGAACGTGATGACATCATCTTGAATGATTGTCTTTATCAGCTTGACTTCAGTCACTTGGTAAAATAATCAGTCGCTACAATGATAAAACCATGTTGCTTAGATAAGTAGGGATGTATCTGGCCTATCAAATTCTTAGCCCAACCAAGGAAAGGCCATGCTTTTACTATCGATTGTAAATCTATACAAGACGCTCAATGGATTGCATAATGCTTTTGGTAAGCTTGGCACTCTTTTGCATATCTGATGCAATCTTCCATTATGGTGGGCCAATAATGACCATGTCGTCTAATCAGCCATCTTGACACCTGCCTAATGGACACCACAAGTACATTCATGTACTTTAGCAATCACTTGCATGGCTTCTTGTTGCCCTATACATCTTAACACCAGTCTATCTGACGTTCGTTTAAACAAATTGTTATTTAGAATAAGGTACTTAACTGCTTGTAACTTTTTCTTCGTCTCCACTTTTGATTGAGGATTCTGTAGAAATTGAATAATGGGAGTTCGCCAATCATCTTCGGCAAAATCGATTAGATTAACCATCTCTACTTGCTTATATCTGTCAACAATTGATGGCAAGTGCTTTGACACTTTTAGCCATTATTTGCTAACTTCATCCAAGATTATCAACCCTAAAGCCAATTGAGCCATGACATTGGCATCCCATTGCTCAATCTTGGGACATGAGTTATAGTTACATCCTCAAACGTTTTTAGCAAATACGAACCGACACTGAAATACATTTTCAAACTAGGAGCATTACACCTAAATTCTCCGGTCAATTGTTTTATAACCAGCTGGAAAATCTCCAAATATTTGCACCGTTGTTATACGCATATCCAACAATATTTATATATTGATAATCAAAGCTTCATACTCTGCTTGATTATTGGAGCAATTTTTCTCAATTGAAAAACAAATTGATGAACATTCCCTATGGGTGAAATTAACACTACCCCAGCTCTTAATCCATTACTGGTTTTTGATCTGTCAAATATCATTTTTGAAGGGACGACACTGACGTAAATTACTTCTCTCCCGACATCATCACTTGGATGATCGGTGGAGAAATCTACCAATGCTTGTCCTTTCATATCTTTCTGAGGAATGCAGCTTAGGCTATACTCTATCAAAGCTAACATCCATTTCCCTCGAAATACCGGTCTCTATAGCATATATTTTCTCAAATCAGTTTGCGCTACTACTAACACATCCAAATGCAACATGTAGTGTCGAAGCTTAACTGCAGTAGAATACAAAGTCAAACATAGTTTTTGTAGTAGAATATTTTTGTTCAATTAAATTTAAGCCTCTACTAAAATGCCTGCTCGGAGCCTTGATTGTTCTCTTGAGCCATGCCTTCAAATTCTTGGTGGCATCAAGACTGAGGGCTTAACCAAGTATTTTTTTATCGCCTGAAAAGGTTGTTGATGTTTTGCTCCCCAGCGATATTCAATGTCCCCTTTTAACCCCAACAATGTTGAGAAAACTTTTGTTTTTCGTGCTAAGTTGGCAATGAATCAACATAAGAAATTAACTTGGTCTAAAAAATGCTAAAGCTCTTTCTTATTTGAAGGAGGTTTAGAGTCTATGATAGCCTTTGCTTTATTTTTATTGATTTCAATTCCTTTCTGGTTGACCAAAAATCCTAAAAAGTTCCCAGCAGAAACTCCAAAAGCACATTTCAAAGGATTCATTTTCAAACCATGTTTTCTCATTCTTATGCAGACATTTTCTAGATGCTTTATATGATCTTGATGATCATCTGACTTAACAACCACATCATCGATATATACTTCTAGAAATTTACCAAAAATACACATAAAATTAAATTCATTGCCCTTTGATATGTGGCAGCATTCTTTAGGTGAAAGGGCATTAACTACACATTCAAATGTCTCGATCTCTCTAAAGGATCTAAATGTCGTCTTATAAACGTCTTCATCTCTAATGAAAATTTGGTTATACTCAGCATTTCCGTCCATAAACAACATGACCACATGCTTTGACACTGAATCAACTAATAAATCAACAACAGGCATATCATATTGGTCTTTAGGAGTAGCAGTATTAAGATTTCTAAAATCAATGCATACTTTTAGCTTACCGTTTTTCGTTAACACGGGAACTATGTTAGACATCCATTCAACATACCTTGCTGGTCAGATAAACCTTGTGTTGATCAGCCGCTTGATTTCCTCTTTCAACAACAATGTCACTTCATTTGACGTCTTCCTAGGTGCCTATATGAATGGTCTGAATCCTTACTTGATCGGCAGCTTATGTTCCACTAGTCTTCTGTCCAAGCCGGGCATCTTCTCGTAGCTCCAAGTGAGACATTCATTATAACTCCTGACTACTTCTATCACCTGCTTTTGCACTTCTTCTTGTAATCAAGCGCTAATGAAGATAGGACGTGGATCAGCTTCTATTCCCGTTTACTTCCACCAAAGGATCCCGTGTTTCTTCTTTCAAATCATCTAACTTTGCTGGAGCTAATCTTAGATCTTGTAACTGGATTCTATTAGTCGATCTTGTTCATCATCTTCTATGCATTCCGCCCAATTAATAGAAGACAACTTCGAGAATCTTTTTTTTCATGGCATAGATCATTAATTTTTTAAATGTCGCCATTATCGCGTCCGATCCTATCTTATTCTCGTAAATTTTTCTAACTTTTGTTGTTCATCACATTCTTTCCTTTTGTAACTATTCATCAACAGTTGTTTTCACACTTATTTGGCAAGGACCTTCTGATGCTAGGTCCAGCCATTTCTTCTCTTATCTGCACACTATCCGTTATAGACTTTCCAAAATCGATACCTTGACCATATAATACAATCCCATACTTAGCTAATGTCAATGGCTTTATCCCCCTGCTGATTGAACTTTGCTTCTATGCAATTCGAATTAGTTAGGAATGGTTTACCATCTGCCCAAACCAATTCTGCCACCTTCTTTCCATCCTTTTCCTCCTTCCCAAATATAAGCACCTGATGAAGGGAAGATGGTATGCAACCGTTGATATGGATCCATTCCCTTCCAAGTAAAGCACTAAAACACTATGAGCAGTCAATGACAAAGAACCGTGACATCTTTGTCTTTCTTCCCACTATGAGTTCTATCGGGACCACACCTTTTGGCCTTAAGATACCTCTAGCAAAATTGCATACCAAAACTTTAGATGAGATTAAATCTTTCTCATCTTAGCACAACCTTTTCAATATCCTAGTAGGCAGAATGTTCACCGCATCACCATTATCGACTAGAACTCTGGTCACCGGTTGACTATTCATCAACGTGGAAATGAACAGAGGCTTTAAATGCCTTGTCCTCTACGGGTCTAGCCTATTCATATGGCCCAATTCCCATGGTCGATAATCATGCCTCTATTGGAATGATTCTATTCTATTCCATCAAATGTACACTATTTCTTTTCAAGGATAAAACCACTTGGCCCCAGGGCCTTGTCAACCTCTACATCTTCTGCGTTCTGCAGAAACTACTCTATTTTTTCCTCAAAGGTGAGAGGCAAAATAAATACCATGTTGCAATCGATACTATCCTCATGTTTGCCAAAAAGCATTTTCCTCTTTACTTTTACTTTCTTATTATTCACAGCAATCAAACCTCCCTTTACTTCCTCCTTCTGACTCGAAGCTTCTATATTTGCTCCTTGCCAATCAATGGCTCTTTAACCTGCTTGAATTTTCTAATCATGTTGATATCCTTGCCTAGATTATCAACCATCACCCGAGGCATCGCTTTTACTGTAGGTCAGTGCTATACACTCCTAGCTATATCCTAAAAGTTTGCCCCCTTGTCCACGTCCATTTACTTCGCTCAATTTGAGCTTGCTGAATTTCTAACTCTTTCCGCATTATGGCGACAAATTTTCTTTGAACTCTCCTCTTTTGCATTCTGCTCAAATCTTGATAAGTTCCTGGAAGTGAAAACTTCTTCTGACCAACTTTGTGTGCCATTGATTATCGAGTGACACTTTAGGTTTAAGTATTTTCGGCTCTCATCGATATTCATTCATCATTCTCGGCTCACCTATTTGGCCGGTAATTCTGGGGTTTTTTCCTTTGTAGTTCTCGGATATATATTTAGGATCAAAGGACCCAAATCTTGGTTTCATTATTCTTGAGCCAAAATGTTCTGGCCCAACATTATTCTGATAGATCACCTAATTGGCCATATTCAGTTGTCTGAAGCTCGTAACTGGTTGATTCGAGAAATTATGCTGTTCTTGACTCTTCTTTTGATAACCTTCGTGCGACATCTTCTTTCAAGCTAAATTTATTATCATCCATTTTTTTGCCAGAATCATTTTGACCACTCACTTGAAGAACCTCAACTTTGACACACTAGTTCCCCGACAAGCCGATTTAGATACGGATGTCATCAGTTTCAAGAGCAAACCCTTCTTTTATTGGAACTAGACTCTTCGTTAGCTCATATGATTCTTTCTTTCCTCTTGCTGTTATAACCAGTGTTTTCGTCCATATTAGAATTGAATCCTTCGTCAGCTTATATCACCTTCTCCTTTGCCTTTTTACTACCGATGTTCCTCTTCAATGTTTCCTTACTTTAAAATTGTCTTCTTCTGAACTTTTGACATCGCTCGAACACTCGATCGAACTATAATCAATCAATACAATGTTGGCATCAAGCGTTATTTTTGAAAAAAAAAAAAAAGATCACTGTCAACTTCCATCACTTCCTTACCCTTGTTAACAAACTTCAAAAGCCCTACTTTAATTTGATCCTTCACGTTATTACGAAAAATAACATAATTATTAGTATTGCTACTGATGGTATTTGCCACTTACAAAATTTAGCTTTCTTATCCTCTGGGCCATGAGGGGGCCTTGGGGCCTTGAAGTTGGTTGAACTTAATCTTCAAAAGATAGTCAAAAATCCGATCTGCCTAATTAATGTTGAACGAATATTTCCGTAATGTAGGCGACATATTCGACTTGTTAGGCTGCTTTGAAGGTAGCTAATAAGACTTCTAACTTAGACCAAAGGCTCGCAAGGGAGTGGTTTCTTTCTGATCACTTTTGCAGCATCTACTTCCAAATCGATAGGATCTTGGAAATAGGTCCCCATCGATGAATTTTTTCTAACCTCCTCCTCTCTTAATAATGTTTCATATCGAGCCACCCCAGAGAATGACTCAAAAATGTTTCTGAACTCCATTCCCTCAAATGTCTTTTGAATCCCAAGATCTAGGCTATTAAGAGGTAGATTTGCCAATTCTGACTCTGGCATTGGAAATGACATTTATTCTTAGAGGCTTTAAACATTTCTAAGAATCGTTCAGCACTTTTCCCTGAGAATTGTTTCAATCTAGTCAAATCGGCTAGAGAAATTTCTGGTTCCATTTTGAAAAACTATGCATGGAATAAATCTTTCATGTTTCTCCAAGAAACACTGAGTTTGGTAGTAGAGTTGCGAACCATGAAAAAGCTACCCCATTCAGTGAATATTGAAACCATTTTAACTTGACCCATTCATTTTGGCCCAAATCCCCACACTGAAAATTAAACTTTGTGACATGCTCGATAGTCGAATGGTTTCCTTCCCTGTAGAAAAGGCTAAACTCTAGAATTTTTACTCCCCGAGCTATTTTCATCTAGTCGATCTCATCAGAGTACGGTTTTTTGTATATAAAAAAAAAAGCCTATCAATAGGCCTGTACCCTTGATCTGCACCCATTTGATGAAACTCATAATGAGTTTGGGCTCTAAACCTAGGACCCAACCGCTCTATGACCCTGGCCGTTTGTTCAAGTGATACCAACCACCTCGTCAAACATAGGATTTTCAAATCGAGCAGTCCTCTCTTGATTTCTCTTATGAGGAGGGGTATACATATTATCGACTCCCTGACTATTGCCGTACTGGCCAACCCCATTGATGGCCATGCCCTTTTTACTTGGCCCCTGATCTCCTTCATCGAATGGTGCGGTCACAGACCTTCTTCAACCAGTTCCTCACCAAAATGGGAGACCCCCTAAGTGTAATATTCTTTGAAAGAGGCTGCATACAATCAAAGCACGGCGGTTGGGGGGGGGGAGATCAACCGGTTCATGCATGGGATTTGCAAAACATGTAAAAAAATATAAAAAATTTCTCCCTTCTCTAAGTATAGAATCTATGAATTCCCTTATGATCATGGAAAGAGTGAAACGAGGTCATGAGGGAGGTCCCAAAAATGGACGAATTTTTTGTTCGACGATTCAGACAGATAATAAAGCGGTCCTTACTCCAGACCAAACGAGGTCATGGGATTTGCAAAACCCTCTCCTCTACCACGTCACAGACTTTCTTCAACCAGTCCCTTACCAAAATGGAGACCCCTTAAGTGTAATATTCTTTGGAAGGGGTTGCATAAAATCGGGGTGGGGGGGGGGGGTGTTCAGAAGACCGATCAGCTTATGCATGGGATTTGCAAAACATGTTAAAAATATAAAAAAATATTGTCCCTGAATTCCCTTATGATCATGGAAAGAGTGAAACGAGGTCATGAGGGAGGTCCCAAATGGACGACTTTCGAGGTTTTGTTCGACGATTCAGACAGATGATAGAATGGTCCTTACTCCAGAACAAGTCACACACTTGAGCAATTTTTTCTTCAACAAATAGGTATAACTCTTCTTTCCCCCATTCATATTATACATAGGTAAAGAATATTCGAGATTAAGGTTTTTTGTAATATAGGGTCGTGTTTTCTATTTTTTACACGTTTTGCAAATCCCAT
This sequence comes from Escallonia herrerae, assembly GCA_033070095.1. Taxonomy (NCBI): domain Eukaryota; kingdom Viridiplantae; phylum Streptophyta; class Magnoliopsida; order Escalloniales; family Escalloniaceae; genus Escallonia; species Escallonia herrerae. Next base: position 107,624 of record JAVXUP010000835.1, read on the forward strand.
GCATGAATCGGTTGGTCTTCTGACCACCCCCTCCCCCCCGCTTTGATTGTATGCAGCCCCTTCCAAAGAATATTACACTTAGGGGGTCTCCAATTTTGGTGAGGGACTGGTTGAAGAAGGTCCCTGACGTGGTAGAAGAGATGGTTGCTTTGACAAGTTTTGAGTAGTTTCCAAACGGGTTGCACTTCTTCACCGATAACAAAGAACACTTCTTGACTCTAGTCGAGCATTAGTAAAATTTCACCAACACTTTTTGTCTTATCTTTAGAGAAGCGACCCTCACCCTATATGATTTCATACACATTACGGCCATTAGGGTGATGGGTTATCATGGGCCTACGACCTTAATGAAGACCGTGACCTCGTGGAGAGGTTTCTAGGGTTTATGTCGTCCTTCAAGAAGAGCAGCTCAATTTTGCTTGCTACTCTCTGCTCATGCTAAGGGTATGACATTGAAGGATGCTAACGTTACAACGATTGATCAGTATATTAAAGTTTTCTACTATATGTGTTGAAGTAGACCCTATTTTGGCAATAAGGACTACTCTGTGCAGCTCCGACATCCAAGGACACTAGAGGATATTGAGCAGATAGGGAGTACGACTGGAGGACTCTCATGCTGGCTCACTTGTACCATTCTATGGGATTCTTCTTTCCAATTTCATGGGATACAACAAGGTTTAGGTGTTACACTTTTATTATCCCTTATCTTGCTAGATTTTCTCTGATGCATTATTTCCTTTCATCATAAATTTGGGCCTTCGAGGTGCTACAACTATGCCTTCCACAGCTGGCCAAGAACAAAGAGGCCGAGATCAGTCCGGCGATGTACCTGTGGAACTTACGGGCAGAGTAGTTCGGCTTGACCCGCGTAGTTATATCGGGAGTGTTTCAATAATCTTACTCAACAGCTCGTAAATTCACTACTTGCCCATTCTTCTTATCTCTCGTTATTGTTCTTTATGCAATGCCAATTTCCTTCGTTTTTCTTTTCGAGTCCTAAAATTGCTCTCCAAATGGGTTACCAAAGGCTTATACGATGAGGAGATGAGGCTTGCCTGGAGCCAGACCTTATTGATGGGACTCTCTTATGAGGAGTTCTATTTAGGTGACAGGGTGCTTTTCTGGCACCATTTAGATGTTGAATCTTGGATTCTGGCTGTCCCCCCCAGTAGAAATGTACACGACAGACTCTGGATAGAGGCCTGAGGCAAAGTTTGCTAAGGGGGATATTTGTATCCTCCTCAAGGTGGCCGAACAATCCTCAATCTTATAAGGCGTTCGCATGGGAGGACTTAGATCTTCCTTTGACCACAGAGTGGGCAAAGTGGATTAGGGATGTTCAGACCATGTCAGAGAAAAAGAAGGTGGATGCAAAGATTATCCATTTCCCCTCTTGGACTGTGCCAGCTTTGAAGTCTGTAAGACTCCCAAGTCAGAGGTGATTCTGAGGCCAAAGTAGGATGCAGAAATGCTGGGGCTGAAAGAGCTAGCCCGGATTGGTTGGACTCTCTTATAAGGAGTTTCATCGATCTTTTTATTTCTTTTCTTTTCCAAAATTGAATCCTAACTTTATGTTTTTGTTTTAGGTCTTGAGTGAATTGCTTAAAGATGCCAACGGGATGATTCACAGCCTCAAGGACATGGTATCAAACTTTTGTGATACCATATCACCCTATAGGCTCATGGGGAAGGGGGTCCTATAGTGAAAAAAGGTGGTTGGTGGATACACAAACCGCTAGCAGAGTCCATTTCAAGCCTATCCGTAAGTCTGACTTCAAGCTGTTAAGCCCTGACTGCTGCTAAGTCAAAGGGGAAGGAAAAGCTACCAGTTCGTGACTCTACTAGAGTTTAGACTGTCTTTTGGTGAAAGTTAGGACTGGTCTTGATAAAGGAACCTATGGAGGTTGGTAGCACACGTTCAGAGTTTGAAGAGCAGTCGTGGGAAAGAGGTATGGATGTAGCTTCCTCAGACTCCTCAAGCGTCGAGCCTAGCTCCAAGAGATCCCGGAAGTGATATCGGAAGATTAAGTCTAGGAGTTCTATTTCTTAGTATCTTGATTTGAACATTAAACTATGTTATCTCAAACTCTAGTTTACATTAATTTACAGAGTGTTGCTTTATATATAATTTACATGCCTTTTGTAAATATGTACACACACGTATCACAAAGGGAAACCGAGAATGGAATGAAAGAAAAAATTTGTAGAAAGATTTATTGAGAAAGGGTACAGGGATAGGCATACTATGAACATACCCTGTGAAAATCCCATAAAACATTCATTTTTCAAGGAAAAATCGGCCGGTTAGTCAGCAAGTCTTTCTTTGAATTTCTATGAAATCACAAACTGGCCGATCAGTCAACAGGTTTTCTTACACAGCAAAACAGGTAAACCCAACTAGTTTTTGTTAGAACCGTATGGTTTTCTTGACTAGTAGAAAATTTCTAAATCAGATAGCTGAGTTTAATTATCACGATTAAATCCCCATAGCCAATGACAGAGATGATTCGATGGCCTTCGAGATTTAATTTTGACCTTTTGTCAACTCTTTTAATAGAGTAGAGCTTATTCACTTAGATGGACATTTTTCTTTGAAAATGATCATGAGTTTGAGTACCTTTGGGTTCATAAGGATATTTTCCGAGTAGCTAAATTTTAGGGTCCCCAAGACTATGTCATTCGGTTTAGTCTCGATAAACTTTACCTTACTTATAAGGAATTCACAGTTTTGATGGATATTCGCACAAAAACTACATATTGCCTTTCCTGCCATCCAAGAGGGATATTACATGCCTCTCATGAGCCTGCTAGAGGTCAGGGTGGAGCGGGCGAATTCTTTCATTCAAGGTAAGAACATTCATCTGTCTTCCCCTGATTGAATACTTCTTTGGTAAAATCGGACAATGACAAATGGTATGGTAATGGTCCAATGGCCACTTTGGCGCTATGTGTAGTTGCTAAATATATTACCATTATGGGTCTGCGAGTCGTTGATGTGAGGTTAGTGGACCTTCTTTCTCAAATATTCCTTCAGGGAAAGACCTTAGTTCTGGTAGTGGTTGCCGAGACCATCAATGCTATCACAGAATTGCACCATGACCTTAGTGCTGAACTCAGAGGTAGCCCCTTATTTCTCTATATGTGGTTCTTGGAACACATGAGATTAAGAGCTGAGCCGACTGAACTCAGGTATCATCCTCACTCCTTTAGGTCTAGACCTTTATTCTTCGAGGGTCATTCGGGTATTGGTGCTTGGACTCGATTTTCTGTACTAAGGAGTCCAAAGATATCCTTTGGTATTGCAATTGGTGGAGGACTCATGGACCTATTTTGTAGACCCATGAATACCTTTCTATGCGCCTCATAGACTGCACTTCTCATCTTTCCATTTCACTTCTTAAATTCTTCGACAATCTGGTTATGACCAAATCATCCAGTGTCTTACAACAATTTCTTTTCTTTGCAACAACTCACTTCTTCCAACCATTTCTAAAGGGTGGTTGGAGACTCAGTCATACATCATCCCATTGATGCCATAGTGAATATAATGGCATAGCCTCTGATGCCCCCATTACTGTTGGATTCTTATAATAATCGGTTATCACTGCGTATTTAGGAAACAGTTCTAGCTACTGAGCATATTATGAGCAAAACTAGACTGGAACCTTCCAAGCAGCCAAAAGACAAAAATTTTGGAGAACGCCAAGGAAGAGACCCATTTGCAAGAACGTTTAGGACTTGCATTCTAGGACTCCCAAAAATCATCCCAAAGTATGGTTCAAGGTTTTCATCGACCTCAGATAGAAGACGAGACTAAAGTCATCTAGATTCGATGATCCTGGATCGACTCTAAAATGTATGAAAATAAATTCAACTCTGAAAAAAATCCAATTAGGATTTTATATTCTGATGAGCATCAAATTGATCAATTTTCCAATCTGACAGCTAGTGAGGATAATCATTAAGGAGACCGGCTTAATGCCAATGCTATCACCTGATGCGAAGACATTATAAATGCTTATCTTCAAGGTGGCTTTGACTGAAGAAGAGGAAAAAGGGTAAAGATCCAAAGCATGGGGGTCATTGGGTGACTAGTCTTAGAAATCAGAAAGAAAGGCTGACTTTTGGAAGGAAAGACAAGTGAAAATTTGGCTTGACTATTCTTTTGGACGAGGATAGCCACTCTCTTTCGGAAAAGAAAATAGGAACATGACAACATAATGGAAAATAAAATACTCCTTTGATTGTTGATAGGACTTAGAAGTATATTCTTTCTTTCTTTCTTTTTGTTTTGCCTTATTTTTTGCCTAGGCTGCCATATGTAAGGTTTTCAACATAGCATGCTATTTAATTTTCTTTTACTGAGAATGTAGTTTCAATAAATGCCTTTGGAGTAAAAAATCTTTTTGTTAGAATTTGACCGCACCTGATGTATCTTTATGGTTGTCTACGTACCTCCACCTGAAGTGTTACATCAAAATGTGTACTAAGTAGTGTTCTTAAAGGAGGATAAGATCATTCATAGTTCATTTTCAAGGCTATATTTCTTCAATCAATCTAAATGACAAGTTGTGACAATTCAATCACATCTAGATCGACCAATGGGGCTGCACCTCTCGTCATAATTTGCTTGATCATGTAGGGTCCTGACAAATCAGGCTCAAATTTTCCGTCAGGTTTCCAGAGTTGTTCGGTATTCTCATTTTGAACCAAATCTCCTTTTTTCAAACCATGCTCCTTCATTCATTCGTTGAATGATAGGGCAATTCGTCTCTGATAACCTTATATGTGATAGAGAGCTTTCAATCGCTTTTTATCTACCAATTCTAGCTACTCGAAGCGGTTCCGTACCCAATCTTTCTTAGCTATCTAATTTTGCAAATTTGGTCTAAGAAAAGCTACCTCTAATCCTTCCGACAAGATCGTTGCCATACCATAAACCAATGAGTCAGGTATAGTGCTAGTGGATGTTCGAAACGATGTCCTATAGCCCCAGAAGGCATATGGAAGTTTGTCAGGCCAACTACGAGAAAAGCCTGCAATTCTACTTAGGATATGTTTAATATTCTTGTTGGTGGCTTCTACAGCCCCATTGATCTGTGGATGATATCGTGATGATTGATGTGGGGTGATGCCATACTCTTTGATCACATCGGCCACTTCTCCCTAAAAAATGCAATCCAATATATGAAATTAACTCATACGGAACACCATATCGACTGATAATGTTAATTATGATAAACTAGCTACCTTCTTAGCAGTAAAAAACAACATACAATGTGGCTTTCACCCACTTTATGAAGTAATCTACGACCACAACTATAAACTCATGTCCTTTAGATTCTTTCGGACATATATTTCCAATTATGTCTATTCCCCATTCTGAAAAAGGCCAACTTGATGTCATATTATAAAACTCCCGAGGGGGAAGGTGTTGCAGGTTTGCGTGTACCTGGCACTTGTGGCATTTACATGTGGGACTGATGTAGTCTCACTCCATAGTGCTCAAATAATATCTTTGATGAAGAACATTTTTTGCTAACATCCTCCCATTCATATGGGTCCACACTCACCTGAGTGTATACTTTCCATTATCTGACAACCTTCTTTCTCAGTCACACACAAAAAGGTACTCCTCGTTGTAATGCCTTCTATAGAGGTTCTGATCACACATGATAAACTAAGTTACCCATCTTCGCAGAGACATGAATTCTCTTGAGGATGCTCCCTCGGGGTATTTTCCATCTGAGATAAAATTACGCATATCTGTGTACCATGGTTCCTCTGTCTCGATTTCACCTATCGGCATAACCATAAAGCAGTAAGCTGGTCAATCCTATTTTCTGATGACAAATGGTTCTACTCTTGCCCTTCGGATACCTCTGTCATCAACAGGAGGGTTGTTAATGCATCAATAAAATTATTCTTAAGCTGAGGAAGATACTAGAATTCTATGTCCTCAACCTTATCCACGATTTGCTCCAAATGAGCATGGTAAACCTGTAATTGCTCATCTTGGATGGATGATTAGGGCTAAATCTCCATACAATGTAACTTTTCTTAATCCTAGGCTCAAGGCCATTTCCAAGCTGATGATGCATGCTTCATATTCGGCAATATTGTTGGTACCATCATATTTTAGTTTGATGGCTATGGGAGTATGGGCACCCCCTGGAGAGATCAGAAGTATTCCTACACCAAATCCTTTGTTGTTTGATGCTTCACTAAATTACAACTGCCATCTAATCTCTGCCACCATGACACAAACGTTCTTGTCTGAAAAGTTTGCTTCCCATTCACTGATATCTTTATGCTAACAATGTCTGCTTCAGCTTTTCATGTTACCGACTTCTTGTGAAAATGTGAAATCAAGTTTGAAAAGTAGCAGGAGCCACATAGCCGTCTGATTAGATAGGACTAGTTTCTCAAACAGTTACTTCATTGAGTCCATCCTAGCTAACAACTTGATAAGGTTAGCCAAGACGTAGTGTCGCAGTTTCTGTGTTACAATACTAGCAACACACATGTCTCTTCTAAAGCATAATAGTTCACTTATCCTTTAGTCAACTTTTTGATACCATAGTAGACGGCTCTTTCTGTCAACGAGTTTTTTAGATGTTAGGCTAGCATTGCTCCGGCGGCTGTGTCGGTCACAGTCAGGTAAAGAAACAAAGGGTTATCCGGCGGCACTAGAGGGGTTAAGATTGGAGGATTACTCATATGCTTTTTGATCTTATCGGAGGCTTCTCGGTAGAGAGGATTCCGTTCTATGGTTGAATTTCTGTTCAATAGCTTGAAAATTGGCTCGAAAATCATTGTTTACTGAGATTGGAAATGACTAATATACTGGATCCTTCCTAAAAATCTACAAATCTCTCTCTCATTTTTTGGCGGGGGCGTGTCTATTATGGCTTTGATCTTAGCTGTGTCTACATCCATGCCCCTCTTACTAACCAAGAACCCTAACAGTTTACCTGTCATAACTTCAAACACACATTTCTGGGGGTTGAGCCTCAAGTGATATTGCTTCAATCTTTTGAAGTATTTCCTCAAAATTACACAAGGATCCTCTCACTTCTTGGACTTCATAATATCGTCTACATATACCGCTACTTCTTTATGGATCATATCCTGGAAAACAGTAGTAGCAGCGGCTCTCTGGTAGGTACCTCTGTTGTTTTTCAATCCGGGATGTCCCTAATACATATTGTGTTAAAAAATATTTCTTAGTTTATATTTCAAGTTGCAAATGAATTAGGAGCGTCGTTCTTTTTATTGAAATTTATTAGACCACATCATAGCGTGGCTATAATTTGGAGGTGAAGTTACCAAATGAAAAATGAATTAGGAGTGTCTTGTGTGTATATTTCAGCTAAGTTAGTCATGAGCTCTAAATATCACGTGATTTTGACATAACTGTTCCTGCCATAAACTAGATTAATTTAATAAATTCCTACTTTGGTAACCAAAATTATTTGAATCGGAGCAAAGGAACCCCTTGCAAGCACAATTCACCATGATTATATCATGCTTCATGTATGGCAACAAACACGTACAACACGTAGTTACTATTAAAGTAGGTCGTTGAGGCCAACGATCACAGTTTGATGGCATAGGTCACGAGCATCTTGTATTCGTGACTTGAGCTTTGCTTGTTTTTTTTTTTTTTGGTAATAGAGCTTTGCTTGTTATATACTAGAAAATCTGGTGTTCGAATTAAACTGCAGTTTACAAGTACGTACTTGAACTTTTGTCTTAGGTAAAGAACTTGCACCATAGTTACGATCCATATTTGATTTCAAAGGTTAGCATTAATAGCTTCATTCAAAAACTCATGTACCATTTGTCGTATACGAATTTTGGAGTAAAAATGGTTTTGGGCTGTCACTATACAAAATACTCAATTTCTTCTATCTTTTATGCTTAGGAGTAAACGATGTTAAAATTCTGCGCATATATATATATATATATATATATATATATATATATATATATATATATATATATATATATATATATATATATGAAATAATAGCGATATTATTGATTAAAAATGTTACAATCTTTTAGCAAGGAGGGCATTACAACTGGTGGTACCTCTCCCATCCAAACTAGAGCCTCGGTTAAAGAATAAGCAAACTTAGCTAGTTCATCAGCGGCTTCATTCCCTTGCCTTTTGATGTGTTGAAAAGTACACGAGTCGAAGCAGTGGGCAATCAGTTTCACATCATCAATTATTCCTCCTATTGCGGACAAGTTTTCCTTTGATGAATTTAGAGCATTAATGATCAATTTTGCATCCCCCTCCATTTGAACCCTGTGATTTGGACAATCCAGTACGGTATTGGTCTTTTTGCAAATTTAGATTCTACCAAGACTATGTAATTAGGTCGCATTCTTGAAATCTATTCGTTAAGTAGCACCAGATAATGTAATAATCTGGAGATTCTCCGATCAATCAAAACCGGAAGCTATCAACTCGGTAGAAAATAATTGATGGTTTGTCAATATGAAATGGGATCCTAGGCGAACACTGTGGAGAAGTTACTTTTATAATTTGTTGATGGTTTGTTACAAATAACTAATGGTTGGTATCGACTTATCCCTAGAAATGTTAATCTTCCATTTTCCTTTAAGGTAATCTCTTAAATCTTAACAAGGAATAAAAAAAACTGGTGGCCTTCAATAGGTTTTGCGATATCACAATAGTATAGTTGGTAAGTAACTTTTCAAGTAAACTCGCGTACAAGTAACATCTAAGAAAGATCTCTTTCGCTGCATATGTGGTCGCATCAAAGACGTTTCTTTTACCGCACGTTCTACGGACAAACTTTAGACAACATGTACTATTCTGATTTAAGTTCCTTTTTTGCGTACTAATTTAGAAGTGACAATTGTCACTTCAATCTTAATTGTCATGTTCGGCTAGAAACCAACAAAACATTATCGCACGTAAGATCGAGTTCGATGTGATAATTTTAGAAACTTCCTAATTAATGAATAATCCAGGTTTCAAACAACTTATTTGTCGTACTCTACGCTCGGTGTTCTATTAATAAATACCTTCTCGAATCTGTGATTCTAGTTGTACGAGGGATTGTTACGAGGGCTCTATTACGTCATGAGCATGACGCTAGTCATCCTTGAGATTATTTTGAAGGGCATTTTTCGTGGTGACCACGTCAATTTCCACGCTAATGGTCTAGTTCGCAGCTTAAGCTTTAAGGGAACAAAATCATGTACATTTTTCAAGGGAAAAACTTTATGAGCTCGTAAAGAGTTGATACGTTTGCCGTAATATCATATAAGGGTCACGTACAACTATATATATTCTTGACTTAGTGAGACATTTCTAGATTGCCTTTTATTTGCAGAAAGAATTAAGAGAAAATCCTACCTTCAATTTTAGATTGCAAGAAACTGTAACTGTGGTCTTAAACATAATGTTTAGTTCTTCATATTGTAAGGATTCACGAAAGAAGTTCAAGTAATGGTTTGAAATTAATTATGGCAAGTAGTCATGCATGAAAGCTAGTAATGTGAAAACAAGTGCACAAATACGTGAATAATAAGAAGACAGAATCCACATTATATTGCGGTAATCCACGTAAGTTTTCAAAATCACATCTCCATTGCTACCTTTACTACCTACGCGAGACCACCTATTCTGATTTATATCAACCTCGTCCCCCACAACCAGGCATCTCTAACACCTATATATCTCGTCTATCATAATTCATTTAGCCCATCATCTGTAAGGACGTCCAATCTACCAACTTCAATAGCCACTTCAGTTATTAAGTTACTCTCACATCATCTCTAGAAATGGCTTCTTCTGGTGAGAACAATTCCTCATACTTAACTAGGAACGAGAGTCAACTTAATGTTCCAAATGAACATTCAAGGATTCCCCTCCAAGGGTTTGAAAATGTAAGTGATCTTGGGTTGGCCTAGAGTTAATGTTGCATTATGTATATATATTGTGTTGATACCTAAGAGTTTTTTAGATCTAATTCTACGTCGTTTTGTTCTTTTATCAATAAATGTAAAAAATACGTGATAGCCGCCATCACAAGAAATAAAAGGCGAAACCGAAGGCGTTAAGGTGGCAGATCCCATATCGCCGCCATCTCAAGAAACAAAAGGGGAAACCGAAGGCGTGAAGATGGTTGATCCCATATCCTACAAGTTTCCTGAAAATTCGGACATTCAACCAATAATAACGGCTGAGGTAGGAACTTTCTCCTTTCAAGTTGCTCTCTCTCTCTCTCTCTCTCTCTCTCTCTCTCTCTTTGTGGCTAATTAAACATCCTTTACATGATAACCCTAGCTCTAAGAGAGGTAAAAAAAATTAGGATCAAAGAAAAGAACTTACAGGAAACTCAATTAGTTTTCAGGCACAAAAAAGTTATAAAAGTAGTATGATAACAAGTGATGAATGTGATATATTAATGAACTAATGATTTGTAGCGATAGCATCCTTTTAAGAAGTGAAAAAAAAAATATAGCATTAATAACAAGAATGAAGACCTTGAACATAGGTGTGTGTGTGTAGGGTGGGGCATGTATGTGCGTGCGCGGGCACTTGAGATATGAATGGAAAACACTTGCATTCACTAATTGGTCTTAACACTACAATTTACACTACAGAATCAATCGACATTGATGATATTGCCGTCCATGCCAAAGCGAGCCACAAGAGGATCATCAAAGGTTCTCGATACTTCGGATGCAATAACAGTTCATCTAGAGCAATGCTGCATTGACTACATAAAAAGGTCGGATAAGGTAATTTCATTCCTCAACCTATGCCTTGAAACTGGGATTAATTTTACCCTACACCCCGTACTTAGGGGTCAGTTGCACCCAGCACCCCGTAGTTCTAATTTTGGCACCCAACACCAAAATATTTAAAATCTTGGTATTCAGCACCAAATGACGGTCAAACTGGTCTTTGATCATATGTCTGTTACTTTTTAAGGGAGCAAAATGGTCTTTTTATCTGTTATATCCACCTTTCGTCCACGTCAGCTCCAAATGGCCCCAATAATTAACATCAGACCCTCCACGTCATTTCCTCACCATTTTTCTCTCTTAACTATTCATCTTCCCTACCAATATTGAAACGCACGGCCACCTCCTCCGATCGAAACCACTGCCTAACAAGCCATCACCTCTGACCGAAGCCACTGCCCAGTGTGCCACCATCCCTGCCACCACTCTTTCCATCATCACGACCCACCACCGTCGGCCACCCACGACCAGCCATAACTACCCACAACCACCAATCCCAAAACCCACGGTAGCCCCTCCAATTGAATCGCGGCCACCAACACCTATCATTGATGACCTCCGCCTCTGCCACAAATCCCTCACCCACAACCACCCACAACCACCAATCCCTCCCTCACCCATGGTCACCACCTCAAACCGAATGACGACCACCAATAACGGGCGTTCGACCAACGGTGACCATTCAATGAGCCAATATCGCCTCCAATCGAACGACCATCAGACACTCCCCTGCCTACCGTCGTAATCACAACATACCCAATCACCCCATCACGCGATCTCCCCATCGATCTCCGGCGAGCCCAATCAGCCACTGCATAACATCATCACCACATAATCAATGGTCCAAATCGAGGGTGAAAGTGACAGGTCAGGCTAGGTGAAGAGGGCGTGGGGCCACACTGAACACCAAAGACCGTGACGACGCTAGAGGCGGGTTCTTGGTGCACGGTGGTTGGGGGCACTGAGAGAAATAGAGAAGAGAGAGAGAGAAGATAGAGAGAGAGGGATACCAAGTTTGACCGTCAATTGGTGCTGGATACCAAGTTTTTAAAATTTTTGGTGAAAGGCCATTTTGACCGTCAATTGGTGCTGGATACCAAGTTTTTAAAATTTTTGGTGCTGGGTGCCAATTTTAGAACTACTCGGTGCAACTGACCCCTAAGTGTAGGGTGTAACGTAAAATTAATCACTTGAAACTGTATATTAAGTCCCTTTGTATTTAAAATGAAATATGTAGGATAGCTTTCCATTGTGATGTTTGACAAAAAAATTGGATGCTGATTCTTATATTGTATTAATGTGTTGTATGTTTAGTAGTTAATGGTCACCTAACCTAGAAGCTAAAACTGGATAATGTAATCTAGAAACGATCCCGAGATGACTATATGTCTCGACGAACCAAGAATAAGAGCACTTTGACATGGAATGAACGACTAGAAGGATGGGCAATTCAGTTTAGACAACGTTCAAATGGAAGAATCGATAAGGTATGGAAGTTGGATCTCCTTTTTACGTTTCATTTCTTGTCAAAAACTCATAAAACTAGTAATGCAAAACATAGTAAAATATTTCTGCAGTTTTATCTCCACAAGAACTACTGTACACTTCGATCTTTGGTCGACGTTGAAAAGTATATCGTTTATGGTGTTCATCCGCGTAGATCACAACGTCCCGAGGAAGAAACCTCAAAAGGAGCCTCGTTGGTGAGTTGAATTATCCCATCAGTTGCTTATCATTTTCTTTGTTATGGTTTTTTCATTTTTGAACTTGAAGACAATGATTATGTAGACAACTAAAATACTTGTACTAACTTGTTCAATACCAAATTCAAATTATAAAAAAACGTATAACTCAATCATATACAGCACTAAAAATGATGATAATTAACTCTTCTAGGTTGCTTGAATACCATTCTCAACACCTTTATGTGACAAAAGAATGAGTTTCAGTCGTATATTTGCAAGTAGAATTTAATTTGAAAAGGATAGCAAAACAAAAAAATTCTAAAAACGGGAACTGATGATAGAGTAAATGGAACTAAACGGAGTTTAATGTGCAAGTATCGCAATGTCCTCTATTCACTTAGTACCTTGGCTATAAAATATCATCAGTTAATCGCACTTTAAGAATGTCAACATGGAAATGAAAGAAATTCCTCAAAAGTCGCTCATCACTTTATTGAGGTACAAATCTAAACCTACTTAGAAAAGAACAAATATTTGCAAATCTCAAGCTTCTTCAGTGCATAGCTTTAACATTGCAAGCAAAAGTTGACATGGTTTTGGTTGTGCTGCCAGCGGAGTCTTCAACCAGTGGCGGGATCAGCACAAGCAGGCTCATCTAAGAGAAAGATAACTAATGACAGTTCAGAAGCTAGTGGTACCTCCCCAGAGCAAGCTCCAAGCTGCCAATATGCAAGCAACAAGGAGTATGTCGAGGCATTTTTGGCCGCGGCATATAATAACCTACTTAACAGCGATAAAAGCCCGAAAGATAATTGTTTTGTTCCTTCAAAGACTTGCAATGAAGACATTAAAAGAACAATTAAAGAAATCTTCACTGTGGGAAATTCATATGTTCCGTAGCACAAGATGTTGTAGGAATTGCGGTAAACAAATTATGATGTGATTTATGAAACTTGAGTTTGAATTGATAGTGTTACCAAAATTTGTTACGAATAAAATGATACTTCTTTTGATCCTTATGAGATTTCAGTGGTGTTGCATACTTTAAGCCGACATTTGACGTTGCGATAAAGTTGATGAATAGGCTTACTTCGACGTTCGCTTTCCATGCTCTACTTTTAGATAAGCTAATAACGAAGACGTCATCAATCATTTTGTTGTCAATGTCCGGCACAACTTTTATCTATTATCTAAAACAACTTGCTAAAAAGTGATAACGGAGTCTTTATTGAAGATCATTAAAAATTTATTTATGGTTTGCAGTAAGTATGCACATTTGCATTGATTGCGGCAGATTCCATGTTTTTTGTTTGGAACTTGATGGCAAAGATGATCAATTATGATGTCCCCAAACATTTTATGGACTAGTTTTAGAATACTACTCTTCTTTTCTAGTGAATTCCGTTAAGGTTTGTTTGTTTGTTAGTTTTTTTTTTTTAAGGAACTAATTCTCTGTGTGGAAAAGCAACCATAATCCTAACCTACTCAGATATTAATTTTTGGGGACTGGGATATAGAGAGAGAGAAAGTCTTCCTTCTCTCTAGAAACTGTGTGATCTAAACAACGAGTTCTCCGCAATTTGGAGATAAAGATGACGAAATAATGCCGCCGATGACAATATCCAGAAGATCTGATCACTTATGAGGTCCCCCAAGGGATCCTTTTGCACGAGAATTCATTGGGAAAGAGTGGCAATCTGTACATGATAACATCAACAAGGTAAATACAAACTCTATCAGCCCAATAACTCTGAGAGAAAAGGAATTCAGTGATGTTAGAGATATCATGCCGGAGAAGATCCAGAATAATAAACTCAGACTCTCGATTGAATCGAGTTGGGATTCTGATGTAAACGATGAAGTTAATGGATAAGAAAGGCAATTAATGAAGCAAATTTAGGAGTTAAGACAAGAAAATACAAATTTGCGTGCGCAAATCTATGATCGAAGCACCATAAATGCGGAAAATCTTCATGACAATTATGTATCGAAACTGCCGATAGGAGACCAAAGGTTGGGGACGCGTAAGGTTGACGCGCTGGCTGACAAGGCAGTACATGCCCAGTCAGCAATGTCCAGTGGAATAAAAAAGGATGAAATGGACTCCACCTCACAATCAATTCAAACAAATGGAGATGTAGACTCAGCAAGGAAAAAGAGGAGTTTCCTCCTCTGGCCTCCAATGGCAAACAGCATCCAACAAGTCAAGGATTGATTGAAACTCAGGGGAAACTGTCGTATGCTGCTATCACCAAGCCAAACAAGGATTTTGTGGAGCAGAATAAACTACATTTATTCCACCACAAGACATTCACAGAAAGAAAGGAGTGGAATACTCCCAAGAAGATGTTGAAGCTGAGCTAAAGGAATGAAAAAAATGCAATTATTGCATATGTGATAGGAGCCAAACCTCCATACCATGTTATGCAAGGTTTCTTAACATGTAAATGGAAGAAATACGGTAAATTCTCTCTGAGCTTTATCAAGTCTGGCATTTTTGTTGTAAAATTTGAAGATAATATGGCAAAACAACATGTATTAGATCAGGGGCCTTGATTTTTTTTTATTTTTTTATAACAAACCAGTAGTAACCAAGTTGTGGGCACCATGAATGTCTATGGAAAAAAAGGATTTGTGTTCTATGCATGTATGGGTTAGATTACCTCAGCTCCCCTTACAATTCTAGTCTCCAATGATGCTGAGTAGAATTATAAGTACCATTAGAAAACCTTTATTCATGGATGGTATGACTACTTCCAAGGAGAGACTGAGCTATGCTAGAGTCTGTGCTGAGGTGAATGTGGATGGTAATCTACCAAATTATATTCCTTTGAAAAGACCTCAGGAAGATATAAGGTAACAGAAGATAGAATATGAATGGCTCCCAATGAAATGCATACACTGCAATGTGTTTGGACATAAAGCAGAAAATTGCTACAAAAAACCTAAGGTACAGAAGGTGTGGAAACAAAAGAAACAGTTATTGAAAATGTCAGTACAAGCAATGAAATTGAAAGAGATCTAAGTGGAAGCGAAAATCATAGTAGGCCTCATAGTGAGCCAATGCTAGAAGGCATTGTTATTTCTATCAAATACAGTATTTTGAATCATGCTGAGATGAATGTGGAAGATACCATTATAAATGGGACAAGTATTTCTGCAAGAAGCACATCAAAGGAAATTGGGGGGGGGGGGGCAAGGATAAAAGTATGGAGAAAATGATTAGTACAACTGCTAGAAGAGGCATAGGTACCAAAATCAAATGACAATCCTAGCCAGTTGGAACATCAGAGGCTTCAATGACTCTGTGAAGCAGGCTGATGTTAAGAAAACAATCAAGCAGAATAAAGTGAAAATTCTTGGAATGCTTGAGACTAGAGTCAGGGAGGAATTTATTCCAAGAATAACAAGGAAATGGAGTAATGACTGGTGTTTTACATATTGTACAAACACTAAGGGAGTGTCTAGACTATGGGTTGGATGGCTAAGCACTAAATTTACTCTAGAGGTGTTAAATAAATCCTCACAACACATTACAAGTAAAGTCACTCCCACAAGGAATGGTGAAGCCTTCTATGTTACTTTTGTCTATGCAAATAACAAAGGGTGCAAAAGAAGGAATCTATGGACTCAGATAATGAGGGAGGCTAACAGCATTGGTAACATGCCTTGGATGGTGGCTGGAGATTTTAATGTAGTAAGGTATACAAATGAAAAACAAGGAGGCATGTCCATCAATAGAAGGGACATTCTGGAATTTAATCAATGCTTATGCCAAGCACAGCTTGAATACATGAACACCAAAGGTTTATTGTTTACATTGTGTAACAAAAGATCAAAAATTTTGATAAGGAGCAGACTTGATAGGGCAATGCAAAATGAGGGCTGGCTCAACAAATACCCAAACACACAGGTGGATGTTCAAGTGCCAGGTATTTCTTATCACTCCTTGCTAATAATTATTGTGACTACAGAACAATGGATGGGCAAGAAACCATTTAAATTCTTTAATTACTAGATGAGCACAAGAGTTTCAAAGACATTTTGATATCTGTTTGGACTGAAGATATCTCTAGAAGTGCAGGTTTTAGACTTCACTATAAAATGAAAGGGAAAGTAGGTAATGACCCCCTCTACTTTACACGTTATGCGATTTGCCTCCCTCCACTTCAAAATTAACCTGCTAAACTCCCCCACACTTACAGAAATTGGGCACAGTTAACGCGGCGTAATAGATCTATGTGAAATGTCCATTTTATCCTTCCTATTTAAATCGTTAATTTGCCAGAACTCTTGGTCCAAACCCTCTCAATCTCTCTGGCTTCCCCTTCCATCTTCTTCTTTTCTGTGTAAATCCTTTCATCTTCTTTTTCTGAAACTCTCTGTGTAACCGTTCATCTTCGTCCATCTGTAGATGTAATCCCCCTAACCTTTACCCAAAATCTTAGGGAGACCATTCTCCTTAGTTTAGAACCCACCACATATACAGATCTCCCTAGATCTAACGCCACTATACAGATCTGCTCAGATCAAGACCACCATACTGTACAACCAACAAAAACATGGCAGTGACACCCTCACGGCAACACTACCGGCAATTCAAGTCGAGATCACCCGCCGGGGCTTCACCGCCGGCAAAATAGCAGTCAACTCCCCTATTGCCGCCACTCTGCCCATCACAACGACCCACCACCGCCGGCCACTGCATCCCCACAAACCACCCTTCTCGCCAACCCAAGACCACCCACAAACACCAAATGCAATCCAATATATCCAAGGGTTGCCGACGGTAACACCCTCCGGCGAGACCCAATTCTTCGCCACCTAAATCACCACCGAAGCAACCAATACCCACAACTGAAGACCACCGGCAGCCACCAAGCCCAAAACCCACTGCCACCGCCCCCAACAGAATTACGACCACCAACACCGGCCGACGGCCACCAACAATCACAGCCGCTAATTCAGCCTACCAATGGCCACCAACGTCAACGTTCAGCCCACCAATAATTGATGGACACTTCTTCCTTCTTGTTGTGTTCTGGTTGGAAAAAGAAAAATAAAAGACCCTTTGACCAAGGGTATTCAAGTGGGAGTGAAGAAGGATAAAGAATGGGCAAAATTGTCATTTAAAAAAATCCTTAGTCAGTGCATATGTTGACCACACGTTGTTTAGTTTAACAGTTTTCATCGAAAGTGCCCAATTTCCATAAGTGTGGGGGGGGGGGGGGGGTTAGTGGTTAATTTTGAAGTGGAGGGGGGCAAATCGCACAACGTGTAAAGTAGGGGGGGTCATTACCTACTTTCCCCTAAAATAAAGAAGCTAAAACCCCTATTGAAACAGCTTAATAAAGAGCATTATAACAACATTTCAGCAAGAGTAGCTGGAAAATTTCTGGAATTACAAGAGGTTCAAAGGAAAATTTTACAAAACAGTGATCATTCTTTAGTTCAGTAGGAAGCTAAGATTCACAAGCAATATTATCTCCTAGTGCAAGCAGAAGATGCTTTTTATCATCAAAAAGCTAGAATCAAACACTTGAAGTTGGGTGATGGCAATACAACATATTTTCATAGACAAGTTCAAGTGCACAGATCACATAATCAAGTATTGTCCATTATGAATAGTGAGGGAATGTAGATACATGGAGCTCAAGTTGCCATTGATCATTTCCAAAAATTTCTAGGAACAACTGTGAATAGCCCATATAACATGACAAGAAGACAACAAGAGGTAGTAAAATGCAGAGTACCTAGACAAGACCAAAATGTTCTAAGTGCACCAGGAAATGGGAAGGAAAATAAGAAGGCTATATTTTCCATGAAAACAAATAAGGCACCTGGCCCTGATGGATTCAGTTCAGAATTGTTTTAAGAAAATTGAGAGATAGTGGAGAAAGATATGATGGAAGCAGTCCTGGAATTTTTTTAATAAAGGCAAGGGTATACATTCTTTTACAATACTGCATTAACTTTAATTCCTAAAGTAGCTTTAACAATACTGCATTAACTTTAATTCCTAAAGTAGCATGCCCTGCCACTATGAAAGATTTCAGACCTATAGCTTGCTGCAGTGTGGTTCACAAGTGCATCTCTCCGATCCTATGTGCTAGAATCAAGACAGTCTTGCCAGTGCTCATCAATTCAAGGCAGTGCTGATAATATATTACTTATGCAAGAGATAGTGAAAAATTATCACAAGAAAAATTAAAAGCCTAGGTGTGTGATGAAGATTGACCTCCAAAAAGCATATGACTCTGTGGGATGGGAGTTTTTTAAGTCCATTATGGAGGTAATGCAGTTCCCCCCTAGATTTGATGAATGGATTATGAAATGTGTGACTACTGCCAGGTTTTTAATTAACCTAAATGGGAGTATGGAGCGCTACTTTGCAGGGGCTAAAGGGTTGAGGCAAGGAGATCCCATCTCACCTTACCTATTTCTGCTAGTAATGGAAGGATTAGTTGGATTGATTGACTATTATATTGTACAAGTTGAATTTAAACATCATCCCAGTTGCAAGGAACTTTAAAACTCACTTATGCTTTGCAGATGATCTGTTCTTATTATCTAAAGCAGATCAAGCCTCTATAGCATTACTTAAGCAAGCATTAAGAGAATTTGAGCAGCTCTCTGGTCTATCTCCCAATCTTAATAAAAGCTTTATCTACATGGCTGGAGTTATGGATGAAAGGAAAAAACAGGAGTTGATAGAGATAATGGGGATTCCTAGTGGATCATTTCATGTGACCTATCTTGGAGTCTCATTGATATCTACAAAATTACAATCCAAATGTATGGTGTTGATTGAAAGCTGACAAAGAGAATTACTAGCTGGACTACAAAACACTTATCATAGCAGGGATGGTTCAATTAGCCATATCTGTATTGATAAGTATGCAGATATACTGGTGTTCAATCTTTGTACTACCTCAGAAGATTATCAAGCAAATAGAATGCAACATCAAAGCCTTTATATGGCATGGTAAAGATGTAAAGTGTACAAGTGCTAAGGGGGCTTGGAAAGATGTGTGGCTTTTAAAACAAAAAAGATGGATAGGGATTGAAAAGAATAGGGGAGTGGAACAAAGCAGCCATATGCAAACATCTATAGGATCTTGCTCAAAAAAAAAGATTCTCTTTGGGTTAAGTGGTATCATACATATACTATAAAAGACAAATATTTGTGGACATTCAAACCACCTGCTACACTTTCTTGGACATGGTGCAAAATCCTGAAGTTCAGGCAGCAAATGCAACAGTTATGTACTTATCATATTGGGAATGGCAAATCGACATGGTTGTGGTTGGATAAGTGGCTACCTAGGGGTCCTTTAATTCATCAATTTGGACAAAGAATTATCTATGATGCAGATATGAGCTAGAATGCCAAAGCAGCAGATATAATTGAAGGTAACACATGATTTAGGCTGCCTCTAAGATCCCAGGCAATGCAGCAAATGAAAGAGAAAATCAGTAATGATCCACAACCTAAGATTGATTACAATGATAAGATTCAATGGAGCTTACACTCAAAGTGAAGATTTCACTATACAATCAGCTTGGAACTGGTTGAGATCTAAAGCACCTAGGGCTGCCTAGTGGAAGCTGATATGGTTCACAAGTTCTATCCTAAAATGCTCTATAATACTATGGACGATATGCAGAGGGGGGATAAGAACTAGAGCTAAACTTAAGGAATGGAATCTAATTCAGGATGATAGCTGTATTATATGCCAGCAACAGAAGGAAAATATAGACCACCTATTTGTGCAATGTGCTTATGCTAAAGAGGTTTAGGAGCTCATTTTTACAAAGCTTGGAAGAAGAATACCACTGTTAGATTGGCAACAGCTCTTGCAATAGGCAACACTACACTTTAGAGGGAAGAGCTTCAGAGCTAAGTTACTCAAGCTATCCCTTGCAGTGATAGTCTATGGAATTTGGATGGAAAGAAATGCAAGAATTTTTGAATAAAAACAAGCCACACCTCAAGGATGTGTTAGTGTCATACAACAATGGGTCTAATATAGAGTATGCGGCTGGAGCAAAATACCAAAAATAGAGAGGAATAAAGCATTGTGCAATGCTTGGGGGATACATGATGGAATTTACCTGTAAACAGTTAGATAGTTTTCTAATAACTAAATAGAAGCAAATTTGTGTTGTATATTGAAAGGATATATGTACATGTTTGAGCTTTAATGAAATAAAGGGACATTTGACCCAAAAAAAATTTCTCTCTGTGTGACTACTATGTTATCCACGCCAGTTGCTAATGTCTAGCAAATAAATTGTGAAATATTAAACAGTAAAGCTCTATGCACTTATTTTATAAATTTCATTCTAATTAAGAAGGTTTTATGCGGATTTTGTGCCCTACACCAAACTAATAAATACATTTTTTAGTACGTACTTGTGGTTGCACTAGGGCTTGAGGGCATTGTTTCGTGGTGACCACCTCATGGAATGAAATTTTTATAAACTCGAACTCAAGTTGATTCCTAAGCATGAAAGTAGCAATCCTTTATTAAATACCCAAAAAGGATCAAATTTAGCTGTATACGTAACTTTCCATTCATTAAGGCATTGTCCTATTTTCCTTTTTCCATTTTTTTTTGCTGTGAAAGGAAAAAAGAAACTCCTAGTGTATTGATTGAAAATCATTGGGAAAAGTACCGCTCATCTTAAATTGAACGTTTAGTTCATTAATTATGCTATAGTTCATTAAAGATACCTTAAGGAAATTCATAAAATGCAAAAGAACCCAAGTCACAGTGAGAAAACAATTATGGCACATAAGCACGAGCAGAAGTTGGAAACGTGGAAATAGGTAAGCATATATGGTGACTAACGAAGAAAGATATGGTTTAACAACAGTTTGAGCATTCGATAAATGCTATGTTTTAAAATCACAACTCCATTGTTGCCTAACCGATGAGAAGTATTGAAGCTATATAAACTTGCATGCTAAACCGCTTAAGTGGCTTATGTGTCACTGCCAATCATGATTTATACATTCAAGGTTCGATTAAACAATGTGCTCGTAACAAGTAAGGATAATTTTCCACTCAACAAGCATTGCCCTAGTTTTTTGTCTTTTTCTTTTTTTTTTGGTGGGAAGAGAAAAAGAGAAACTCCTCATATTAACTGCAAATATTTAAAAAAATACTTCAGAAAGCTTAATGTATCATTTTTTGGTATTATACATAAGAAATACCTCAAGGAAATTTGTAAAGTATAAAAATTATTTTAAGTGGTAGTGTGAAAACAATTTTGGCAAATAAGCACGAACATAAGTTTGTAGTGCAAAAATAGGTTACTATATATGTCAACAATAAAGAAAGACAGAATTCAACAATAGATATATCCTTAAGGTCCCGAGTTCGAATCTCCATACCAACGGGTCACATATAAACTGCAATTTTGATTATTCCAAAAAAAATAGATTATACCATTCCACAAATAATAAGTTTCAGATTAAATCACATTCCGATTACAGCCAAGTCTTTTAAAGGGAACACAATATATGTTTTTTTTAGAGAAAGAGCATAAATACATACCCAGATATAAAGCAGTTGGATATACAAGAGGAAAGCAGCACCCCATAGTCGGGGCCTCTTTCCAAGCTACCAAAACCAACTAAAAACTAAAACAAAACTGACTACAAGAATCAAAAACACCACAAGGAGATCAACGCAGTATCCCTGCATCAGACATGCTGTATCCCAGAAACCCACTCTTGGCGAAGCCCACCAGATCGCGAGACAAAAGCCACTAAGGATGATGAAAGCCGCAAAGTAGTTGGTTTCCCTTGGGTGGCCAGTACCGAGTGCAAACCCTTGCAGTTAGGTAGAACTGTACACAAAAAGCCGGGCAAAGTCGTGCAGTCCTTAGTTGTCGTTGCCAACTGCACCATAAAAGAACAATCAGGGAAGAGGAAGATAATATGGTAGTGTTGTAGCTTTAAAACCCAATTGAGTGCGATATTTAGCGCTAACTCAAATGCACCAAATTCATCCCTAGTTGTGTGTGTATCAATGGTCGTACCAATTGGGGTCCATCCCATGTTGAACAAGACTAGGCCCACACCGAATTTACGATCAACGGGTGAGCCTAAAATTGAAATAGAGCAAAAAAAAAATTGGGGAAGGTGGTAGCGGACAGACACAATTATCAGAAAAATAAATGTGACGTAACGGAGGGTAGAAATGTTGTAGCAGTCGACGAGAGGTGATGGGCATTCCCGAGAGTTATCCCTCACATGGTGCCAATGAGAACGGAATATGGACGTGCCAAAAATGTAATGCAGTAAGGTGCGACTTTGAGAAATGATCAAGCCAGTACAAAATTCCTTCCCAGCGAAAATCGTTGAATTGTGGCCCAGCCAGATGTACCAAAGGATAACTGCAATGCACACAATTCAAAGCAAGGCACTGCTGGTAGGATTATGAGTCGATAGCAGGCAATGAGTGAACCAGCGGGGAGGTAGAGGTAATAGGTCACGGAAAGGCGTTACGACCCAGGAAGAATTCCCAAATTGGGCTAACCCGTTCACAGTCAAGAAATAGATGCTCGTGTGTTTCTGGCTGTGATAAACATAATGGAGATGAAACTTGAACAGGGCAGTGACGTCTCAGAAGCTCTGGCAATAGAGACAGACGAGCACAGCTGAATTGTCATAAGAAGAGCTTTAACTTTTCTGGGATCGGAAGTTTCCAAAGTCGAGACCAAAAGGTGGTGGTTAGCGTAGAAGCAGTGATGAGTCCTTTAGCCAAAAAGCGATAAACAGTAGCAACTGAGCAGCTGTCACCTAACTAAAAGCACTGAATAAGTGATCGAAAGAGCCTGACGGTAATAAGCGAAGTTGCAAAATTTTGGGAATAATGGTCTCAGGGAAAGTGTGCAGGAGCGTATCCAAGTCCCAAATGAAAGTATTGGCAAGTTGGAGATCATCCAAGAGGCATTAGTACTAGTACAATATTGCTGTAAGGTATAAGACGGGGCGCAAGGCAGCCACCAATCCATCCATACTGAAATTGATCCCCCATTGCCAATCTGTTATTGCACTCCCTGCTTAAGAATATGTTGCCCTAAAAGAAGACTCCGCCAAACCCAAGAACAAAAATGGGGCTGAGAAAGTTGAAGAAAATGACGTCGAGCAAATTACCGACCCTCAAGTACCCGGGCAACCAAACTATGGGGATTGGCCTAAAGTTTTCAAGTCTGCTTAGTAAGTAAGGCTTGATTGAAAAGACAAAAATTGGGGAACCCTAATCCTTCCCGATTCTTCGGCAGACACAAGGAAGGCCACGCTAACCAATGAATAGAGTGACGCATATCCTCCCCAGACCACCAAAACCGGGCTAAGATTTGATCCAGTTGTGTACAGATAGCCACTGGAAATTTAAACACAAACATGTAATTAACGAGCAGGGAGGAGATAACTAAAGTAATGAGAGTAGCACGCCCTTCTTTGTTTAGCAAAAGTCCAAGCCAATGTGCACAGCAGTCTTGAACCCATTGAACAAGAGATCGAAAGATTTCTTTTTTTATTCGCTGCCACGTCTAATTGAATACCCAAATATTTGCCAAAATTCGAGGAAGCAGAAAAGTCAAACACCCGCTCAATAAGAAGCCTTTTCTCAGAGCTTGCATTAGGTCTAATGACAAGAAAAGATCTTGTCCAGGTTAATGCATTGCCTAGAAAGTCGACAATAGTCGTTCAAAACTTTTTTCACCGCGTCAATGTCACATAGCGCCTCTTTAGAAAGGCGCGGGAAGATGAAAATATCGTCAGCATAGAAAAGATAGGAGACTTATGATGAGTATTTCCCAACCTTGATGCCCTGAAACAATCCCTCCCGTTCTCCCCGGTGGAGGATGGCAGAGAGGATCTCCACACAAAGTAAGAAAAGATATGGTAATAGGGGGTCCCCCTGGCGAATCCTTTGGGCAGGGTCAAAGAAGGCTGTAGGAGTCCCATTAACAAAAATAGCAAAAGAGACCGATGATAGGCATTGGTGGATCAGTTGAACCCAGTTAGAAGAAAAACATAAGGCCAAAAGGATCTCCCTCACAAATTCCCACCTAACCCGATCAAAAGCCTTACTTAAGTCTAATTTAGGGCAACTAGCACAACCCCCCCCCCCCCCCCCGCCCTTCTTTTTTTGATGCTTCCGAATGCAATCAGTGAGTTCGTGCGCAAGCAAGACGTTATCAAAGAGACAGTGACCAGGCAGAAAAGCATTCTGAAAGGGTGATACCAAATTAGGCATTATAGGTTTCAACCTATTGACTAACACTTTGGAAATGATTTTGTAAACTCCGGTGCAGAGGCTAATTGGCCGATAGTCCGCTGGCGTTTCAGGTGCCTTGCTTTTCGGAAAGAACACGATATATGTAAATGGTACAACGTATAGCAACTCATAGCCGTCAACCTTGACATCACCATATAGTTATTAATTACTCTTGCGTATGCATAAAGTTATTGTTTATGTTATGAGTTATAGTGGATCCAATTCCATATTCTTCTTATCACTTTTCGTCATCAAAATTTTGTTGATAAAATCTTAAAATCGTCAACATAAGAAAATAAAGGAGGCTATGGAATGGGAGGTGTTCTGGTCGTAGATCGCATAACCTACAAGCAAATATATTAAGGAGACGTAGAACAAGCAATGGCTGCGTTATAATCATTCACAATTGTTTTGATGTGCTAGCATCATTTAATTTTAAGATGTGACGAGAACATTTCACCATAAATTAGGAGAGTAGGAGAGCTTTCAAACGATTTAGTAGAGGAAAGGTAGATGGATAAGATGAATGTAAGAAGAAAAAAAAAGTGCAAAAGTAGATAGATAAGATGCATGTAAGAAAAAAAAAAAGAAAAAAGAGGAGCTTTAAAGTTGGGTAGAATTTTTACATGGAAGAATGTCTTGGGAATCCTACAAGATCCCTTTGAAACCTCAAGATTTCTAAAGTAGACTGTGGTGTGGGGGGGGGGGGGGGGGAGAGAGAGAGAGAGAGGGTGCTTTCGTTACGAACGGGCGATACTTGACACAGAAAAATAGGGCACTACATGTGGTCACCAAAAATACATGAAATGTTTGGGTATAAGCCAATATTGCGAGATAACGTTTGACTTAGTTAAAAATAAAGTACCGCATTTGGTGGCCAAGGTCATGAATATTTTTGAAATCAACTCGAGTTTTGCTTGCTACATATGTTTTTAAAATCACATCTGAGTTACTGTATACATGGCAGTATCTATTGTGTGATCTATATTAACCACCCACCCACCCACCCCCTGCCTAACACCTATCGCTTATCGGTATCCGTTATAGCCCATTATCTACAGTTTAAATAGGCCCCTTCAGTTGTTTAAATGGTTTTATTCTCCTCCAAGGACTTGATCTTGGGTAGGCCTAAAGTTAGATCTAATTCTACATTTATCTGTTTCTTTTTATCAACAGATTTTAAAATAATCTAATAGCTACCATTAATCGAGACACTGTCGTAGTAATTTTCAATTTGCCGAGACACTGTCATATTTTTTTGTGGTAAAAGAAAAAGGGAAAATCCTAGTACGACTCTAAATAACTGTGAAAAAGAACATTTGTTTAATTCATTAATTTTGTTACATTTATGAGAGATACCTTGAGTGAATTCACGAAATTGTAACAGTTACGGTAGGTAAACATGCAGGACGAAAACGTACAAGCATATATATATATATATATATATATATATGAAATGAAGAAAGACATGATTTGACTTTAAAATATAGCATCCCACAAATGGGTAAGTTTTCAAAATCGCAACTCAATAACTGCCTAACCTTATAAGAGGAACACGATATATGGACACTCTTAAAACTCTACTAAATTTCATGCTAAAATTGCTTTAATGCCTTGTCTCCCACTGCCTACGCTGATTTATTACTCAAAGTCAGACTGAATCATGTGCTTGTAAAGCAGTGATTCTCACGACTTAATAACTGATGAGGATCAACTTCAGCTGCATAGAGATATTGTCCTAGTTCTTTTCCCCTTTTCTTTTTCTAACAGAAAAGAAAAAGATAAACTTTAAGTATTAACTGGAAACCATTATACAGAAGTATATATCTCTGGTCTTGAAGAGAATTTTAATTTATCATTTTATTCATAAGAGATACGTTAAATAAATTAATGACATTGAAAAAGATTTTAAGTGGCAGTGAGAAGATAATTCTCGCGAATAGGCATGTGTAGGCATTGGTAGCAAGAAAATAGGTAAAGCATTTCCATAAGTGAGAGTTTGCAAGAACATAACTCAATCACTACATATATAAATGCCTTGTGTGCTACAACTTATCCTGGTTTATAATTATAAAGTCAGATTAAGTGATGTGCTCGTAGACTAGTGATACTTGCGACATAATAATAACCAATAATGCGTGTTTTTCATTCTACTTTTTAGAGAGAGAACGGGAAGAAAATGGGACAGGAAAGAGAAACTGGATTAGTAGAGTGTTAAATGCGAAAAGAGAAATGAATAAGAAAGTTAGTCAGGAGAGAATGAAAATGAGTTGATGAAAATTTAAATGTAAAAAGAGAAAAATATAAAAATATATAAAAAAAGTTAAATATGTAAAAGTACCTGTAGAATCTTTTTTAATTTCAAAATAAGCAATTTTTTTGTGGAACAGTTTAAAAAGGAAAGTTAATCAAATTATGTGAGACAGTGAGAGTATAATTTTAAGACCAAAGTTATTGTATTAAAACTAATGCATCAGTTAACATAATTAATTTGAAGTTCATTCACTTCAGACTAGTCGGTGCCCATTTCATGCTTCTTTCAAGCATAAATTTTCATTACACGTTAAAGTTGTTCTTCACTGATTTTTAAACTTTTTTGTGGTTGTACTGGTTGCCTTCAGTCTTCAGCCAAGAACCAACGTAAGCAGCCGTGTCTAAGAGAAAAACACACCTTAGTGTATAGAAGATTCATTCAAAGAATGATCCATAATGATACGCAACCACCAAAAATGAGCTTTTTGAGACATTTTTACAATAAAAAAAATGTTGAAACATCATTGAGCCATAACTATGTGCCTGCGAAGTTGATATATAGTTCAGACAACCTATTTTTGTACTGTCGCATCCATCTTGGGGTTATTTTGCCTATATAATCATCTCTTAGCATCATTGCATTTGTGTTAGATCATGTCATAGTATGTTCCACTAGAGTTAAACTGCAATTTGTGCTTGGCTTGGATTTTGGTGCTTGTAAGGAGTCGAAATTTGAGTGCACATATACAGCAGTCTATTTTGGTGAATAATGATATCATCTTAAAGAAAGGAATTATGAATTTTACATACTAATAAAGGTCTGTAAGTTAGCTTTCTACCTATATATCATGAGCCTAATTTTGTTAAGTGCCGATTCAGATGTTTAGACTTGGATTTGTGTCAACGTGATCATTGAAGTCGTCAATCTGTCCTATTAAATCATTTCATTAGCTCTTCTTAGCCCAAGTTCGTTAACCGGTTTCATTCAGGGGCAAATTTGTCATTCTCTTTTCTCTTTTCGGTTTCTCTCTTATTATTCTTTTATTATCTTCAAACACTGGGTAGTGTTTATGTGCATGGGGAGGGGGAGGGGGAGGGGGAGGAGAGAGAGAGTCTCGATGTTGTAGGCATGATGTTGTTTGACATAAAGAAATTAGGCATTACCTTGATCAGCATACATATATCAAATGTCCTTTTATCAATATGCACCTAACCACCTTAACTTGTACTCCCTCCATTCTACATAAATTGATCATGTTTCATTGTAACCGTCACACAAAAATTTGTCACTTTCCAAATTAAGAAAGATTATGTAAGTGATTTTCCACATCACCTTTCTTATACTTTTTTAATTCTATTTTTCTCTCAACGTTTAACTCTCTACTAACTCATTTCCTCTCCCCTAGCCCACTTTCTAACATTTTTTTTATTATATTTGTCTCTCCATATTTAATACTCCACTAATCATTTTTCTCTCTCCTGACCCACGTTCTTCTCCTCCTATATGACTTGAATCCTTAATTTGCATGCTAGTCAAAGCTGATCGAATTATTTGGGACGGATGGAGTATTTACTAATGGGTCATAACATTGTGACCTACACAACATCTAGAAGAAGAAAGCTGATAGGAGGCTCTTTGGGGAGTTCGAATTAGTGAGCAAGTATCATCCTACCCTCTATCTACCTCGTACCTAGGCTTTAAACTACGGACCGGTATAATTTAAGCACATCTTAAATACATCAAAATTAAGTTATTGTATTAAAACTAATGCATCAATTTACATATTTAACTTGAAGTTCATCCACTTCAGATTAGTCGGTGCTCATTTCGTACTTATTTAAAGCATAAATCACACTACAGGTTGAAGTTGTTTTTCATTGATTTTTTTAACCTTTTGTGGTTGTACACGAACACGCCACCTCAATGTATAGAAGGTAGTGGTATTCATTCAAAGAAGGATCCATAATGCCAATACGCAAGCACCAAACGAGTAGATTTAGATACGAAGCGATGACTCATATGGGGCCTAGTGCCCAGGTGGTTTGGCCGAAATAGATCAATCCACAATATTAGTACTCGCGTGGCGCTTCCAGTTCTGTCGGTGCTTGAAACAATTTTAGGCTTTGAAGGGCCCTACAACTGGTCTATCATTTTTTCTCGAGCCGTACAAAAATGAGCTTTTTGAGGCATTAACAAACAAAAAAAAAGGTTGAAACATCATAGAGCCATTACTATGTGCGAGCGAAGTTGATATATAGTTCAGACACCTTATTTTTGTACTGTCGCATCCATCTTGGGGATATTTTGCATATATAAGCATCTCTTAGCATCATTGCATTTGGTTAGATTATGTCATAGTATGTTTCCACCAGAGTTAAACTGCAATTTGTGCTTGGCTTGGATTTTGTTGCTTGTTAGGAGTCGAAACTTGGGTCCACATGCACAACAGTCTATTTTGGTGAATAATGATATCATCTTGAAGAAAGGAATTATGAATTTTACATACATTAAAGGTCTAAATGTTAGCTTTCCACCCATACATCATGAGCCTAATTTTGTTAAGTTTATTTCAGATATTTAGGAATTACTGAACTTGTTCTAAATCTGACATATCTTTAGTGCTTCCTAAATATCCCATGCTATAGTTTATAATTCTTTAGTGATGCAGTGTCATGTGAAAGTATACTTCCATAGCTTTGTATTGATATGA
Source organism: Escallonia herrerae (assembly GCA_033070095.1). Lineage (NCBI taxonomy): Eukaryota > Viridiplantae > Streptophyta > Magnoliopsida > Escalloniales > Escalloniaceae > Escallonia > Escallonia herrerae. The sequence goes on from JAVXUP010000835.1 coordinate 137,369, forward strand.
GGTAGGCATAAACGGACTTTTGATAACAGAGATATAAGCTCCCAACATTGGCTTATCTGTGCAATCTAGTCAAATAAGTGAATTGGCCAATACAGGCACTATAGAAAACAAACTACTAACCAACCAGCCGGTACATCTTCACTCGGGTATGTACAGAGTTCCTATGACCCTCGGGAATAATTATATTAGGGGTTTTAGGTTCTTGATGCCCCCAAAGTTAATTTTCTTAGCCTCCAAGGACTTCAAGGCTACAAATTAAGGCCATAAGCCTCATTCTAAGGGGGGAATTCATGATAAACCACCTTAGTACTCTATCAAATTTTCCTCCAATCCTCCAGTCATAAAGCTAATCATGTAATTCACTTCCAATCAGTTTCATATTTATGGATGATGATCAAGGTGCAAAGTAATCGACGCTTCCTCACCAACTGAAGACCAATCTTGTGAAAAATTATTCAAAGTCAATCGATCTATATCTCTACCCAAGGTAACATTAGATGTGTCACCAAAGGTAATATCTAACCATGTATATCGCGTGCTCTAGGGTTCATTTGAGTTCTCTTATCAGGCATGCTAGGGATTGAATTTAATTCTTAATTAGATTTACATGCTCCAGGGTTTTACATTTATGATCAATATTGAACATATTGTACATGTGATTCGATTGTAATAATTACCTTGTCATGATATTAATTGATTATACTTCTTCAACCCTCACCCCAGTTCTGAGGTGTCCACGAACTGGTGTCATAGAACCCACTTTTTGTCCATTACATTGATTTTTCCAAATATTTTTTCAATACCCCGTACACTACATTTTCATTAATTAATTGATCAAAGATACAATTTATAAACACACACCCTCTGAGATCAAGTCCGGTTGTAAACCTGACCCACCACCATAGTACTCAGTCGAACAACATTGCACTTGACTTTTTTATTGTCCATCAGATACATAGGCAATTTGGCCCCATACTTAGGTTCGACCCCAAACTTATGTTTTTTCTTCTTTCGTTGCCTCATGTTATCTTTTTATACGTCACGTATGTTTCATTATGATGGGCTTTCACTCTTCGAGTGCAGGTCGTCACACATAATTCATGGTAAACTCGCTTCCATGTGCACATTTAGGGAAATTTAGTTATGAAATGTGAATATTAGGTGATTTTGGTGGAATCCATGATATAACAACCTAATCATGTTATAAGCAGTAGACACTTAATTTGCTAATTCTAGAAATCTGAGTAGGAAAAGAGCAGTTTGCAGAAAGCATAGCTTCGCTGTGACAATGGCACATGCTCCATGCTTGCGAACAAAAAAAGTTTGGTGTCAAAGCTGATAAATGGTTCTGGTTGTGAACTTTATATTCATGTGCTACACATAAAAAAAAATAGAGTAGTTACCAACAACATATCTTATAATTTTTCTTCGTATTGTACAGATGTAAACCAATTTTCACTCATACTTTGGCAGCAAAACCTATAAATAGTCCATGTTTTTAAGGATAAAAGCCAATTCCTAATCATAATCTTACAACATTAGTTTAACATAAGGCTCAGTTGCACTCGGAACTTGTTTGCGCTCACTGGCAAACTCATAATTAATGTTTGAATTATTTTTTCCCTCCTGATGTAAAAAGCATTTAGAAGAATGTAAAAAATGCACTCAAAATTAAAAGCATCTAATTCCTAATCCACAAAGGCTTTTGTCATGAAAAGAAAAAATATATTAGTCTTCCTAAGAACTTCTCTTTGAAAAGAGAAAGAAAAAAAAATTGGTTGGCAATGATTGATTATTAACCCTTATAATGAATCTTGAATCTAATAATTATATTGCAAACTAAATGTAAAAAAAAATTGCCGAATAGAAAATAACTTTTTCTAACTTCTCAAATATGTAACTTACATAATTTACATGTATCGATGGGTCAAAATCCAAACTTATTCTTGAAACCTTATGGTGCCGAACACAAGGAGCTTTAACCATGTTGTTTTAAGGTGGGTGGAGCAATTGTAACGAGGGTACGGTGGGTGAATGATGGTCGCCTTTCAGCAGGGTGTTGTTACCGGCAAGTTCGTGAAAAGCCACGCGCTAAGTTAGCTCACCCAATTATGCTTTTTGGTTTCTTCTTTTGTCCATGTTGCCGTACTGCTAGACAAACTCATAATCAATTTGTAGACTCACAATACAAACGATTAACAGTGTGAGATCTTTTTACTTCTAGGGCCTGAGGACTTCACTAAAAATAGAAACTTATTAAATTAAAGATAGGATGCTAAACAAATCTATAAATGATGAGCCCACTAAAACAGTTATCCTTACAACAAAACGAATACATGTTCGACAGCGTACACGATTCTCTATCGATACAAGACAGATCATACGAAAAACTTGACAAAGTTAAAAGAAAAAAAAAAAGACAAGTGCATTCATGACGTGACTTTTCTAAGTCAGGTTTGGTTTGTGAATTGGACGACCCTTTCTCAATTGTCCTTCTCTTTCTTGTATACCTACTTGCCTACACCGTTCCTCAATTTTACGTAACCATTTATCTCTATCCTTTGCCAAGAGCAACTTATCGACCGTTTTCATCATTTGCTTGTTAATAGCCGTATTTTTTCATGCAATCTGTTTGCTGACCACTTTCATCGATCGCTCTGCTCGAGTTGACAACTGTTCTCCCTTATGTATTTGTGAGAAATGTCTATCAACTGCAATCATCCTCTCCTTTGTTGACAAATGCCTTGCTTCGTGTACTCATGTCCATGGTTATTACCGATTGTCTTGTTCTTGTTGACAGTTGTCTTCTTCGTACAATTTATTCAAATCTCATTTTCCGCGCACCTCACGCCAAATTGCTTGATTTTTTCTCATCACTATTGATGATTGGCGGCATCTTAATAACCGTAACAGTTATTTGATACCCCAAAAATACCAAAAATTAATCTAATTCTTAAAATTTGTCAAACTTGCCATTGTGCAAGTTCCCCTTGGGTGTGCAATTTCAATTATCGTGATATTCCTTCCTCCCAGGGTTGAGGGTGTTGCAAGTTATGCCCACTTCCTCACTAAACGCATGTCCCTCCGAGCATCTTGTGCGGTTATTAACACTCCATGTTTTTGTGCTTCTATTGGCTATGGTAAAAAAATATTTATGTAGCCAACACATGTTTTACTTCTTTACCACCTTTTCTAAGTAGTGATGTTCTTGGATTGCACACACAAGAAGAAACGTCGATGGTTGATGCAGTGAGTTCATTTTTGGACTTGAGTAAATCTTTTGAATTGGCCCTTCTTGCCGAGGGTGTCTTCTTGTAAATTTTCCTGGAGTGTTCTTGAAAGTTTATCAGTCCTCTTTGGGTGTAAATTAAGTGTTGCTCTGGGGTGCATGTAGATTTTTGTGTGTTTTTGACATGCATTGACTACTGGCTGGATACTAAACAGCTAAGCAAATAGATTGCGTACTCTGAATTCTTAAATACTTGCTTTACTTGGTGATTAGCTTTACTAATTATCAGACCTCTTTGGGCTCTATGGGCTAGTTTGATGTGGTTTTAGAGAAGTAAAGGGCTTTTTGTAAGGCCTTGTTCTTAGGTATTTTAAGTCCGTCAAGGAGCAAATCATCTGTCACCACTTCAAACATGGCAGTGCGATCGTTTCTTACAACTTACAACAGATTTGGTGACAGTACAAGTCCGCAAAGGGGGGAAACTCCACTGGTTCCAATAACCTAAGAATTTCAACAATCCATCAATTAAACTACCTCTTCCCCCGCTTTATACTTGTATCCTGTGGTCCATAAGATTCGTGATCCTATTATTTTATTTCCCAGCATGTGTGTATGGATGGTTATGCCAAGAGTTTAGTATGTTGTTGACCATTAAAGTTCATGCCTAATTTCATGTTGGTCATTAGAGTCATCAATCTGTCTAATTAAGTCATTCCATTAGCTTTTCTTAGCCCATGTCCATTAAAACTGGCTTCATTCAGGGGCAAATTTGTCATTGTCTTTTCTCTTTTCGGTTTCTCTCCTATTCTTCTTTCTTATTCACATTTCAGACTATTAGGCAACACCGCCATCACAGGACAACACCATCATTCCACCACCGTCCCCCAGTCAACCTCAGAAAAAACCACTATCCCACTGTAAAATACGCAAAACCTGATGCATGTAACAACCCGATCCAAGGCCCCACCACATGCATTGCGTCCCTCAAAAGGGCTAGCCAAGTATGTACTTATGAGTTCGTGGGTAAAGTCTTATAAGGCCAATCACAATCATTCCATATCTAATGTGGGATATCACAATCTACCCCACCTTATGCCTTAGCGTCCTCGATAAGGCTCGATCACACATAGCCTAGAATCTTCATATTTAGCCAATGTAGGATATAGCCGAATCACCCTTCGCTACCCTCTTCTTTGTTGTGGGATATACCTAGGCTTGCCATCATTTACCCCAACCATCGGCAACTCGACTGGAAAGCCCAACCCGAGCTTTAAAGAGTCGACTCTCGTACCATCTGTAACGACCCGATCCACGGCCCCACCACAGGGCATTGCTTTCCCCAAAAGGCTAGCCAAGTAAGTATTTATGAATTCATGGACAGAATCTTATAAGGCTAATCACGAATCATCCCAATCCGGTGTGGGTATCACAATGCAGGTTTGTGTTTGTTTGTGGGGGACAATTCAAATTCAACCATCACAGTCGTAGCTTAAACTGAGTCACCATAGCCAATGTAACATATCTATATTACAAACCACCACATATCACTCATCCAAACACCCTTACCATCCTACCACCGCAATGATTCACTCTAGCCGCCACCATCGCAAACCGTAGTTGCTAGCCGTCACAACAACTAAACCCACCATAACCTCACAACTCCCAAACCACCCACCACCCGTCTTATCCATTCTCTAGAAACTTTCTCAAATCTATAAAGTTAATCAGTGAACTATAACATTCTTTTGCGGCACGCTAATTCACCCACAGACATCATTTGCACTAAATTAAATGTAACTTTGGTACTGATCATCCAATTTAAGAGCACATGGCCAGATTTTTAGTTTCCAATTGGGGTAACCCTATCCATAGAGATTCACTGAGCCCGTTTCAAAACTTGAGTCCATGTTAGAATTTGGACAAAGCATTATCCAACTTAACACATTAGATTCAAGTCAAAAGCACTGATGTACTCCAACTTGTGTTTTTTTATGATCAACTTATTCAACAATCATGGCCGAAATCTTACTTCATGGCCTAAGACTCTGTGGTCATCCCTAGTGTTCCATGACCAATGTCCTATAGAGATTCACTGAGCCCGTAACAAAACTTAGCTCCAGTTTAGTTTTAGACAAAGCATCAATGTACTAGTACCGACAAGGTCGAAAGAGTTGCCATTGGCTATTATTTGTTGGCACAATGTCTCCTAACAAGTGGCATAAAGTTGCTCCATTTGCTTCTACTTCCGTTCTATGGTCTACCTCACGGCACGCTATTAAGTAAGTTATTTTAGTTTACACTATAATTTACTATATTCCTTCTTCTTCTTCTTCTTCTTCTTCTTCTTCTTCTTCTTCTTCTTTTTCTTCTTCTTCTTCTTCTTCTTCTTCTTCTTCTTCTTCTTCCGCATCTAGCAGCACTGCCACCACCGTCCCACACCACCATCCCCCTATCCACCTTGCTACAACGACCACAACCCAACTGATATTTGAATCCCACTTCAAAAGACCCAAAAGCTAGTGTGTGTGTGTGTGTGTGTGTGTGTTGTGCGCGCGCGTGCGTGCGTGCCTGAGGGTTCGGGAGGGAAGGGATAGAGAGAGAGAGAGAGTGTGTGTGTGTGTGTGTGTGTGTGTGTGTGAGAGAGAGAGAGAGAGAGAGAGAGAGAGAGAGAGAGGGAGGTCAGTTATGATAGGTCGAATGGGCATCATAGGTGGCTCAATTATGGTCAAATGTTGATGGATTAATGGTAATGATGGGAGGGTGGTGGCTCGGTGGTGATTAGAGGATTATGGTGTGGTGGAGATAGTGGTAAGGGCTTAGATGAGTGGCTCGGTTCTGATTGTATGATGTGTTGGAAATCATTTTCAAAAATGAATATAATATCTATGCAAGCTCACAATTGAGTAAATAAAATCATAAGAACATTTTTACCTCTTAATTGTGAGTACGAGAAACACGTTTACCTCAATCCTCTTAAAAATGCCGTGTTGTTCTTACCATGCGAGGTATCATCAATGATTCGAAGGATCAACCTTGAACACCTTCGAAACGAGTATACTAGTACTGGGTTGAGGCGCAGACTAGGTCGCACTCTTTAAGACGGTTCGCGCCCCTACGGAGTATACCGGTGCAATAGGTTCCAACGCGCCGCCTCCAGGATACAACAGCCCAGCTCTTATTTGCTGTAACTTCTCTAAGTTTGCACCACTTGAGAGAAGTTGAAGCTTCACCCAATACCCTTCTTTTCCCAACAAAAATATAACAATTGTTCTCACACTCTTAAGAGAACATGATCACGGAATCATAAACATTTGTACACTTGTCTTTGCAATAAGACTTGTAGTTAAGAAAAACATTGATATGTGAGTAGAAAAATATGAAGGAAAGTCTCTTAAGACACAAGCTCTATGATATGTTGACTAGAAAATGAAAGAGCTTGTAACAAAAAATCTCTTCTCCCAATAACTAGAAGAGTGACCTTTATATATATATATATATATATATATATATATATATATATATATATATATATATATATATATATATATGGGAGCTGATCCGTTGAGAGCGCTAGCAAAATGGGTTAAGTTGCTAGCGCGATCTGGCCGTCCACGTGCGATCTGTGGACGGCCCAGATCTTTTTTTTACGTTTTTTTTAAGTCCGTCCGCTACATTATGTAGCGGACTATTTTTTGACAAAAATACCCTTCAACTTAAAAACAGCACATCCGCTACATTATGTAGCGGACTAGTTTTCTGACATTTTTTTCTCTTTTTCTCTCCTCTCTCTCATTATTGCTCTGACTTTTTTTTTTCTCTCTCTTTTCTCACATCCGCTACATAATGTAGCGGATGAGTTTTCTGACATCTCTCTCTCTCCTTCCTTTATCTCATTCATTAATGCTTTGATTTTTTTTCCTCTTTCTCTCTGTCCTTTCTCTTCTCTCAGACTTGACTCTTTCTCTCACCACTTTTTTCTTCTCTCTCGTCCTCATTTCCTCTCTCTCTCTGTGGGCAAACTCCAATTATCTGTCAAGTTCGAGATTGAGGCTGAGCTGAAAGGCAAGAAAGAGTACCCGAGGTCGAGCTGAAGGGCAAGATTGAGATGGAGGCAGAGGTTCTTGGCCAGCGCTGCGGGGCCGGCGTCAAGACCCGTCGGCAGTGGTGGGGGAAGAGATCGGAGAAGGGCAAGAAAGAGTACCCGCCGGTTATACCATGGCTGGGGCACACAGAGAACAATTCAAGCTGTTGGTATTTTCCCAGAAAAATTTCCTTGGTTTCCACCATCACGAAAGATTTCCAGATCCCGCATCTGCCCAAATTCTGTTGGTATTTTTCCTGAGAGCTGGTTATCAAACAATTCAAGCTGTTGAAGATTTGAGCAATTCCCAATTTCTGGTGGAATTCTACTTTGTAAGGAGTTTGAGTTTAATGATAGCAGCCGCAATTCAGATAATTTGCCGACTTCAAGTGGTATTTTGACTGTTAGAGCATTATAACTGAGGTCTAGAGTAGTCAGCAATGACAAGTTTCCAATTTAAGGTGGGATTTTTCCTGTGAGGTTTCCGTTGGACAGGATAAGAGTGGTAAGGAAGTTGAAGGAGATAAACTGAGTGGGGAAGGTGGTTGGAAGATTTATGGAGCTGATTTTTTTTTGGTTATAAAGGAAAGAAGAAGATACAAAACAGTTACTCATGCCTCATGTAGGCAGTTCCTCTCGAATCAGCTGACAATAGGAATTCTAGTTCTCTGTTTTTTTTGGTTACTCATGCCTCTGTTATATCCGAAACAAACCCATTAATATTACATGTTATGTAATCCCATTTGCATGGATTTTGGTGGGTTTCATTCCATGAAGCAAAGAAAGATGCAGAAGAAGAGGAGTTGATGGTTAAAAGCCATGAAAGTAGAGAGATGCCTTCTTGGTTTTCTCATCCGCTACATTACTCTCATCCGCTACATAATGTAGCGGATTAGAGAGAGAGAGAGAAAAAAAGTCAGAGCAATAATGAGAGAGAGAGAGAGAGAGAGAGAGATGTCAGAAAACTCATCCGCTACATAATGTAGCGGATGAGAGAAAAGAGAGAGAAAAAAAAAAGTCAGAGCAATAATGAGAGAGAGGAGAGAGAAAGAGAAAAAAATGTCAGAAAACTAGTCCGCTACATAATGTAGCGGATGTGCTGTTTTTAAGTTGAAGGGTATTTTTGTCAAAAAATAGTCCGCTACATAATGTAGCGGACGGACTTAAAAAAAATGCAAAAAAAGATCTGGGCCGTCCACAGATCGCGCATGGACGGCCAGATCACGCTAGCAACTTAACCCATTTTGCTAGCGCTCTCAACGGATCAGCTCCCTATATATATATATATATATATATATATATATATATATATATATATATATATATATATATATATATATATATATATATATATATATATATATATATATATATATATATATATATATGTCTAATTAAGTGACACAATAAATCTTTATAATAAGTTATCATTATGAAAATAATTATTGTCATAAACTACTTGTAATGACACTTATGGACCAATAAAAGAGACATAAAGCAAAATATTACTTAATACTTGTAACGGTCCAATAATAACAAAGTAATTATTGCTTGAAAAGATTTTATTTTATTTTATTGTATAATAGATAAATGGTATTTTTATTAAAATACTCCAACAATCCCCCACTTATTTTAATAAAAATAATGAAATACATAGTTGGGCAAAGATAGAATATCATGCATCATGAAAGTGGCTCTGCCTTGAAACCTTCACTTAGCGTTCAACAATTCCCGTACTAGAGTCAAAGTGGCTCAGCCTTGAAACAATGACTACTTAAGGGCACGTGGAATCGTATCACACACATGATATTCGAGGTATTCTCAACCAAGCTTCTCAAGCCAGCACATTATGGCCTTGTGCTTTATCCCAGCTTTCATGAGTGCTCTAGAGATTAGCCCAAATCTCATAGGAAGCGGCCCCATTTCCACACTCATATAGGTGAGTCTATCAAGGATGCTCTTGTAACTATTACATCCCACCCGTATGGGCAATAGAACTCATTAAGAGATTATAAAGAATCTCAACCTCCAATATCGTTACGAGAAACATGTGCTTACACCATAGGGAGGGACACCGCGTCATAAGACAAGAATAACATATGTATAAACCCAAGTCACTCTATAATTCGTTGGTCTCCTGCCTAGTTCTTGGGATCTCCAGTCCCTAGGTGGTTGTATCCTTATAGGTGACTTATACAAACTTGGGCTTAAGTCCCATCCCCCTCGATGTACATCAGACCTTTGCCTCTAGCTAGAGTTTCATAATTTATCACATAAATTTCAACAAAAGTCTGATTAACAGGTGGTATAAGTTTACTTTCACAAATAGTGCTATTACCAACCTGATTTTCATTTTAAGGCAACATTTGCCTCACCTCGATTAGGCAAACAATTTATCGAGGCTAAAAATTGTAATATTGTCCCATGTAATACTATCACATTTTTAATTTGGGACACATGTCGAGGTAGTAAAACCTCACCATGAAAGGACAAGGGTCCATCAGTTCCCTTCCTTTTACCCGAAAATAATTGTCTTTCCCAACGGCCATGCTAGTAGTCTTACTACTAGGAATCACAAACTTGCGACCAGTAGCCTACTACTAGGAGCTACTCAACATTTTTGTATCCAACGGCATGTCACATGTTAGAGATACCTCTATCTCTTGACTTTAAAAAATCTAAAAACTTTGTGTAGTTTGGATAATATAAAAAAAACTCTTTTGTTCTCTCTTTCTAAGAGTAAAACCACAATTTTTTCACTTCCAAATTTAGTATTTTCCTTCAAAATTCTCAAAATATCTCAACGCACATTAAATTATGTGCAAGTCTTGAAACCAACTCCAAAGAATGGTCGTATGCCAAAATACTTTTGAAGAACTCAAAACTTTTAAATACTAACCAAAAAACTTTAAGCCTTTCCAAAGCCTAAACCAATTTTTCATATCCCACAAAAGTAGCTTAACAAGAAATCTGTTGCAATACAAGATGACGAGAAAATGCATCATTATTATATATTGATGATACATATGTATCTCCCTTGAGAGCTCCCACAAGTAAAGCACATCGATGTGGATATGCTTAACCCATCGATAATAACCATAACCAAGTATATAAACCAGAGATATCTCTATAATTTTTATGCACAGTGACATTAACAGTTACAATAAATATAATGCACGTCAAGATGCATGGTTTCATAAGCTTATTTTCTTGACACACGTATATCACTCATATAGCACATGCAATATCATTATTGTTTTCGGCCAACAACAAAATTCGAGTTCAAGCTCCATACTTTCATGTCCTTAATTTTTCGGTGTATGCATATTAATCATATAATACATGCAATATCACAACGAATTATCTGGCAACAAAAAAAAGATTTATGGTACTAGCAAATTCATATAAGTTCTTATGTGGACATGTTTCGGGATTCTCCTATGGACCTTCCTTTAGTAACATTGAATTTTATATCAAAAACATTATAGAATAGGCAAGCAACCATTGCATTTCATAGTTGAGATATGCCCAAAAAAACATATAAGCACCTGCTCAGTTTTAATTTTTTTTTTCTTTTTCTTACCTTGCTCTTGCATATTATGCCTCAAGATATATGGGATGCGAAATGCTACACTCACATGAAAATTTCGATGTAAGGCACGTTAGATACAAAACTCACACCAAATAAAACAAGCCATATAAAAAATCTACAAGAGCTCAAACATGACTTCAAGTAATAGATTGGACTTGATTAGCTACACTTCTTTTTAGATAACTTATAAGTGGACTAAACTGCAAAAAAGTATCTCACTCTGTAAATAAGCATGACACGCAGTTTACCGTCATCAATATAAGATTTCAACGTGAGGTCCATGACCCTAATTTTCTTATGAGCACGTTGAGATTAACATAACACACATACATTTTTTTTTTTGGGCATCTTCCATTATCCAAAAAACAACTGTATGTTCTGATCTTTTCTAGAAAAGCGTCAATACTAAATCACGGTATAGTTATACAAAATCATTGTTGTGCTCATAACTTATTGAAATAGTTTCAAGAGATCTCAAAAATTAACAAAACATTTTAAGCTTCAACTTCTAGAGAATTAATAAATCAAGCGCATTTCGCTAATTCAAATTATCAAATTTGCAAAAGGGATCAATTTTTTTTCTTATCATGCTAGCTTGTAATAAACATTTTTATTTTGATGCTTTTCATGTACATGCGAAAGTAGTTTTAGCCAACATAGCCAAATGCATAAGCACATACTTAAACTTTTTCAAACATGCACATAATCTTGTTCTCTAAATGTCAATATCTGATAACGAAAAAATAACATCAATTCCTTAAAACTTTTGGCTAAATGTCAATATCTTTACCAAATTTCACTTTGCTACCCAAAACTTTTCAAATCTTTAATTTGGTCATCTTTACCAAATTTCACTTTGCTACCCAAAACTTTTCAAATGCAAAAGCATCCCTATTTTCAACTTCTAGCAAATATTTGTACTTTCTGAAAGTAACTTTACATGTATATAGGTATGCCTTTTTTAAGGCTCCCAGATTTTGAAAAGCGTCTCAATTTTAAAACTATTGTCTTTTTGGATTCACATCTAACTTTTGCAAACCCCAAATACTAATGCATTCTCTTTGTAATGCAGTTAAAGAACTTTTGATGCATGACTCCTTAGACAAATAGTTTAATAACTAAAATACAAATAACTCATATCCAATTGAGTGCTAATTTCCTTTTTTCATGAGAAAGTCATTATTCAAAAAAATATTAATGGAGCGGAAATATATATTTATCTATCTCCCAATGCAAAAGTATCAAAACAAAGCTCAAGCAACTTATATGCATTATACACGATAACATCACGAGTTTCAATAATCGATCCACACCGTTACAGGTCAGCCACCATGTAAACTGCACTTTTACAATGATCAGAATGCAATTTATGCATTTGTTGAGACTTATCACGTGTTGCTTTGTGTGCTCATCCGTTAATAAGACTAGTTTTGTTGTTCTTAACTAGTAGCATTAAGCCTCGACCGTTATTCAATAATGCACTATAATCACTCATGTAATAAACACATAATCATTGTCATATGATTAACTATATAATTACTTTTTTTGTGTGCACTCAATCACATATGGAGTAACGCAATATCCACATAAAAATATATTATCACTATAAAACTCATCATTTTTCCTAATAATAAATTCAAGCTCACAAAAAGAATCAAGAATTAGTGTGACAATACTACATCTCAGAATATATAGAAATATATTCACTAAAATATGCAAAACTTTCCATGCATTTTCTCTCTGTAAGACTCCATTCATGCATGTGTCTCAAAACACAAGTTTTTACTAACTTAAAAACAATTCACTATGAAAGTTAGAACCAGGCTTTTTGTTTCTCTATAACCCCCTTTTCTTTTTAATTTCAAATGTCAAAGTAAATTATCCTCATGCCCCCACAATTTCAAGTTTATTTTTTTTTATAATTTTTTTTAAAATGCAGCATAGGTAGGCAAAAAACTTACCTTGACGTGATATGAAAATATCACATAACACATACAATCGTTTAACTTTATCATCATATGAGTTTTTGATGAGTCGCATAGAATGTCTTGTGCACCTTTGCAAGCCGTTGCGCAAAGCATAACTCCCAAAGTCCTCTCATGTGTGATAACACGCTCACAATAAAGAAAATAAATTACAAATCGGATCAGAGGCCCTAACCGTCTTAAAATTGTTGGAAATCATTTTCAAAAATGAATATAATATCTATGCAAGCTCACAATTGAGTAAATAAAATCATAAGAACATTTTTACCTCTTAGTTGTGAGTACGAGAAACACGTTTACCTCAATCCTCTTAAAAATGCCGTGTTGTTCTTACCATGCGAGGTACCATCAATGATTCGAAGGATCAACCTTAAACACCTTCGAAACGAGTATACTAGTACTGGGTTGAGGCGCGGACTAGGTCGCTCTCTTTAAGACGGTTCGCGCCCCTACAGAGTATACCGGTGCAATAGGTTCCAACGCGCTGCCTCCAGGATACAACAGCCCAGCTCTTATTTGCTATAACTTCTCTAAGTTTGCACCACTTGAGAGAAGTTGAAGCTTCACCCAATACCCTTCTTTTCCCAACAAAAATATAACAATTGTTCTCACACTCTTAAGAGAACATGATCACGGAATCATAAACATTTGTACACTTGTCTTTGCAATAAGACTTGTAGTTAAGAAAAACATTGATATGTGAGTAGAAAAATATAAAGGAAAGTCTCTTAAGACACAAGCTCTATCATATGTTGACTAGAAAATGAAAGAGCTTGTAACAAAAAATCTATTTTCTCAATAACTAGAAGAATGACCTTTATATATATGTCTAATTAAGTGACACAATAAATCTTTGTAATAAGTTATCATTATGTAAATAACTATTGTCATAAACTACTTGTAATGACACTTATGGACCAATAAAAGAGACATAAAGCAAAATATTACTTAATACTTGTAACGGTCCAATAATAACAAAGTAATTATTACTTGAAAAGATTTTATTTTATTGTATAATAGATAAATGGTATTTTTATTAAAATACTCCAACATGATGTGTGGTGCTAATGGATGATGTAGGCTTAGGTGGATGGTTCGGTAATCAAAGGATGATGGCTAGTGATGATGGGTGGAGAGGGATTATATGGGTGGCTCAGTTGTTATCGGAGGATGACAACGTGGTTGTAATGGGTGGCTACTAGCAAGAGCTTGGGTACTTCTTGGTGCAGTTATGATTGGATGATTATGGCATGGTGGTGATGAGTTGTGAGAATTAGGGTGGTAGTCATGGGCCAGTGGCTATGAAACGATGGTGGCGACTGCAGAGGTAGCATCGAGGTGGTAATGGTACCGGGCTATGGTTGTGGTCAAGCAACTTTTAAAAATGAAAATTCAAAAAAGTTACTTCATGAAGGGGTTTTTGGTGGGGGCAGTGATGAAGGTGTGGTGGTGGTGATGGATGGTAAGGCTTGGTGGGGCAGTGGCTTAGTCGTGGCGGTTATGGGTGGTGAGGCATGGATGAGGGCGATAGCTTCGTCGTTGTAGACACAAATTTTGTGTCTAAATCTGCAAGACAAGAAATAATGCAACAAAATTCAATTTATCAAACTTAAACTATAGGTTACACCACTCTGTGATTTTTACACAATAAATGTAAATCCTCTTATTCGATCTCCGATTTGGTCACGATTCAAGGGCTGAAATAGCTTGATCTTGAAACGTAAATTTGGACTTCTTTAATCTTCGCTGTTGAAAGATCGTCGAAGCGGCAGTTGCTTGAGGGCTTCGAAGCTTTATCCCAAACAAGTATGGCGATCCTTGACTTGTAGAATCACTGATATTGAAGGCGAATTCCTCTTCAATTTGAGGAGAAAGAGAAACCGATCTTCGTAATTTGAAAGTGCTCGATTGAAGAACGGCACTACGTTAGTGCATGTTGTTCTTCAAATGAAGCACAACCTAGAAGACGACAGCGTTTCGGCGGAGCTTAAGCCTTGATCGCGGAGACCCTTTGTGTCTGTCCTTTTTGTCCTGTCCCAATCTCTCTATTTATAGGCAAGGTAGTAGATTTAATTTTGGAAAGTCCATAATTTGAGGTTTGACTTTGTAATCCAAGAGGTTTTGTCTCCCTTTAATTCAATTAGGATTTCTTGATTAAATGGATCATTATTTCATTTAATTTAGAAATTCTTTCCTTAAGTCAAAGTTGACTTATTTGACTGTTATGGTAGCCAGACCACACTTGGGCTAGGCTTGTTGATCAAATAATATTAATTGAACTGGTTCTTCCAATTCAAGTCCATTCCAAGTCCGTTATTTTGTTGGACTCCAAGTCAGCATTCGACCCTTGCTTTCAGCAACGTTGAATATTTGACCTGTCAACAAAATACTACATTATTGACTGGTACAAAATTTTGGTATCTACAGTCGTGGTGGTGGTGGTGGTGGTGATGGTGGGTGGCGAAGCTAGTGTTGGATCGCATAGATTGTAGGTGGATAAGTGGGGGAGAAGAAGAAGAAGAAGAAGAAGAAGAAATAACTCTAGCAAGAGGTCAGTTGAAGAAAAAGAAAATCTTATTTGGGTGATTTTAAGGGGAAAAAAACTTGTTTGGATCAAATGAAGAAAAGCCATAGAGAGAGAGAGAGAGAGAGAGAGAGAGAATCCAGTTTTTTTTTTTTTGACTATTTTGTCCTTAGTGCCATTTGCCTCGTAAGTCGGTACTTAATGAGTCAAAGCTAACAGAATGCCCCAATTAGAATTAATTGAAGAATTGAGTTATCGTTTACGGTACATAAAATATTCAGCCAAAGTGACTCTTGTATAAGGAGCAAGACATTGTAATGAAGCAGGGAGATCCCCCCCCCCCCCCCCCACCCCGGCGCCAAAAGTAGTCAATACTTTTAGCGTGGAAGAATTGAGATAGTCTTGTTTCCTCTTCTTTCCTTCTTAGCAGAAGAAGATAACATAAATAAGTTTTCCATAAATGTCTCCTATTTTCTCCGGTATGGAGCACGTTCTTCACTCAAGCAACATTACTACTGAAGCTCTCATTCCAGAGATAGTCATGAGCCATCTATCCAGTTGGTTATTTGACACAAATCAAAATCCAGTGACTAAAATAAATTTTAGTATAAAGTCCAATAGTTAGCGGCGTATTTAACTCTTTCTTGTTTGTAGACTTGGGGGTAAGGAGGCATGGGGTTGGCAAGGGGATGTTAAAAATTGTGTCCAACCTTCTCGCAAAATGACCTTAGGTGGGAGGGGGTAACGAACGCTCCTTTTTCTGCATCGGAGCGGTGGCTGATGAGAGTTCTTTCTATGGGTTTTGAGGGTTCCCTCTTAGTTCTTATGAAGTATCTTGCATCCATTTGTGTTTCGAATTCCTTCTTTGTAAGGGTGTTGGTTCTCTCGGAGAAATTTAGTCCTACAAGATTGCTACTTCTGTCAAGACCAAAATTTGCAAGACCAAATATTTGCAGCTATTCTTTGGAAGCCAGTAGTTCGGATTCCGATCTGTGGAGCACGTTATGCAAGTGCCAAGAGTAATTCGGACAGAACCTCTCACCTCTGGTTCAATATGTTTTCTGTTTCTATTTCAGATGGAATGTGACTTCAACTCGGCCGGTTTTATCTTGTTCCGGTTGGTAGTGAATTGTGGGTCTTGACTCTCGAGGGTCTTTAAATAGACAATACTTTGATAGCCATGGTACGCAATGAAATCATGTAAAATCATAAGGCTAAACTTTCGAACTCTCTAACCTTTATCTAATTGCTACTCTCCAATTTGTCAAAAAAAACAAAAGATAGTCAATGTCAGGGATGAAGACACTTGAGGGCTCAAATGCTGAAGAACTTCCGGTGCAAAGGCGTTGCACCTCAGAAAATTACTTCAGCGTTGAACTTGCCTTCGGTAGCGTTTGGTAACATTTTCAGTTTTGATTTTCTGTTTCCAAAAAAATAAAAACAAAAATCAGTTTAATTTTCTTTTTTACAAAAATAAATGAGTGTTTGATTACCCAATTTTTATTTTGAGTTTTTCTTTTGGGTGTTTGATTAATCAGTTTTTATTTTGAGTTTTTTTTTTTTATGTTTGCGGTGGCGGTGGCCGACCGCCGGCCGCCAGCGGTGGCAGACGGTGGCTGCCGGCTGCAGGCAGTCGCCGCGATGGCTGGTGACTGCTGGATGCTGGCAATGGCAGACGGTAACTGTCGGCCACCGGAGGTTACATGCGTTGGCCGGTGGCTATCGGCGTTGGCAATGGCTGTTGCTCATCTGTGATGGGCGGTGGCTGCAGGCCGGAGGGGCCGAGGGTGGTGGTGGTGGTCTCAAAATAAAAACCAAAACTGAAAACCGAACTCATTTTTGGAATTTTCAAAAACATTTTTGAAATTTTCAAAAGCAGCCCTATTTTAAAAACTAATTTTTAAAACTGAAGAAGAAAAAAAACAAAAATCATATGTCAAACGCGTTTATTTTTTCCAGTTTAAAAACCGAAGAAAAAATAAAAAAAATAATAATTACCAAACGGAGCCTTCATCTTCCAACATAAGCACATAAGCGGCTTCGACCGGATTAGGTGCTTACAAGCCAAGCACATAAGCGGCTTTGACCGGATTAGGTGCTTACAAGCCAAAGTTTGCTACGCATATGGCTGGAGTTCTGAACACAATACAATTCATCTAACCTTGCAAACTGAAATGACATAACATGCTGTACAAGGAAATGATGCTGTGCAATCAACCAACCTGATATCACCGTCATAAAAACTCTTTTCGATAAAAAGGTTAAAAACAGGAAGAAGTGACTTCCAGACAATAGCGTGCTAACCATAAGCTTTCTTATTGAGTTCTCAATTAAGAAAGTACAATATATTATAAATCCCAACCAGTAGGAAGTCTAGCCAAGAATGTAAGAAGAAGAAGAACAAACTGAGTAGAACCGAAAGAAGAAATTTCCTAAGATGCCTGCAAAGCAACTATTCTCAAACTCACGGGACACGTGCAAGTTTATTTGTTCCTGACATGTCCATTATTAATGTTTTGAAGCAACCGAAAACGCCACAATTCAGTCACAGCCGATGCGGATTGCAGTCCTTAAGTCAACTTGTGGATGGTTTTCATGTCGGCGGCATCCTGGATGGTCCCTTTCTCGACATGATCCCACCACTTGTACAAGAAATTGTCGACAACTAGTCTGAACCAAGGGGACAGCTTCAGACCCTCCTCACCAGCATCTGCTTTTCTCAACAATTCTTTCAACTGATCTTTGTTCACATACTTGATGTCTGCAACTTCGTCAGGGTTTGGGTGCACATTAACATCACGGACAATGAAGAGTAGATAATCAAGTTCATGTTCTCCCCACTTCCCATCAGATGGTGCCTTGTATAGCATGCGACCCAACGGGGTGAACTGGTCAACTGGAACATCTTCAGCAGGAATACCCAGTTCATCCAAGAGCTTCCTCTGTGCAGCGTTTCTCACCCCTGGATAAATATTGTAAGAAAAACATGAGTAGAAGTCCTAGGAAGACAATAGAGCAGTCTTTCACTAGAAACTCAGATGAGTACCAAGGGAATTCTCGTCAATAAGCTCAGATTCTCGGTACAGTGGATGGCTGCAGCAGGTGTTGGTCCACACCAGAGGGAATGTCACCTTTGTTGCAGAGCGTTGCTGCATACAAGCATTCGGTGACAAATTCTTAATAATGTTAGCGAAGAAATCTACAAAAACTTATCCCAGTAACTAGCAAATTAATCTAAAAAACTTGTTAAACAAATTAGTACTTCAAACTAAAAGAGGAACATGTTTTCACAAGAAGCATCCAGAGGTATTAAAACCTAAATTTCAGCCAACAGCCCGATGCATCATTTCTCCAATTACCAGATTGTAGGGCTATCATAGTTTTGACATGAAATGAGATCAAGCAGCAAATAAAACTTTGCATACATATAATGATGAGAATAGAATGAAGCAAAATATAAGCAGGATACTAAGTAGACAAGTTTAACAGATTCTCGTCTTCATCGAGCTACATGCAATGCCCCCAAATGTTGTTTCTCATACATGTGTCTCAAGCTCCCTATATTGGTCTTTAGTGATGTCAGTAGCATTGAATTTGTGAGGTTCAAAAATGACTTCTCTGAGTAGCAGAGTAGTTTATATCCCAACAACCCTAATATGACAGAGGTGGCCACTAAAGAAGTTCTCCATGTTTAAGTGTTTGAATCAAGAGTTTACTGTGACAATGATCTACAGACCCTCTTAGACTTGTACTCATGAACTCCCCCATAGAGTGATATTTCAAAAGGCAAAACGACCATCTTCAGCAAGCATTTCCAACCATATTCACCTAATTACTTGCAATGACGAATATAAGTCTCACAGGCCAAGGATATCAAGCATTTGTATATATATGATGCCACCTTAACACTCATTTCCAACTAACAGAAATTCAACACATACCTGAAGGAGTAGCTCGTATTTTGAGTTAAACAAGAATACACTGAAAGCTCTGTGCAGCAGATTTTCAGATTCAATCTTTTCCATTAAGTGGCCTGCATATTAAAAAGGTAATCGACATTGGTGAAACCAAGTCATGGTAGCAACAAAGAAGTGCACAAGAATACAGTGATTATGAAGCATGAAGTTCAACAACAGAGCAGATGCATACAGGGAAGCACATACACGTATGTATCCTGTAATACCAGCATCTCAGAAACTGATTGGTATCGTTTTGGTGTAACAAACTAACTGAATGACATGTGTCCCTCTAAGAAACTTCATATTGCAAAAGAATGTAGTAACCACCCAATAAGCCATGTTTGGCTTTCTTAATATTTTGAATTTCATGACTTCTCTTTTTCAATGATAATGTTAAGTTACCATCTTGCTCTAAAAGCTTACTGTTAGAGAATGGGCCCAAAAATGTTGTCATGCTACACACGCGCCTCACATGCAAGCCCTCGCATGTGGATAGACAAACCAGGCCGCATCACCACCAGGTACACAAATAAAAAGAGTGCATATAGCACTAATATATAGGGGGATCATATGCAAGTGGCAAAAAATATAACCCAAGAGCTTGCCAAACCAAAGGTTCTATATCATATTTTGCTCTAAAAGCTTAAGAACTCATAGAATGGTCCCAACAATGTTATTATATTTAACAGATAATACAATATATTTTTTGCTATTTCTTGTCGAACACGCATTATGTGTGCCTTGACACCTAGTATATGAAGTTGAACACGTGCTATATTAGTTCCAAGATTAATGGTTTGCTTATTCACTGGAAAAAAAAACTATTTCACGACAAAAGAAACCAATCAGTCTATGACGCCAAATTATTTCATTTTGGATAAACTAAGAATCCAGAAAAGTCATTACCATTTGCTTTGTCTAAAGCATTGGTAAAGCTAACAGCCAATAGTCGCTGCTCAAAGCAATTAAAGAGCTAAAACTACATCTTTTGCATTAAGAGTGAAGTGGTTACTTATTCGAGATTCAGTCAATAACCTTTGGTTACTTTACTTCAGGATCTTCTTGCTCTCTATCTATTTTGATTTTCTTTCTTCATTGCTCTTTATAGTTAGTATTTATCATCAATTTTCAGGGAGGTCATCTGTGTCATTGAATTACTGTTATCCCTGCACCGTATATCTTTGACGCACCCAAACCACCCAGTAGATCTGCCATTTACATGCTGGTAAATAGTTTGGTTTGAAGATATCTGATCTCCTTAAAACCACAGTTTTCTAGAGATAAACCAACAAAAGCAACAGAAACCAAATAAAAATATACATGTCTGATAGAGTGTTGAATTGCTTTTTCATCTTCAAGAATCTTTGAAGTAGACCTTTGAGGAAACGCCATAAAATGGTTTTCTCCTATTCACTAGAGAAATCATTTCCTGGTCTTTTATAGAACCCAAATAAGGGGGGAAAATTGGCAGCAGGCATTCAAGGAAGTTCACATCGCCCCCACTTTGTGGAAGTCGTGACTACATTGCGGAATTGGTTCTCCTAATTGACAAACTTTGAGAGAGAAAAAGGGGAAGAGAGAGAGAGAGAGAGAGAGAGAGAGAGACAGGACAATCCCAATGATCCAATAAGCAACACATTTTAAGACCTAAAATTCAACTCGGCCCAAAAGAAAATAAAAACAAAGCCACAACATGAGCACATCTAGCAAATGCAGACATTAAAATTGCAGGAAAAAAAAAAAGAAAAAGGAACTCTTGACCTTCACACCTTCGCAAATGCATATGAATAAAACACAAATGTCAGGCAGAAAGAAAGAATATGCAGCACATATTTCCATTATGTACCTTCTCCATCAGGAAACACCCACATCTTCCTACCCCCGAACAACAAAAACACAGCAGAGTTCTAACTGCTATATCAACAAATTTGCAGCCTTTTGGCATATTTTCCATGTACAACAGACAACTTGCATACTGAGTGCGTCCAACAGTAGTGGTTCATCAAGTGCTAGTTGAATATGCGACACCGAAGAGAGGGGGGAGCAGATAAGAAGACTTAATGCCAACCTCTTTCCAGAAAACACTTGGAAGTCATAAAGGCAAAGGGCATGATTATACAGAATATATCCAACTCTTATGGCATAGAGGAGTTAATCCATGCTGACAATACGATAACATTATCTCAGAACACAAGGTCACAAGGTGAATGTGCTCTTTCGATGAGAAAGGAAGTGCTCAATTGCCAAGAACCAACTAAAGTCAACTTTTGCAACAAAAACAAAGTTTAACAATCTGCCCAAGACAAAAAAAATCCTACTCACAGTTATATTTGGTATCATGACCAACAACGCGATCATTCACATCCACCAGAATACATCTGCAAGAAGGTTACAGAGGAGAATCTTTAATAGGTGATCAACCGTAGAAGCTTGAATCATAAGGTACAATGAAAAGCAGAAGAGGAATGTGGCCAAGAATATAAAATTAAGTTAAAACCTTACTTAAAATCAAAAGCAAGTCGAGTAGCTTTTTTTCACCACACAAGTATTTGACACCTCAATCCAAGTCAACCTAAGACATGTCATGTAGTACACACGCTGTCTCTCTATTGGAAATTTGGGGGCTCACAAAGAGCATTGGCACGGTCTTCAAAGATTTTATCTACTACCGAATTTCCTCCTCTATCTTATATTGTTCAGTTTCCCTTTTTCTTGCTCTCTCTCTCTCTCTCTGGTTATAAAATGATAATTCACTTCATTAGCTTTAACAAGGAAAAGCTTCAAAAAACAATAGCCTGGCAGCTCATCACAAACCAATCCTTATCTCGCATATGTTACTGTTCTGATAAGATGTACGTTGTACATGAAGATCCAGAATTTTTATAAGCATGAAGAACAAAGGTGATCGCAAAACAGGAAAACAGCTACAATAATTGCAAAAAACATGGAAACCCACAAGGCCCAGTTCCAAAAACACCCAATTTCACAGCAACACTAACTTTCCAACGAGAGCAAGACAATGTGGTTAGTGATTTTTCATACTCCCTCGGTTACAAAATAGTAAACGGGTCAGTAACATATGCGAGATAAGGATTGGTAATTGTCATGAGATCACCTCCTATTGACTACTCCCTCGGTTCACTATGAGATCACCTAAAAACCCACACAATGTCACCCAATTCCACAAAAAAACACTAACCACTAAGAGATAATCCATGCTGACAATTACCAATCCTTATCTCGCATAGATTTACATTCGTTTTCCTTCCAATGTAAATCTATTGGAAGGAAAACTAGATAGGGGTTAGTGTTCAAGAAACACTAACCCCTATCTAGTTTTCCTTCCAATAGATTGTCGGTAAAGAGACGAATTGTAAACAACGTAAATTTACATTTCAGGAGACGTAAATTTACGGCATACTCACTATGTGAAGCTAAATTAATTTAAATCCATGGTGGTCTTTGATGGGGTTCGTGTTAACATGTGCGAGATAAGGGAGTAATGTCACTTCCTTATCTCGCATATGTTATCATACTCCCTCGGCATACTCCCTCGGTTCACTAACCATACCATGAGATCACCTAACCCCATTAGTGATTTTTCATACTCCCTCGGTTTACTACAAAATGGGAAACGCCCGTTTAGGTTTACTACTCCCTCGGTTACTAATTGTCGATCTCTTTGAACCGAGGGAGTAGTAAACCGAGTAAGTAAATCGGTTTACTTTCTCGGTTTACTACTCCCTCGGTTACTACTCCCTCGGTTACTGATTTTTCATACTCCCTCGGTTACAAAATAGTAAACGGGTGTTTCCTATTTTGTCAGTCCTTTTGGACTCAATCTATCAAAATCCAAAAAGATCGACAATTAGTAACCGAGGGAGTAGTAAACCGAGAAAGTAAACGGGCGTTTCCTATTTTGTCAGTCCTTTTGAGCTCAATCTATCAAAGTTCAAAGAGATCCACAATTAGAATAAAATCCACCTGGTATGAAAAATCATATCACTCTATTCCCCGCACAAAGGTCAAATCTAGCAATCCACAGTTTCTAGCAATCCACAGTTTTTTTTTATCAGAAGAAACAATCTGAAATAATAACCAAAACCAGAAAAGAAAAAACCCAAATACATCAAAGAGCAAACATTTTCGGATGGTATGCTCTGGTCAGCAACCCAGCAAGATCAAGATAAACAAACACACAAGCAACCACATCCTATCAAACGAACAGAAAACGGAGGTGAGAGTGGAAACTGACTCGTCTTCGAACATGAGGCGCCTCTGGACGGCGTCCATGCCGGCATCTGGGGCGGCGGAGTCACCCATGGCGGTGGTGGTAGCGGTGGTGGTGGAGGCAGAGGAGGAGAGGGACGAGAGGCAGCGGGCTTTGGCGAGTGATTTGGCCGGAAAGAAGCGGAGAGAGTTCTTCAAGAGAGATTTAGAAGAGGAGGAAGAAGAGAGCGTGGTGGTGAGTTTAGAGGCGAGGGCCTGACAAGTAGTACGAAGTGTTGACATTTTCCTCTTCTGGTCATGGGCATGGCCTGGGGGCTTCCGCCATCAATTGTTGAATATTTTCCGCCCACTTATGCCTTTATAACTAGTACTAGTATATTTCCCATTTACCTTCTTTACTTTTAGATTCATTTTGTGTAATTTGTTTTTGACATTTTTAAGGTCAAAAATGTAAAAGGAAAATGCATTTACAATGATTGAACCGATAAAAAAAAAATAGAGCGGCCGTTATCAATTCTTATAGTGCGGCCACGTTTGACGCAATTTTTTTTTCCTCTTTTTTTTTTAGTTTTGAAAATTGGAAGAAAAAAAAAAGTGTTGGTAACCATTTTTTTTTCCTTCTCCAATTTAAAAAACCAGTTTTTAAACTGAAGAGTAAAAAAAAAACTCCTAAAACTGGTTTTTTTTTCACTTTTGATTTTTTTTTTAGACCACGACCACCACCCTCCCACCGCCGGCAGCCACCTCAGGCGACCACCGCCGACAGCCACCTTCAGTCGTTGGCGACCACCGTCGGCGACTGCCAGCAGCCACCTCCGGCCGCCGGCGAGCACCTCTGGCCGCCGGCAGCCACCTCTGGCCGCCGATGAGCACTGCCGGCAATCATCAGCCACCGCAGGCCACCACCACCGTCGACCACCGCTACGTTCCACCACCGCCACTGCAAACACCAAAAAAAAAAAACTAAAAAAAACAAGGGTTATCAAACACCCACTTATTTTTTTAAAAAAAAATTAAGCTGCTCTTTAAAAACTGAAAAAAAAAAAATTTCAAACCAACCCTAAGTCGTCAATGTTTTGGAGAAAAAAAATTGCTTTAGCCATTAGCACTATTAGAGCGTGATGCTCAACTCAAATGCTAGTCAATGCGGGACTTTATTACATGTCTACTTGTATAGCGTGACATATGAGGTGATTTTAAGCGTTAGTATGGTAACGTATAAAAATATGGTAATTAACTTAAAAGCATCTTTAAGATGATGATAAGCGCACTTGCACGTATCGGAACCAATCACAATCTTTATGTACAATCAACGTGAAACTTCAACGACCACAACGACAGGTTATCGCTAGACCTTGCGGAGATGAAACTAAGTAAAGAATTTTGATTGAGCATCCATCACATGTTTTACTAAGCAATATGATCTCATGCTCTTTGTTGTGGCCAAAAATTGAGCGGGACCGTACGAGCATCGGTTGGGACCAAATGAGCAGACCTGCAAAGCACAATACGAGCAAACAGTGACGCGCCGGACCCCCGGAGGGGGCTCCAGCGGGGAGTCTCCGATGCTTAAGTCAGTAAGCAACTTTGAGAGAGTATCTGAAAATATTAGATAATCAGAACTTACCTTCTTCTCCCTTTTTACTTCCATTTTATAGGCACGTATTGAAGGGTTGGTTACCTTTCTTTAATGGGAGTTACTCTAATTAGTGGGAGGTTACATGTTTTAATGAGCAGTTATTACTCATAATGAAAAAGTGGGACAGTAGAAAGGTGGACAAGTGTCACTCCCACTTCTCTAAAATCAAGGAGTAGTTTTGATGCCACCTAACGGTGACAAGTGTCACCTTCCTATTGGTGGGTATTTTTTACCCATATCACTCTTATTGAATTTTTTTTAGTTTTCAAAATATTTGTAGAAATAGGTATATTTTACTCCGGTTTGATAGATAAATTGTGGTGGTAACTTCATTGGGATAGACAATTGGTACCACTTTTGTTGATCTAATCTAATGAAAAGGAAATGTAGGAGTAAAGTGGAGTGTTGGGAGCTAAAGCGCACCCTTATGTGCGACTTCACAGTCACATTAGCCAAACACGTTTCGTACCAACTACTACACATTTATTTATTTTGGTCAAAGGTGGCTCGTGCTCCACGAGGATGAGAATCAAAAATGGAAGAAGAGATAAAGAAAAATATTAAAAGATGGAAGATGGTTAATTGCATCTCTCGTGGGCAAAGAGTAATGCCAAAAAAATGGATCTTCCGTATAACAACAACAGAATTATTTTTCATCAGAAAATAGTTCACAACTGGCTTTTTTGTTTGTAGCTTAGGATCGGATCTACTTTTGTTGGGACAATGTAAGCCATATTTGTTTTTTCTTGCAGATTTTCCGAACGCTCTTCGTTATGGTTGAGTTATTAGCAAGATGGTGAGGTCACGCGCTGCTGTCGTGTGGCATTCTGACGGGGATACGTGAGAGTTATATTGTTTAATCTGCCTTTACTCAATAAAGTTGTTAAACTTTACTCCATTATAAAAGAAAAAAGTATGAGTTTCTACCAATATTTATGTATTTGTGCGTGAAGGTGGGAAGGCAATTAATTCGATGGTTGTCATGAATCATGAGAGTTGTTGTGTTTGAGTCTTAAACTCTTGTAGCTATAGGAATGACGCGCAAGTACCTTTTTAGAAACCCTTCTATCTTTTCTATACTTAACAATTGACCTGATCAATCTTTAGTGTTTCACCGGCTCACGATTACAGTAACAAGAATCCAACAGTGTGAACTTACTGGTTTGATTTGATCAATCTCATGGCGCTTAACTGGCTCATGATCACAATTATCAAGAATTCTAGCGTGAGACTAGTAACAATTAGAAAAGTTGAGAATTTTCCTTTTTCTTTCCCTGGTTTGTTAAAATGGTGGTGGTACAAGAAAACAAGAGCAGAGAAGAAAGCAACCGAATTAAATAGCTTCCAAATACAAGTTTAACCAACTTGTTGGTTTATCATTATAAAAATAAATATCCAACCACCACAAACCCCACTTAGCATTCAGTCAAATTTTTTAGGGCTAATTACACTTATGTCCCTGAGGTTTGGGGGTAATTACAGTCAAGGACACAAAGTTTCAAAATGTAACATTTCGTGACCAAAAGTGTTTCAAATGTATCACCCGTGTCCATCCGTCAATGTTCCGTCCAAAAAGTGTACTTTTTGTATGATGTCATCAATATATATTTTTAAAATGACGATACTACCCCTTGTACTGTATATATTGAAAAATATCTGTTTATTATTATATATGATTTATTTATCAGTTTTAGTTTTAGGATTTTGTTGAAATCCTAATTTGTAAATTAGGATATTTTTGAAACCCTAATTTGCAAATTAGGGTTTTATGTTCTCTCTCCTATTGCCAGTGAATCTGAAGTCCCCGCCAGCCGTCGCCTCCCTCCCCCGCCCCCGCCGTCGGCAGTCCCTCCTTCCCCGTCCCCTTGCTGTCGTCAGCCCCTGTCCACACCACCCCACCACGCCAGCAGCCTCTCCCCGCACCACCCACCATGTCGGCAGCCTCTCCCCGTAGCACCCCACCACGCCGGCAAGCCCCTCCCCGCACCACGCTGCCGGCAATCCCTTCGCAAACCCACACAGCCGACAGCTCTCTCTCTCTCTAAAACCCTATTTCGGAAACCCACGATCCCGCCGATCTTGCCGATCTCGGCAATCCCTTCGCAAACCCACGATCTCGCCGATCCCGGCAATCCCTTCGCAAACCCACAATCCCGCCGATCTCGCCGCCACCACTGGCTGTTGCCTCGCCATGGCTGGTTAGCCGTGATCTCACCGATCTCGTTTTCTACGTCGCGGTGGGGAATGGGAGGCCCAACAACTGGAGGGGTGGAGGGAAGGTGGTAGCAGCGGTGGAGTGTTGTGTGGGGTGGTGGGGGAAGAGAGATAGAGAGAGAGAGAGAGAGAATTAATTTGAGAGAGAGAGAGAATTTAAGAGAATTTAATAGAGAGAGAATTAAGAGAATTTAAGAGAGAAAAATTGAAGATAATGGCATTTGAATAAATAGGGTTTCATGTGGTCCCAGGGCAAATCAGGATTTCAACTTTTATTTAGGGACAACTTGGTCTTTTTGTCAGAACCGTTAAGTATTTTGGTATTCCGTTTGTCAATGGACATAAGTGTTACATTTTGAAACTTTGTGTCATTGCGTGTAATTACCCCCAAACCTCAGGAACATAGGTGTAATTAGCCCAATTTTTTAATTCCCCCAAAAAAAAAGTATTCAGTCAAATTTGCCCAAAAAAGAAACAAAAACTAAAGCATTCAGTCAAATTTGACATCATTACGGCGAGTCAAAATACAATTGTACTATTAAGTAGTGCGGACGAAGGGAGCGGCAGGACCAAGCCGAGCTACTGGTGGAGTGGCAAAAGGGGCCTAGCAGGGGGAAAACTTGTTCAGGAGGAGCTTTCCTGAGACACAGAACCCGAGACATGTGGAACAAGAGTCATCGGGGTTGTATCATGTTTGGCAGATGAATAAGTCAAAGAGTCATAGGCCAAGAGATCAAATCAAGGAAGCTTAACGTGATGGAAGGTGAAACAAGCCCGCTCGGATACATTGCCACTCCAGATTTTATTGACCTAAGACTAATTATTGGAAGCCCAATATACAAAAACATAAATGTTTCATTAGTAAACTGCTTCAGCACCATACAAACCATTAACTCTCAGATTTCTCCATCAACTTCTATTTACCTTAAGCAAAGAGATTTACCATAGTGGCATAAAACTGTTGTTTAATCACTTTAAATAGACACCAAAGTGTGTTGTTCTTGAATTAAAGTTTTTTTACTCTCAGAGTGCGTGACATATTATAAGGGTGAATCTTTATAATCCACGATGAAGATAAACTGTCTATGATCAATGTTTATATATACTTGGTTAGATCAGGAGCATGAGTAAATAACTTAGGAGTAGTACCAATTAAAGTAGCACAATAATTCCTAAAGCATTAGGCAAAGCCCTCTCAGGTCATTTACACAAAAAAGTCAGTATGCACACTACCCAATACTCCAAATCGTTTCTTATTGAGAATTATGTTTACACTTAGTTGGTTCCACGCAACAGAGACAACACAAGCTCACAGGAACACTCTCAGTGCCGTTTAATAGTAAATAAGAAGTTAAAAAAATTCCACTCGGGCTTTAATCAAAGCTCCCTTGTGGGTAAATTTAGCAGTATAAGCAGCTTTAGGACCAAAATAGTCATTTAATTAGTCAAACCGGTCAATCCAAAACTTCAGGAAAGCCACTGGCATATTCTAAGAATGCTACAGAGATACAGAAAAAGTGTGGCAGTGTGGAGCATTAGGTTCAAGATCGTCCAATTAGTCAACTTTTCATCCCACACCTACAGCTAGTGCATTGACAAGTGGTGTTCCTCTTCAAGGAAGAGGACAAGGCCACAGGGGCCAGACCTAGCAATCTCAAGTGCAGTAGGGGCGGAGACCCTGATCATCAGCTAGACTTTATTCTATGTCTGTTTAGGTTGTTGTTACATCTGATGTCTTGGTGTCAGATACACTGTAGGTTAATCCATTTAATGTTCGTTTATTGTTTGATTCTGGAGCATCATATTCCCTTGTATCCTTTGCTTTTGCATAGCGATTGAGGGTGAAAACCTATCCTTTAGGAACTAATCTTGTGATAGGCACTCTGTTGGGAGAATCTTTGATTGTTCTTATTGTTTTCTATAATTGTACTGTCTGTGTCGGAGATTGAAATTTTTCTATGGATCTCATTTCCTTTGTTGTTTAGGATGTTGATATCATACTAGGTATGAATTGTTGATTTGCTAATCACGCATACGTGTATTGTAGGGAAAATCCTAGTAGTGTTTGAAAGTTCGTAGGATATGAATAGTAGTTAAGTTAGTGATTTGATTTATGAGTAAGAATAATATTTTTTGAAGAATGATTGGTGTTAAAACTGAAAGTTTGGTTTGAGAGCACGATAAGAAATTTAGAATTCTAATCTATCATCTCAGTTCATTCCTTTGTACATTGAACTCAAGTACGGCTTAATTGAATGACAACTTACTCTAGGATGTTGGGAAAGATGTCATTTATATAGAGTCAGCTTATCCCTTTTTCAGGATATTTATATGCTTCTTTAGAATTTATTTGAACTTGATGGGATAGTAACTGGCCCACTGGCCAAGAAAAAGTTACGAATCCTATTAAGAACCAATAACTTTTACTAATTGTAGTTGCTTCGAGTCGTTGGGTTGACTTTGCTTCGTCAGACCTATGTCATTGTCTCCGTACTCATCATATTTCGGAATGTCATATAAATGTATCGTAAATCTTAAGAGCCAATAGATATGACTTTGTTAAAATTTTCGCGTTTTAATTGCCTGATTGCGATTATTGCTATCATTTCACCCCCTAAATACTTGACTTAGTTATTTGTGTGTTGTGATTAATGTTAGATGATTTGATGTGTAACCATCACTGTTTCTTTATGATTGGTGTTTGTTTAATATGTTCCAAAATGGTAACATGTTATAATTGCTGCTTGCAGTTAATCTAATTATCAGAATCTTGTTGTGTTCTATTCTTGATTTGGAAGTTAACAAGATGTTATGTATGTGTATCTTTACCTGCTAGGGATTGCATAGTTTCACATGCCCTAATAAGACATTATGTAGACTCCTAAGTCTCATATAATCGATGAGTGAGGGTAGACTCTAAGAATATGAATTAGATTTAGATAATCTATTTGATGATTCGATATAAGGTTGAGATTTAGCTAACACACTAAATAGCCATATTTTACTCGCCTTTATGAACTGAAAGATTTTAAACGTTTAACTTAAATGGATGATCGAAGAATAAGAGTATAGATTTGGTAAACAAGTGATCGTGAATCATAAGTGATGTGATAATTTAGAGCCTTAAACATTAGTGGAAGTGCAATTGAGTTCAGAATCATATTTCGCATTATATTAACTTAACACATCTCTCAACGAGGAATTCGATAACAATTTGGACATGTTGATTTAAGACACCAGAGTGCACAGTGGAACCCCAGTAGTTACAGTTTTTCCATCTTTTTGTGAGCGTTAAGGGGGTATAAGAACTAGTTATCCTATCTATGTTAGTTATGGTAGAGTGTGTGTCACATGTGACTATCGTTTGGTATTTTAGTACACCCTAAGCTTGAAGTTAAGCTGACTATCGTTAAGTGAATTGTTCAAAGGGTATGGTATGGTATCAGTATAATGGAGTGTAAACCTATCGTATCAGGGTTTGATTTAATTCGTTATATATGCGTTGAATTCGGAGAGCTGCATATTTAGTTTAGTGAGTTTCGTATTAGCTAAGTCATCATTCATGAAATTACAGAACGGTGAAAGGGCAAGTGATAACCTGACCAACTTGAGTTTAGCATTACGATTAAAATTTCATTGTTGCGTTCAGGTATTCGTCGGGATGAACATGTGTGTGAAAGTTAGATGTAGCTCAGCTAATGGTGGTAGTTATCAGAGTGACGCAGCGGAAGCGTAGTGCCTGAGTGTTATAAGTAACAGGAAACTAGAAATCAAATTTTAAGGAAGAAATTTTTATAAGGCGGAGAGAATGTAATACCTCGCACTTTTTGGAGCTGTTTAAAATAATTATCTGTGACCTAAAAAAATGGACGAAAATTTTGAGCAATGCTCGGTGATTAGTAGAAAATGAAATGTTAAAATATTTTCGAGGTCAAAATGTAATTTGGTAAAGTTTTGGGGCCATTTTTAAATATGAGAAACTTTGGGAGACTAAATAGTAAATTATTAAAATAATAAAATGAATGGTATGTATATACATTTTGGTGATATCTAGCGTTAGTGTTAAATTAATAAAGATTAAAAAAGTTTTGGAGAAAAAATGTACTTTTGCAACTTTTTGGGTCATTTTGTAATTTTGAAAAACTTTGGGACTAAATTATAATTTTTTAAAGTGTGCATTAGGTGTCAAATTGTTGTGAAATTTGCCCTTAAGAGATGCCACCTCTTATTTATATGTAACGTTCCCGGGAATCTGGAGCTCCGCCGCCCCGAACTCCCGAGTCGTTAACCTACCGGATAACATCACACCTGTCAGACCTGTTCACTAACACATACTTTCAAAACAGTTAATCCGATATCAACTCAAACTCTTCACATTCAATATTACAAAACTACTCAAACTTAAACTATTAAGATCTAGGTTCTTTACAAACTCAAGTTCTTATAGAACGAGTTGACAAAACTGACCCACGCAGGGGTCTCCCTACACAGTAGTGATTGGCTCATCAGGATCTCACACAGACTCTAACCCATTGCCGAACATGTTACATTTGATCAACACCTGCAGAAGGGAGCCAAACGAAGGGTGAGCTTTTGAGAGCCCAGTGAGGTCTTACAAGGACTACAAAAGAGATTATAACACGACTCCGAAAATCTAACCGACGATGATTTTCAAAACGCTTCGAACAATCAAAAGTCAATGATTACCCAAAATGATCAAAGTTCATCAGAAATAAATGCCAAAATAAATATTAACAATCAGAACAAAACCCAAAACGGTCAATAAAAGATCCTTTTCAAGTCATCATTTCCAAAATACAGCAGATTTTTTGAGGGATTCAACCCAAGCACAAATCATTTCAAATAATATATAATCAAGGCTTGTCAGGGGATTTCAACCCAAGTACAAATCCTTCTAACTAAATACGATGAATATTTGTTAAGGGCTTTCAACTCAAGCACAAATCATTCTAGCTAATAAAATCAAAAATCAATGTTGATCATGGGCGATTGCAATGCCATTATGGCAAGCTTATATAGTGTACACATGCATGATGTACTAAAATAATTACTAGTCCACTTGGGTACTAGCCTGCGTTTCATGCAGGATTCAACCAGCCTTATACCCCTTCCCCACTAAACAGGTACCAGGTCAACACAGAAAATCAACAATATAAATGAGCGTTAACATATGCTCATATCCCCGAAATCAATCCGGGTTCTCATAGCGATAACATATTGATGTAAGCCATCATTCGGAATTCCAGAAGAAAATAATAAATAAATAGCAAAAATAATTGCGAAACATTATCGAATTTAGGTACAACAAATTGGAAGAACGGATATAAACAATTATCAAATTTGCTCAACCCACAATATAGGCGGGCATCACAAGATTTCTAATTAATCGATTCAGGTTTAACATTAGAGTTTTCTGGGCAAGAACATGCTAATATCAATACATAACTCAAAGTTCGGCATTAGCCATAAATATATCAAAGGAATACTTACGAGTACAAGTAATCAAATAAGGGTTCGGAAAAAAGTGCTTACCCAAGGTTCAGACAAAAGTCCTTACCCAAGGTTCAGATAGAATCCCTTACCTAGATCCGCAGCTAAATTATCCTAACCGGAAGTCTTTAACTTTAACCTAAATGGAATAATCAAACCATTAGAATACAGCCTACGAAACAAAAGTATAACTTAATACGAACTCACACATGCTCCCAAAATGAACCTCCCCTCACCAGGTATGTAAAATTACCAAAATGCCCCTGAGGTGTAAAATTACCAGAATGCCCCTCTTGGACTTAAATTACCCAAATGGTATTCCCATAAGTAGAATCACTGAACTAAGCTTCACATATGTAAATTTATGCAAAAATACCTTTCTAGGTCAAATTGCCAAAATACCCCTTCGGGGTGGCAAATTACCAAAATACCCCTCGTTACACTTTAATTCTCAAAATGACTTTTTCCTAAGCAAAGTCACTAAAATAATCCTTCTGTATGTAAATTTACTTCAAAACACCTATTATAGGTAAAATTACCAAAATACCCCTTCGGGGTGGTAAATTATCAAAACACCCCTGGGGGTTTCCGGCACCGAAAAAATCTCAAAAAAATATTAAAATGCTATTTTAAACATCCTGATATTATTTTTGGCCTAAAAAGTATTTTAAAAATTTTTTGCTTGAAAATTCCGAACCGGTGTCCGGACCGAGCGCTAAAAGGCCAGTTTCGCAAAAAATACCTATCAGCCTTAGAATGGTACAAAATTTTATACAATGACTCATAACAGTCAAATAGGGTTTCCATAAAATTTTTAGATTAAAATAACTTGGTTTACTATGCTGATAATTTGATAAAGTTCTTTAATCGATATCCTAATTTAGCGCTATTCGCGGGTCCCAAAAATTCCTGAAAAATTCCAGAACGTAGTTCTCGTAAAAATACTTGGGGTTATAGTTTATCACTTTGTCTATTTTTTGCCCTAACTATTTAATAAAATTCAATTTAAAAACTGCCTAAATGAATTTCATCTTTAGCGGCAATAACACACACTATTCAAATCATACACACACAGTAACTCACCTAAACACACGCACACTTCATCTTCCCCATACTCTGCCGAAGCACACCCTGGTGCACACCTATGCCACTCACAAATTTATATTTGCAGGGCCCTTCCACTCACTGATACTTTGATTATACATCATATCACCTATAAATCCCCACCTACACAGAATCAACCACATGATTTACACACACAGTCTCACTCGTGACACACCTACACACACACACTCAAGAACCTCCACTATGAACCACACGCACTCACCTACACCCTCGACAGGCCACACAAACATTTCCAATCCCTCTTATTCTCTTCCAAAACAGTCAATCACTACATGAATATGGTAATTTACCCAACAATTTCCCATTAAAGCCATAGCCGAAACTCCCCCTTCTTCTTACACGGCAAACACACGCAGTGATATCACATAACACACATGCCACCGAAATCATACCCCAAAATTGAAACATATCTATATTACAAAACTAAGTGAAAATCACCTTAAGAAGATTTAGCTCAAATCCTCCCCGTTTTCTTTCTCTTCTCCCTGTTTTTCACTCTGTTTCTTCTTCCTTCTTTCTTTTGTTCCTTTCCCGAAAGGGAAAGGTTTTCCCTTTTGTTTTTGTTCCTTCTTTTTCTTTTTTTTTCTTTCTTCCAAAATCTTCACTTATCCAATCCAATATAAAAAAAAATAGTTAGCTTAGTCATTAACCAAGGAGGAAGTGTCAAAATTCTAAAAATATGATTTTCTAAATTATTTTTTCATAAAATTACACAAATGCCCCTAGAGTTTTCCAAAATTACGAAAATGCCCTCGAACATTTCAAATTTTATATTTTTGCCCCAAAATTATTTTAAGTTCCCACTCTCTACTACTATCCGAGCATTACCCAAAATTATTGACTAATCATTTAAATTGTAAACTAATGCTATGATACCAAAAAAAAAAACAGAGAGAAAATAAAAGGAAGATAAGAACTTTGGAAGGTAAAATAGAAAATAGAAAGAAGAAACAGGAAAAGAAATAGAAAAAAAAGAAAGAAAAATAGAAAGAGAAATAGAGAAGAGGAGACAGGAAGAAGAAAGAGAGCTCGGGGGAATTGAGGAAGAAAGATGTTCAGGGGAAAAGGAATTTCGGCGGAAAACAAGAAAAAGAAGAAAAAAAAGGAAAATAGAAAGGAAAGAACAATAAGTAGCAGAAGAAGAGAAACAAAAACAAAGAGAAGCTCGGCGGAGGGGAAAGCAAGGGGAAAGGAAGAGAAAAAGAGGAAGAGAAAAGAAAAGAAAGAGGAGAAGAAAAAAAAAGAGAATCTTAAGGGTAATTCTCTTCTTATTTAGGTAATGTGTATTGTGAATTTAGTGTGTATATGTGTGTATCTTTAGAAAGAGTGTGTATTTGTTGTGTATACGTGTGTTTTGGGTGTGGGTTGTGTATGTAATTATGTGTATATAAAGTGCATAGGTGTGTGATTTGTTAGTGTACTAGGGTATGTGTAAGTGTGTATATGTGTTTGTAGGTAAAGGGAAGGGGAAAAGTGTGTTTCTGAAGTGGGTTTGTGTGTGTTTAACTGAGAAATGTGGGCTGCCGAACAGGGATGATGAACAATGAACAGGCGTCTTAGTACCCCCCTCCGAAGTTCTGTGCACAGAGAGAATGTCACGGTAGCTTGATACCATGCCTTTCAGGCTGTGTATCATCCTATAGGCATCTCAAAGCAGAAAGCACGGTACCTATATTTGAAAAAAAAAACACCAAATCAAGAATTTGCACATATGATATGAAGAAATAAAATGAGATTCAGGTTATAGTTTAACGTGTGAGTTCGAGCCAATTCCTTGACACCGAAGACATCAAAATTTCTCTCCGGTCGCAGGATAGGTTCATACTCGAGGGTCTTACCCTTGGGGTAGTGCGGCACCGTCCATTGAGGGAACGGAAGGCCCTCGACCGTATCATCTTCTTTCTTCTTCCCATTGCCCTTCTTGTCTCGGACCGCCCTCTCCCGCTGAATCTTCTTCAACATCTCCGAATTCAAGAAGGGCACTAAATCTTCTCGAACGAATGCCTCGTATGTCCGATGATCGTTCGATCATAGTTCTGACACTGAGATGCATGTCTTAAACATCTAGCAAACTCTGTTGGATGATACATCTCCTCGGAAGGAATTTCCGATATTCTGAAGCCCACTCCCTCTAAGTGATGCTGAGGGAGTATCCTATTACCTAGGTAGAACTCCTCCTGCTAGGATCCCACTAATAGCATTTGGCCCCGAGTACTCCGCAGCTCCTCAGCATAGTCTCCCACCTTGTGCCACCACCGAGAAAAAGATTCCTAAATTGTAAAAAACAGATGTAAGATGTTAATAATCATACTCAGAGAAAAAATTGCATGAATTAGGAGATTCACTTATCGGGCGCTCCCTTAGCCCGTTAAAACTGTCTCGGTGCACAAACTCTGAGACCCCAGCCCGCTCATCCTAAAGTTTCACCGGGACATCGCCAGTGTAGTCACAATAGGAGTCGCCTATGCCAAGTGAGGAGCACGAGAACCCAACACCTCAAAAGCCCAGATCTGAGAGCAAAACAAGGCACATGTGAGTATATATCAAGATAATGCATCAGAATCATTAAAAAGTATTTGAAGAACTTAGGCATACCTCCTAGACATCACAAAATCCCATAAAGCTAAGCGACTGCCTCCAAGACACAATACTCATTGACCAATACAAGTAAGCCAGAGCGGGAGTACCCCAGTCATACTCCCCAATATCCTCGATCACCTCAAGGGCCCAAAGGCACCACAACTGGACTGAGTCGCCCCTATTGCTAAATAAGGTTTTCACTAGAGTGTAGAGCAAAAAAAAAACCCGGATGAACTGATCAACCGCTACAGGCTCCATCGCATCTAAGTTCATGGGCTCATAGTGATTTCAAATGGAGCCTAAGAGTATCGAACCATGCCGAGCAAGTAGACCACAATGTCTTGATCCTTATCGAGATCATGAGACCACGAAACAGGCCTCCCTTAACATCAAACACCGGTGATGTTTGTGAAATCAAAAAGGGTGATCATGGCCTCCAAAATGGCGTGTGAAAAGTGTTGATAGAATCCCACCAATGCTCTGCAGGGCACAGAAGATGCTTCTTATTTGAGTAAAAGCATGCAATCCATCCAAGAAGGGACGGAAGCCCATCGCAATTATCCTATTCTTAACACGAACAAGGATTCTTGCCCACTGCTTCATCACAAGGTTAGGGGAGACCCTACATCGCATGTTCGTAAGGAATGGCTGCAAATTCGCAAAGCAAAAGAGAAAATCTAAAGACGCATCTGGTTCATGAAGGAATTGTATAAAAACCTAAAGCCTAGGGCCTACCGTGCATGGGCATGGGGTGTGTGTGAAATATGGTGAAATAGTGTGTGTCTAAGGAGAAAATTTGAATAAACATACCTCATTTGCAAAATAAAGTGCACTAAGATGAGTGCTTTATTGTGGGGTGAGTAGCGGACGATCCTCAACTCGATTTTTCGGTTGGGATCGGCTGATCTTGCCGATTTGAGGACCTCCCTCGATGCCTCTTGTAAGTTCACACGTATTAATCCATGATTGTGTAAAATTGAGAGAGATATGGAGATAATTTATTGTATTTATAGATTAAGAGTGTGATTTGGGTTAGTATGGATGACCTATAACTCCTAGAGGGAAGAAATCTGAGAGAGATAGGAGTGGAACTAAATCAGAAGTATTTTGAAAAAAATCCTAAAATCACGCACAAAACTGGGTGGCCAAACCAGCTGGTTTTTTCATTTGAGTCGGTCAAAGTCTCTGACTAACCTACCGGTTTTTGAATTTTCAAAATTTGAAAATCTCAAAGTCTCTAACTAATGGCTGGTTTTCCTACCGAATTTTTTAAAAATTTTAAAAGCCTGCTAACTAACCGGCCGATTTCTCACTTAAAATTTCAAAACCTTCAGCGGTCGTGACCAAACGGTCGGTTTTTGGCCTCTTTTCCAAAAAAAATAAAAATAAAATGCATGCTTGTGTGCTTGCGTGTTTTGAGTGCTTCCATCATCCTTATACGTATGCATTTGCTTTTACATTTGAGTCGGTCAAAGTCTCTGACTAACCTACTGGTTTTTTAATCTTCAAATTTTGAAAATCTCAAAGTCTCTAACTAATGGCTGGTTTTCCTGCCGAATTTTTAAAAAT
Source organism: Escallonia herrerae (assembly GCA_033070095.1). Lineage (NCBI taxonomy): Eukaryota > Viridiplantae > Streptophyta > Magnoliopsida > Escalloniales > Escalloniaceae > Escallonia > Escallonia herrerae. Next base: position 175,607 of record JAVXUP010000835.1, read on the forward strand.
TTCAAAAGCTTGCTAACTAATCGGCCGATTTTTGACTTAAATTTTCAAAACCTTCAGCCGTCGTGACCAACCGGTCGGTTTTTGGCCTCTTTTCCAAAAAAATAAAATAAAATGCATGCTTGCGTGTTTTGAGTGCTTCCATCATCCTTATAAGTATGCATTTGCCTTTTCATTTGAGTCGGTCAAAGTCTCTGACTAACCTACCGGTTTTTGAATCTTCAAATTTTGAAAATCTCAAAGTCTCTAACTAATGGCTGGTTTTCCTGCCGAATTTTAAAAAATTTCAAGAGCCTACTAACTAACCGGCTGATTTTTGACTTAAAATTTCAAAACCTTCAGCGGTCATGACCAACTGGTCGGTTTTTGGCCTCTTTTCCAAAAAAATAAAAATAAAATGCATGCTTGTGTACTTGCGTGTTTTGAGTGCTTCCATCATCCTTATAAGTATGCATTTGCCTACCTGTATATTGTCGCATGATATTTGTTATTTGTATGCCTGCAAGGCTGCCTGTGCATGTACTACATCTAATCCCTAGGTGATTCACGACCCAGATTTTTAAATCAATTGCTCCATCCAACGGCTCTTGTTAGGTTTAAGGCTAATACAAGATTTCGTGTTTATTGTCAATATCTCCTTGTGAAGTGAACTGACTCTGTACAACATTTTCAACTCCAGCTACCAGTCAAACTTTCACTTTTTTTGTTGACCCTTTCAATTTTGTCTTGAGGGCTCCGACAACGGGCAGTTTCAACTCGAGTTTCGGATCCAGTCTTTAGAATCCCTAGATGACTAATTGTTGTTACCATTGGCTCCGACTTCTAGGGGTATACCCATATATCTAGGCGACCACTTAGTAACGCGTTGTTGGCTTCGGTTTTTAGATATACAACTTTGTTCGTCGACCCTTGCAACTTGTCTTCAGGGCTCCGATCACGGTCAAAGTTTTTTCCCTGTCCGTCGACCCTTTCAACTTGTCTTGAGGGCTCGGACAATGGACAGTTCCAGTTTCGGTTTCAGATCCAATCTTCAGTGTGTCTAGATGACCAATTGTCATTACTATTGACTATGGCTTCTAGACACGCTATTCTCATCCACCTAAGCAACCAATCGTAGTTATTGTTAACTCCAACTATTAGGTAGTGAGTTTTTTTTTATTCCAGTTCCAGTTTCAGATCTAGGTTCTATGTTAAACGACCAATTGTTGTTACTGTTGGCTCTGGCATTGAACGACTTTTGTATTTCAGTGAATTACGTTGGTCTGATTCCTCCTGGGAGGATATGTAGGAAGCATGTGAAGGTCCGACCTCATATCAGTTTGAGTCTTTGAGTCTGTCTTTAAGTCACGTGGTCTTTTTTCCGCGCTTTCACTAAAAAAACGTGTTGTCTGTCTTCTTCTTTGATGTTCGCCCGTGAGCGTGGTCCATCCCTGAGAGGCTCTATAGACACCCCATTTTTGTAGGTATTTTTAATTAATAAAATAATGGACTTTCATTGTTAATTAAAAGGCATTATTGAGTCTGGGCTTGGTAATGCGTTTTAAATAATCAATTAAGTCTAGTTTATGTAATTAATATGGTCAGTATAGTTTAATTAATCCAGCCCAGTCCAGTTAATTGCATGTCCAGTAAAGTACGCTCCAGTCAATTGTAAGTCCAGTACAGTCCGGTCCATGTAGGTTAGGTCCGGTACATGGTCTAGATTATCTTAATGATGTAATTTGTCTAGATGATTTTAGGGAAATAATCCGTAATTTATTTTGGATATAAAGATCAAATCAATCCACTTATGGTTAAGAATTAGCTTATCCCGAAACTGGTACATCACAGTTGTGATTGCAGAGGAATTAAGGTCAAATAATGCCCCATATTCGAAAAAAAATATATTTAATAAATGAGGTGAACGGCCGGTTTTCGACTAACCGACCGGTTAGTTGACTTTCGTCAATTTGCGATTTTATCACTTATTCTGACTTATCTTCAGCCATGCAAGATTGGCTTGCCAATCTGATCAGACTCTGCAACCTTGAGCATTATTAAAAGTGGTCTTAGCCTCTATTTTGAGGGTCATACATTAAGTCAATTTTCTAAACTTATTCTCGTTAGAGTTTGCATGGCATTTTCTCTTGAAGTGACGTCCTACCTCTCTCGAAAATCTTAGTCATCTAAATCACTCTAAAACACATCACTTTGTTCTTTACATCGTGGATTCAACGACGAGTTTTCCCAAATCGTCAAGGCAAGCTGCATCCATGGGTAACTTTTATTAAATTTTTATAGGGTGTAAATCATATAGATTGTCTTCCATTTTCCGTAGTCACATTTCATTTCAAAATAATAAAATATTATTTTCATTTTTCTTTGTCTAAGTCTAAGTCCCAAATTCCAGACTACCTCCCATAGGACCAGTGTCAAATTACGGTGGTTTTGATTTTGATTAGTCTCATCGGATACGTAGGCCACTTGACCCCAGTTGTTGAGTTCAAGCCAAAAATATAAAGATTAACTTAGGGTTGGTTTTGTTATATTTTTACATGCTGTGTTTTTAAGGCCATTAATCGCTAGAAATGAAGTAGAGACCGAAAGGATATGGCGGATGCTATATATCTTCCCTTTGCGTAATGTAGCTCCTGAACCCCTCTGCTGGCTTTGAGAGATCAGTCGTCCTTTTTGAACACCTTTGAGTCATTTTTTAGTTTTTTTTTTCTCATTTTTTCTTCTTAAATAAGATATCGACTCCTGAAAATCCTTTTCGCGGGAATTTTTTCTGAGGCGATGTGCCACAGTTTACATTCCAAAAGAGGAAGGAGATTTAGGGCTCAGGACAACTGCTGACTGGAACAAGAGTGCCATGGCTCAACACATTTGGGATTTAGCTCGTAAAAAGGATTCTTTATAGGGCAAATGGTGCCACGGTTATGTAATTCAAGGACAAGAACTTACGCCATTTTGAGCTCCCTGCACACATGTTCTGGACTTGGTGTAAGATATCAAGGTTTAAGAAGAGTTTAAACTATCTATCAAAATGGAAGTTGGAAATGATAGGGATAATTAGTTATGGATTGATAGTTGGATGCCATATGGATCATTAATTGATCAATTTGGTCCAAGAATTGTAAATGATGTTGTTAGTTCCATGGAGACCAGAGTCCATGAGATTCTAACTTCCGAGAGTTGGGCACTTCCTGTACCAAGATCACAGGCTTATGAGAGTCTCTTGAGTTACTAATGTGTTTAACGCTCTTACGTTCGATAGATTCGGACAATGGTCCTACATTGGATATAGATCAATATTGTTTTCCTCTCCTGGCCTAATTTGCTCTAGTATACTTGTGTTTGCTACTCTCTAAGGCATTGGTCTTAAGAATAACATCAAAAATTTTCGAAAGCAAGAGCATTTGTTAAATGGGTGGAGTATAGATTTCTTGCCACAGGAATCAGCAACTTTGTTTGAGTTGAATATTTGCAATAAGACCTTTCGTCAAAGAAACAAAGAAAATTAAATCGAGTAACAGGTGTCTCAGCCCATTCGTGAGTTGATCACAATTAATTGTACGAATGACTGTTAGCAACATGGCCGCCTAAATTAAAAGATGCCCTGGATGTGTCAAGGGAGTTGATCCATTACTCGTGCTGGCAACTTGGGTTAAGTTGTCAGTGCGATCTGGTTGTCCACGCGCGATCTGTGGACGGTCCAGATCTTTTTTTGCCTTTTTTAAGTACTTCCGCTACATAATGTAGCAGACAATTTTTTGACAAAACTACCCTTCAGCTCCATTCGTTACATTATGTAGCGGACACTTGTTTTTTTTTTCTCTTGCTCTCTTCTTTCTCTCATTAATTTTGTTGACACCTCTCTCTCCTTTCTCTCATCAATTTCTGACTCCTTCTCTCCCCTCCTTTCTTCTGACTCTTTCTCTCTAACTTTTTTGGTTAAGGATACTTTGATGTTGGGGGCAGACTGTTACCAAACAGAATCTGAAATTGCATCTCTGCTGGCAGAAGGAAAGGTCCCCATCGGAGTTGGACGAAATGCGAAAATTAGGTAATGGACAGAAAAGATTAAGAAGTTCATAAGCTTAAATCGAGATTCAGAGCGTCAATTTTTTGACAAAACTTATCCGCTTACTTTGAAGGAACTGCATCATAGACAAGAATGCAAAGATTGGCAAAGAGGTGATCATAATGAATAAAGATGTAAGCCTACTCTATTATGCTTACCTTCTTAAACTAACTTCCTTTCTCAAAATGATGCATGATATGGAGCCAAAAGGAAATTGAAGTTTACTGTTTGAAAGAAGAAATGGGGAAGCGGGAGGTAGATTTGGAAGAGAAGTCCAAAAGAGCCAAGAAGGAAGAGGAAGATGAGTTTTTGCCCTAAATAATCTTTTTTTATTACTTAATTACTCTTCTACTTCCATTTTTAACCTTATTTACCTATCTAACCTACTTTTAAAAATCTCGGTTCCAAACATAGATTTCAAGCTAAGAAAACGTGGTTCCAAATCACGTTTTCAAGCAAACGATACTATGAAATATCTGTTAGAAATCAAGATTTCTTGTAATTTTGTTTAAATTAGACAAATATATTGAAAACGTGGTTTGGAACCACGTTTTCTTCAATTGAAATCTCTATTTGGAACTAAGATTTTCAAAAGTGGGTTAGATAGGTAAATAAGGTTGAAAATGGAGTAGAAGAGTAATTAAGTATTAAAAAAGAATTATTTAGGGCAAAAACTCTGAGAAAGACCTTTAGGAAAACTTGAATACTTTGTACGAGAAAGAGGAACAGGTCAAAGGTTTGGAGGGAGAGATAGAGAGAGAGAGAGAGAGAGAGAGAGAAGTTGATTAAGATTGTGACTTTCTACTCTAGTTATTCTTTGGGTGGGTGGTGCTAACAATGATTAAATCCTCCAAGATTTCTTTAGTCCATTTTGTTTATTGCCTGAAGGTGCTTAATCAAACATCCAAGTTGAAAACAAGAAAACAAAACCCACCACCACATAGCCTCCGTTAAGGCAAGCACTGCTCATACGAGCCTATATATAAGAGCTCGAATTTCCCTTGTTAAGTAGTCAGAAAGTTTTGGAACTTGGAAGAAATGAAGTCCTGCGGAAGTCGCAGCAATTTTGGAGACGAGTAGATCTTGACGCGCTGTTTGAAAGTGGAGAGAGAGAGAAGAAAAGAGGGGAGAGTAGGGATGGCAATGGGGCGGGTCGGAGGCGGATCTTATGAAATCCGCACCCGCCCCGGTGGTCCTTATGTCCCGCCCCGCCCCGCCCCGCCATCGGGTCAGGGAATGGGAATACCATCCCCGATCCGGTAGACTTTTCAAAAACCCGACCCCGCCCCGACCCCGCCCCGATCAGTTTTCGTTGCCGTAGAAAACCTGTCTGTATTTTACAAATTTTGTACAATCTACAAAATAATCAACCATTTGTTAGGTTAAAGGGAACAAGAAACAATTTCAATCCAGCAATAATACAATTTCAATCAATCCAGATACAGGCAATGTCAAAAAAAGAAAATCTAAGACCTAAAGCATAATCAGATTCTGTAACAAATTACAAACTTCAAAATCCCTAAATAACAAACCCTAAATCCTCAAATCAGATTCTGTAAATGGCATCCAACACAAGCTATCTATGGAAGAGGTCGAGAGCGGAAATCAAAGCTGAAGATCTTCTCTTAGTGTTATGATCAAAGTTGCAAATTAAAGCTCAAGACCTTTTCTTGGCGGAAAAATTACTGTATGTTGCAAATTGAAGCTGAAGACCTTCTCTTCTCTCCAGGTCTAACTCAACTCTTTCCCTTTTCGGTGATCTCCAGCCTTCCTCATTCTCAGGATCCAAGCCAAATTGTTGAGACCAAGCAAGGTCGGCACCTTACGGCCATGTGCCTAAGAAGTCAGGTGGTGACGGTGGACATGTAGTGATGGTGTTCGGTAGAGATGGAATGGTGTTCGGTGGAATGTTAGGTGGTGGTGACGGTGTTAAGTGGTGGTGAGGTCGAGGTGTTTCGTGGCCGTGGAGGGGTGACGATGCGGAGGAGAGGGCGGTGAAAAGGCGAGGTGAAGAAGCCGTGTCTCCGACGCGAGGAACGTGGTTATGGCCGCCGTTTACGAGGTCTTGAGGTTTTTGGCTGTGGGGAGCTGACGGTGGAGAGGGAGAAGGAAGAGAAGATTAGAGGAAGGGAGGCAGCCGTCGAGAGGGAGAGAAGAATGGAAGAAGAGAGGCAGATAAAGCATTTTAGGGTTTTGGATAAATAAGTATATATATGCTAGGATGGACGGCTGAGATTTATTGATGCATAGGATTAGTATACCGGGGCGGGTGCGGGTCGGATACCGGGGCGGATTGGACATAGTACCATATCCGACCCTAACCCGCTGCGGATTTAAGAAAAAATTACCATACCCGCCCCGTACCCAGTCAAAGTCAAAATAACCCGCTCCTAACGGGGCGGGGCGGGGCGGGTAATCTAATTGCCATCCCTAGGGGAGAGGAGGATGAGAGAGAAAACAAAAAAGTGGTGAGAGAAAGATTTAGAAATTGATGAGAGAAAGGAGAGAGAGGTGTCAGAAAAATTAATGAGAGAAAGAGGAGAGAAAGAGAAAAAAAATAGTGTCCGCTACATTATGTAGTGGATGGAGTTGGAGGGTATTTTTGTCAAAAAACTGTCAAATACATTATGTAGCAAACGTATTTAAAAAAAAAGATCTGGACCATCCACAAATCGAGCGTGGACGGTCAGATCGCGCTGGCAACTTAACCCAAGTTGCCATTACGAGCAATAGATCAGCTCCCATCGTATGGATGTGTTAGTTGCAAGTAAACCAAATTATAAGTTCTTATGTGCTATTAATGTGAAAACTTCCTTAGGGTCTGTTTGAAATTACTTACATTTTTTATTTTTAGTTTCAAAAAAACAAAAAAAAATTAATTTTTTTTTTACAAAAACTGTGTTTGATTACCCAGTTTTTATTTTGAATTTTTTTTTCTTTTGAGTGTTAGATTACCTAATTTTTATTTTGAATTTTTTCCTTAGCGGTGGCGGTGGGGGTGGCAAGTAGCGGTGGCGGTGGCAGTAGCGGGTGGTAGTGGTGAGGTGAGAGGAGATGTTGGTCTCAAAACAAAAACCCAAAACTCCAAAAATGAAGTTTTCAGAAATAACTCTGTTTTAAAAACTCATTTTCAAAACGGAAGGAGAAATAAAAAACGGAAACTAAAAGTTACCACTTTTCTTGTTTTCATTTTTATGTCATTCTGTTTTTATTGTTTAGATGTCATTTTAAAAGACAGTTGATTCAAAAAATTATTCACCAACTGCTTAAATATTTATCACCGAATTATTAAATGTTCGAAATGGAATTCAAACAACATAAATAAGTTTTCATATTGTGAATGTCCATTTTCACACTCTGTTACGCTTTTTCACAACTTAATTTGTTGCCAAAAAACTTATGTTTGTCGTTAATGCACTTTTATAGTGAAAAGTGTACCCATTCATATGCTCCATCGAGGGTAGTTGTTTAGATTTTATTAGTATCGTCGGTACCCGCTATGCGTGTGCAATTAACAGAACATATCTAAACTTACTTAACACATATCTATACTACATATAAAAGTGTGGATCCTTGTAAATCATTTTTTGGACCACAATATCCTTCTTGTTTTAAAAAATTACTCCATTGCCATTCAAGATATAATTAACATACCTTGAATCTGGACCATTCAAACAATTTTTTTTTTTACTACTCATAAATGTTACAACTAAGACTAAATGCATTTTTCATTTTTCATAAAACTTAATAGTTATGAAAAAATATATGTTTATTTTTAACGTTCATTTTCTTACTTTGATTATTATGGAGTACTCTCACCATATTCTTATACCGTAGTAGCAGTGGCTAGGATTGAAGATTATGTTGTGGATTATTACACCCTAATAAAATCTAAAAATATTCCTTTTGCATTACTTTTTGATTAACTATCGGTCAGGCTTCTAATTAAGGGTGACTCCACCTGCTTCTCTAAAATCATCTTAAAAATAAAAATTAACGTAGATGACCATCATTTCCTTTTTATAGGCATCCCAAAATATGTTGATAAACACTTGTCAAGCACATTCTGCTTTTACTACAAGAAAATACTACAATCTGCTTTTAACTGGAGCATGTTATTATGATTTCACTTCTTATCTTTAGTGTATATTATCATTATCTGTTTATATAATCCCTAACTGAATACTACATGAACGAACGGTCTGCATGTTTGCAATCAAAAATTTACTTTATAATAATGAAAATTCTTCTAAATATCACTTTTAATGTTGCCAAAAATAAAAGAGAACGAGTTAAATTGATTTCAATAATATGAATCAGTGCTTTTTTTCCCTTTTTCATTTTATCTTTTGGCACTGCATCTTCCTATAACTACACATTATATTAACCACCATAGAGTAAGGGATTAAATGATTCATCATTTGTCGATAACAGGTAATAGGAGCGGTTAAAAGAATACCACTATAGCGCTCCAGGCAACAAAAGATTATAGCAATAGGATTTGAGGCATGGTTGTTGTTTACTCTGCATTCATGATTCTTTTTCTTTTAACTAGAAAATTCCTAATAACAATATTAGCTCTAGAAAGTGGTCGTGTATTTGCACATAGATACGCATTTCTTTCTATGTTTTGTGGGTTAGAAGTTACTAACTTTTTGTTGCAGCTATTCCTTGAAGAGTAAATGTGTTAGATACTAATCCTATAGTAACATCTTTCAAAAATTAACTATAAAAAATATTTTATAAAATAAGGTGAGTAAAGACGATTGTGATACATTTACAACAATTATTGGGTTCGTTAAGTTGGAAATTAAAAGATAATAAATAGCAAAAACGAGTAAAAATGATTGAAAGCTAAGGTCGAAAACCACGGTTATAAGGATGCTAACAAAAAGATAAATATTAATTTACGTTGAACTTTATACCTTTAAGTGTAGACTAAATGCAACGATTTAAAGTAGGGTGCAAAGCACTTTCGCCATGAAAGGATCGGACGGTTTAACTACTTTGCTCAGTTACTCCTTTGTTTTTTTCCCTTTTCTAAGTTAAGTATTTTTACTTAAAAAGAAGGCTTAATTGCACTGTAAACCCTATGTTTGGTAAAGAATTGCAACCAAAACCCCAAAGTTTAAAACTCGACACCCAAAACCCTAAGGTTTGCCATCTGTTGCAATATCAGGATATCACTAACGGGAGTCAATGATTCCGTTACTTTTCAAAGATACTTTTGTCTTTTTAGGTTATTCTTAATATTATTTCAGCATAAGTCATATCTCAGCCATCTTCAACAGCCCAGATCGAAACATGTGTCATTATGGTTTCTTTCTTTCTTTTTAACTTTTATGTTCTTTTCTTTTTCCTTTCTTTCTTCTCCATCCCCAAGCCTCGCTGGCTGCTCCTCCTTCTGCCGTAACCTAACTCCACCCCACCCACCTACCCACCCACTGTACCGTAGTCATCAACCCACCAACACCATTTCAAAAAAAAACTCAACCACCACCACAACATCCACCAACCACCGCCAAATCCATCGCCTGCACCAACCCACCAACACTGCCGTCCTTGATATACCACCACTACCACCATCATATCACCACCACCACTAGCCGTTGTAAAGCCCAAAGACAATAACTCCATCCTAATCGCCCACCGTATCACCACCATGAACTCACTAACATCATTTCAGACGACCACCCAGTCGCCACCACAAACCCACCAACAACCGTAGATCTACTCAGATCTGAACCACCATCACAATCGAACCAGCATTATCACCTGGTTGATGGTGGTATGGTGGTTGTGGTTTGTTCATGGTGGTGTAATGGCATTGGTATTTGTGCATTGGGTATTGCTTGTAAAAAATTAGTAGGACTGAAGGCGGTTGGATTCGGCAGTAGGTTCAACATTGTGATGGCAGTGGGTTCATTAATGTGCTGCCGGGATACAATGGTGGGTTTATTGTTGGTAGTGGTTGTGGGTGTTAGTTATGCTGCCGAGTGCGAATGTTGCTGGTTTTTTTAGTGTGGTTGTTGGTGTGGTGGTGCTACTAGAGGTGAATGGTGGTTGTGATTTTGGATGTTCGTGGTACTGAAAAATGCTGCATGGTGGCGATCAAAGTGTGAATGAAGATTTTTATTCGAGCTATTGATGTATAGTGGGATTACGTATTATGGGATTATGGAATGCATGTCCGTGGTGTTTGGTGGTGGTGGGCTGGGATGAGGAATGGTTGAAGAAGAAGATAACATATTAATAAGAACTAATGGATTGACCATCTTACCCTTGATAACTAACGAATTTTCTCACGTCTGTTACTAAAATCTTGAGATTGCAACATGTGACAAACCTTGGGGTCTTAGGGTCGAGTTTTAAACTTTGGGGTTTTGGTTGCAATTCTTTGCCAAATATAGGGTTTACAGTGCAATTAAGCTTAAAAAGAATGATGACCATCATTGGCATCAAATCGACAAACAACTTTTTACATTCCATAGACGTTTATGCGAAATGAAAGTGGTTGGGAGACTATTAACATTCTTTAGATGGATTCATAACATTTTTAGAGAAATCCTTATGCATATACATCTCAATTTTAACTTGCACTCTTGAATTCAATTGAACTACCTTCTATATTTGAACCATGAATAGATGGGGTTATAACTTTATATACCATAGTCTTAGATTATCACGTGTTAATTTTTACGTGCGACGCACGTACATCCTACTAGTAACAAAAAAAGTACACATATTAGAAAATGAGTTATCTATACTACTGCTTAAAGTGTCAATCCTTGTAAATCATTTTTTAGTCAAAAATGCCCCTACATAAATTTGTTATACCGTCAAAGTCCTTCAGACCTATATTTGTAAAACATTTATTTGTCACAAATACCCTTAGATAAGTTCGTTATACCGTCAATGTCCTTAGAACCCAATTTCTGAATTCGTCGTTGGCTCTTCCCCGACACCCTTCTCCTTCGGTTCATCCGTTTCTCTTCGGTTCATGCCAGCATTTTCTGTACAAATTGTTTTATACATCTTCATAAATTCAATGGCTATATTCCTCACACTTGGATGACTTTCTACCTACTAATTATTATAAATCCCAAAACCCCTTCCCCTTCAAATTCCCTTTGCCAAACGATTCGATCCATCCAATTCACAAAGGTTCATCAAACGTGTGGATTTTCATCTATGTATCAGTTTTAGATATAATTGAAGAGCCTTCACACTATTTAATGTTCTACTCAAACGTTTTGTGCGTACAATTCGTCTCTTTACCGACAATCTATTGGAAGGAAAACTAGATAGGGGTTAGTGTTTCTTGAATTTTCCTCTCTACTCTATCCTTTATTTGTTTCTGCCGTTGCACGTAACTTATAGGATTTAAATTAATTTAGCTTCTGATTGTTTTCAATGGATTTCTTTGTCTCCTGAATGGTTTTAAATTGACGTTGTTTAGTTTTAATTTAGTTTTTTTTATTGTTTTCAATGTATTGTATTTGATGGTTTCCTTAAAATCAACAATTTTAGTTTGGCATCATTTGGAAGTCAGAACGAACAGAAAACAGAGTCAAATTTCATGCGTGCAATTTGTGTCCTTAGCGACAATCTATTGGAAGCATAACCGGATAGAGGTTTTTCCCTGAAATTTTCTCCCTACTATCTCTGTTTATTTATGACTTTCTGCCATTGCACGTAATTTAAAGGATTTAATTTCATTCATTTTCTGATAGATCTCGATTGATTTATCTGTCTCCTTGATAGTTGTAAATTGACGTCGCTTGGTTTTTAATTTAGTTTTTTGATTGTTTTCAGTTTATTATGTTTTGTTTTTTCCTTCCCATCAATAATTTAAGTTTGGCATTCGGAACTTAGAAAGAATAGCAAACGTAGTAAGATGGTTGACAAGAAATATGATACACAGAGTGCTTTACCCAGAAATATGATAAACTAACTTTATTAACGAAATGGTTGTGAGCACCAAAAAGGACTATTGTAGATCTCATTTGTTTGTTTCTGCCGCTGCACACAGCTTATATGATTTAACAAGGAGTCCTTTATGCACGTATGATGTAAAGAACTATCTTCCTGAATCTTTTCTGCTTGAATTATTTGGATTGGTATACTTATACATGATTCACAGTAGCAGATATTTATGTAATTTCATACATCAATGGGTAAAGCTACTCTAGCTCATTTTCACAAAAACTTACAAGTACATGAATAACAAACTTTGATGTTGAACAATAACAATTTCCTCATATGTAACTGAACTTTGCAAAATATATATAAATAAAAGGGCCAAAACACCCTAATAGATTGTATCCTATATAATGTGCGTGGTAGATGGTAAGAAGTCAGCTTTTTTGCAATATTCTCTATGTTCAAATGACAATATACCACACATTTCTAAAATCTTAACCGGTGTAATCTTGGACCACTACTCTTCAATAGATCCCTCTTCTTGAATGTGAATGCAACTGGCATCTGGGTTGTACATTCCTGTCTGCATGTTCTTTTTGCATTTGAGCTTACCATCTTTAACCATATCGTCTTGAATACAACATTCCTTAGACAAACATTTTTAAGCGTATAAGATTAAGCTCTTCTTTTAATTGATAATAATTTTGCTATGCAGGCTATAAACAGTATGTTTTCAACTGGAGTTAAGTGCGACAAGGTATGCTTTTCTTACGTGCCTGCCTATACAACTTTCGGACTAAAGTAATTCATAATTGAACTGTATTAACTACGTTCTTTTATCACATTCTGTTTACTTCACGTGTGCAATTATCTAATTTAGTGAGCATGCAACCTCACTGTTAAATTAACATATGTTTGAATTATAAGTAATATGATCAATCTATGTCATAGCTCGAGAGAAGTTGCTACTGATGTGCCTTTGTTGGACGTACTATGGTTAAATGACAAGCTTTACCTAAAATACAAACTGCAGTTTAGGTCATGTTGTTCATGTCCATTGGTGGACCAAATGTGGATAAGTTTTGATTTCATGACTTCTAAGATGTGATTGATGGTATTTCTCAATTAGCTTAAAATGAACTTGCACAGGAGATATTTCTCAATTAGTGCTTTATCCATTGGTGGACCAAATGTGGGTAAGTTCTGATTTCATGACTTCTAAGATGTGAATGATGGTATTTCTCAATTAGCTTAAAATGAACCTGCACAAGAGATATTTCTCAATTAGTGCTTTCTCCATTGCTGAACCAAAATGTGGGTAAGTTCTGATTTCATGACTTCTAAGATGTGATTGATGGTATTTCTCAATTAGCTTAAAATGAACCTGCACAAGAGATATTTCTCAATTAGTGCTTTATTGCTTTTAAAGTTAGCTAAAACATAGGGGTAACACTTAAAGGGGCAGAAGATAAATACAAGTTCAATTTGTCATTGAGGTAGTACTTAAGTGCCTTGACATGAGGAAGAAATTTTGTTTGCTTTATGCAGAAGTAAATCTGTTAGGAATATTTTACAGAGGTTAGTAAATTGCTCCAGAGAAATGCTGCGTACTGTTTAGTGAAGTTATTCATTTTATTTTAATACCACAAGGAAATGAAAAGGATTGAGGTGTGCTGGGGTTTGTTTGGAAGAAGTATTACTGAAAGGACAAAGGATTTCACAGCTGCACTGGAGGTGTTCGTCTGCTCTTAACGTAGGTTTTCCTTTGTAAGGATTGCAATTCTTTTAGCATCGTTTTCTAGGATTGCACTGTATACTACATAGTAGGGAGGAATTATTCTTTACCTTCCCAGGTCATGCAATGCAAATTCAGATTGTTGATCTAAGGAGTCGCACATAACATAAGAAAATGTATGCAATTTAAGTATTAGTCAAAAGTATACTGATAGAAATGTCAAATTATATGTTTTTTTTCCCTAATTTGTGCCGGCAAATAACTCAATTCTCAACACTGCATCAGTTTCACTGTGCACACTGTTATAGGTATAAAGGTTTTGCCCTGTATGAAATATATCTAACCATCCATAGCAATTCCCCCTCATCTTGTCCTTAATTGGTATTATCTCCACCATCTCATTTACATCCTATGGCATGCTTCTGCAGTAGTCATCCACCTTTGAATTTGCATTTAAGCTGTCTTTTGAACAAGTTACTTGTTAACGATCTTTTGTATCAAACCATAGTGCCCTGCCGCATAACAATTCCATAAGAATTCCCTTTGGACTCAGTAGATTAGGAAGGGTAGCAGTCTGTCGCTTAGTTGCATGAAGCGATGATTTAAGCAGGAGCGGGCGTGAGGTTTGAAAGCGGGAGCATGAGTAGTATGGTTTGTTTTTATGTAGGAGCGTGCAGGTGCAACATTTGGGAGCGAGTGAGAACTATTCTTTCTTTTCTCAAAAGATGCAACTACATTCCTATCCTCACCATGTACTAATAATATCCAAGTTTGGGAACTGGCCTAGCTAGCTACAATCCCATTGACTCAATCTGAGTGACAATTATAATTGGTGAGCACGCTAACTTGCTTAGGGTATGATCCTAGGGCTTTATGTACTTTATGACATATCAACTGCAAAGTGAAGTCATGCCTATCTTCCAGTACCAAAAAGAGGACAACTGATGAATTGTGGAAGGACTTCCTGTAGAAAGGCAAATTTTGGTGGATTCAGAAAAGTTATGCTCACCAAATTTGTAGGATTATAGTAACAAACATATTATCCAACAATAAGATCAAGATATGATGAAAATGGGAAGTTCATGGTGTAATCTTTGTATATATTGGGAGACAAGGTTGACATTTTCCTCAATTAGGCATTTTTCTTACTCATCCACAGCCAAACAAGCTACAATTAATTTGAGGAAACAACGCATGAATCAATGTTTTATGGTGCTTCAAGTGCAAGAACGTTAGTGTGACTATGGATCATTTACTGGTGCACTGTGACGTAACAACGATTACATAAGACCTTTTGGCAAAGGTCGAGTTGGCGAGGTGCTTCAAACTAGCTTACAGCCAAGATGCACCATTTTTCCGTTTGCGGTTTATCTTGATGGAGCAGAGAATGCATACTTTTGAAAGGTTGAGTCTTCCCTACACCTCTAACACGGGGTAGTTTGAGTCTATTTTTTTTTCTGACTCAAGTAGGATTATCTAGGTAAATTGTGAGAATAGCCATTTTGGATGATTGTTTAGCAAAGACACCAATGTGATGTTAAATTTTTCCCTGCTTACAGCTACAGGTTGCTCTATTCTGTTTCAAGCATGCTTCTCTTCTTTTCTTTTCTTTTCTTTTGTATATGATGATTGTAGCCTTGCACAGTTCCCCCTCCCCCTGCGGTGGAAGTTTCTATTTAATAATGTGAGCATATGAAAGAAAAGGACTTTTTCTTTGTTTATCCGAGCCAACCCTCTCTTTAAAACTCTAAGTACGAAGTGGCTCCCCTGCCCTTCACGATGTAAGTACCTTAAACGTAATCATTTTTCTTCACGCACGCGTGTGTGCATATCCCTCAGCTAGAATTAGAGTTTTACCTCTTCCAACAGATCATGGCTAACTCAAATCAGATGTACATATTGTAGTGCCCTCCTTAACCAAACAAAAAAAATTAGTGATTTTCATAGCAAATCAAATATGCAATACACAAAAATTGGTTATCAACTTCAAGACACAACAAGTCCTATGTGTTGCTAGCACTTTTCAGGTATCACTGTGAAAGTGTATATTTATTTTCGATGGCACAAGGCAACCTTAGATTTCTACTCTTTTACATGTGTGTTTACTTATGTATGCATTTGTCTAATTAGGTAAGATTCATGTTGTCAAACTCGATCTAAAAATAACAGTACTTTTTGTATGCAGGCTACAAACTCCGATACTCTAAGGCCCCGTTTGACACTCTTTTTTTCCCTCTTTTTTTTTCAGTTTTAAAAACTGAAAAAAAAAGGAGCGTTTGGTAACCATTTTTTTTTCAATTTAAAAAACCAGTTTTTAAACTGCAGAGTAAAAAAAAAACTCCAAAAACTGGTTTTTTTTTTCACTTTTGGTTTTTTTTTTCGACCACCACCACCACCCTCCCACCGCCGGCAGCCACCTCAGGCGACCACCGCCGGAGACTGTCGGCCGCCGGCAGCCACCTCCGGCCGCCGGCGACCACCGCCGGAGACTGCCGACAACCACCTCCGGCCGCCGGCAGCCACCACCGGAGACTGTCGGCAGCCACCTCCGGCCGCCGGCGACCACCGCCGGAGACTGCCGGCAGCCACCTCCGGCCGCCGGCGACCACCGCCGGAGATTGCCGGCAGCCACCTCCGGCCGCCGGAGACGGCGGCAGCTACCTCCGGCCGCCGGCCACCACCGCCCACCTCCGGCCGCCGGCGACCACCGCCGGAGACTGCCGGCAGCTACCTCCGGCCGCCGGCCACCACCTCGGTGACTGCCGGCAGCCACCTCCGGCCGTCGGCCACCACCACCACCACCGTCGACCACCGCTACGCCCCACCACCGCCACCGCAAACCACCAAAAAAAAAAGTCAAAATAAAAAGGGTTACCAAACACCAAAAAAAAAAACCTCAAAAAAAAAAGGGGTTATCAAACACCCACTTGTTTTTATAAAAAAAAAAATTAAGCTGCTCTTTAAAAAATTGCTCTTTAAAAACTGAAAACCAAAAAAAAAATTTTGTCAAACGAAGCCTAAGTTGAGTCAAAAGTGTGGCAAGGTACGCTTTCCTTATTTTGCTGGACTTGTATAGTTGCTCAACACATCAATTTTTTTTGCCGAGATGTATTTATTTCAATTGAACAAAATAGATAGTACTTTCTCATAGAACTTGGCTAAAAGTATTGAGCTACATCGCCCTAAGTTAGTGATAGATGAAGTAGGACTCCGCCGAATAGTGCCACCACTTGGGCCTATGCAAAGTTGACTTTTATGAATTTTGCAGCTGCAAGAACGATGTCGTTCAAACAAAGCGCTAGAGACTTCCTAAGAAAAATAACATCATCAGAAGGTTTAGTTCTCACCTGCAGTGTATTTTGATTCAATTAGAGTTATTAGCTTAGCATGCAACTAAGCGATGTTAAATTACCTCTTTGTTGAAGCAGGTACATACTTAAGAGTGTCGTCATTGATGAAGGACAAAGTGCACTCTTCACTCTGTTTGACGCAGCAGAAACGTTAACCTGTTGCAGCATAGCAAAGTTCGAACAATCCAGAAAAGAGGTATGAGACAATCCATTACTTACAACTTTTGTTCTATTGATGTATAGTGCGCCTAACTTAAGAGAAAAGAAAATGCAGAATGGTATGAACTGCAAAATCTTGAAAGTGGTGGAATTATGCATTGGAAAGACATTCACATTCGTCGTCAAAATGGATAAAAAAAGGGAAGATGGGAGAGTTAAAGGATGAATGATCGTTGAAGTTGTTCTCGAAGATGCAATCATAATCGATGACGAAGAGAATTCCCAAGTTCCCTTGAAAAAGAAAATTAAAGTCGAAAAAGTTTAAAAATGCCAGTCAATTACTTTTGTTCCTATTAAGAATTGAACGCAATTTGCACATGTAATGTTTCGGTGATTGAACTTTTATAGAATTAGTCTGTTTAACCTATTAATTTCTATGGCAATTGTGTACAACAATAATACTCTCTTCAAAATTCATTTCATACCATAATTTTAAAACAAACAATCGAGCACATACTCATAGAAGAACTCACATGGCACGTAACGAAGTTCTTATTTTATTTTCTTTATATCTAACGTGAATATCCACGTGCATCGCACGTGCACTCAACTAATACCATGAAAATGTAAAACAAGAAATGGAGTAAAAATATTAATAATTTGATATTTGAGGGGTGTGGTTGGAATAATGGGAATGAAGAAGAACTTTAGATTGCAGTGGGTGGAGCGTTATGCACTAAATGTTGGGAAACTTCCGACAATGACTTTGATTAAGTTTTATTTTTTGCATTAGAATTGGTATGCTATGACGGGGTATACTTAAAAGTTTTAAAATGGTTTCATCATAACGGTGCTCTCCTTAATAATAGCATAGATTATTCTTGTGAATCTAAAAATATATTCAAATAATATAAAAATAAAAACAAAGAAAATAGTAACCAAAGGGAGTTAAAAGTGCTTTGGATTAATTTTGCAGTGGTCAAACCTGTTTTAAACATGTGGTATTTGAGCTTGATTTTGAGATGGTAAAATCTGATTTTAAACAAGTTTTTTGAATGTTTGGCAAACAAGAAAGTAGTCAAAACACCCTCTCAAAAAACATAAGTGTCTAAAACTAGAAGTACCACTTTTGATGTTTTTGACTTTAGTGTCACTGTTTTTTAACACTTTTTGGTAAACAATTTTGGCAGAAAATTACTAGATTAAATTCCAAATAATAAAAGGATATTGAATGTTTGTTAGGTACCATTGAATTCAGGGCTCACTACTCTAGGAGAAAAGAGAGCTATTCGTATATATTTTTATTTTGGCTCTTTACATTTTTTTCATACTTGATTATTTTTAAGTCGAATTTATTTCACTTGTCACTCTGATAAATAAATGTTTATAGAGGATATGATGACATAAATTGTTAAGAGAATTAACCACGATATTATGTTCTACTTAATAGAATCCTAATGGACTGTAAATGTTTAACGACTAAATTTGGTATTTTTCCGGCGAACTCAATACTGTACTCTGCGGAATTTGTAGTCACAGCTGCCCTCTTTTGAGACCGGATGAATACCGAGTAGAAGAAGTAGCAGCAGCAGTAGTTGAGTATGTGGAGAGACAAGAGTCCCGGCGTGAAGATCCTCTGGGTCTGGACATTCGGCACCGCCGCTGGTAACTTCTCCTCATCTCTTCACCCGGCCCTCTTTCTTTTATTCTCGTCTTTTCCTGTTCCTAATCTATCGCAAGCTCTGTGTGCCTGTCAAAGCAGTTCTGGTTGCAAATGTTGTCACGACAAGGATGAGAGACCTCGACAAGCAGTTGAACGCCCCACAAGCAGACCAACAACAACCCACCCCTCCTCCTCCTCCTCCTCCAGTAAGCCCGTCAGAGTTGCTAATTGAAGACCCGGCAGGTACCAGTGAATTTGTTGGGCGAGATAAATGATGGGCGCGCGCGCTCGTGTGCCTCCTAATGATAAGTGGGTAATGTAACTCAAGTTTTGCACTAGTTTGATAAGATCAAGTGTTAGTTAGACTGTTCTGAAGACGGGTTGTTGATGAAGAGGGAGATGATAAATAAAATATTGGAAATTTAATTTTTATTGCTGGAATTCTCTGATGTGTGTACACTGTACATGACCCTTGACATTGTTGACGGCCTCTTTATTCCCCTAAGAAGTTTAGGTCTTTTTTTTTTTACATGTGCGTATTGGTTGTTTAATGCTCAAGAGGGTTATTTAGCGATGCATTAGCATGTGTATGTTACATGTTTGTTCAATGTTCTGAAAGACATGTTCTACTCTTCTTCGACTCTGTTGTAGAAGTCGTATGCCTGTATATTTATATTTGAATTACGCAATGTTAACGATGTGAAAGTCTGTTCTTAATGTATAATTATGTCTGTGCCATTTTTGCTCGGAAAGAGATCTCTACGAGGTTTGAGTATTGCTACCTTAGTCTCAATATGAGCATTTCACATAATGATTCTCTCTCTCTCTCTCTCTGAATGTGTAGCATAGGTAGAAACTTGGTACAAGAATGAACTTCTAAGTGCAAATTGAAATCGTTTTACTATTGCATTTTTAAACCTATATTTCATTTCAGACACTAGATAATGAAACTTGAAAATTGGAGTCCCGCAGTTCATACGTTGTGGGCTCGTGGAGATCACTGTGATGTATTACCTTAGGATAACCAACGAGTTTGTTTCGAATGTGGCTGCTCTTTGGTTTAAAGGTGGACTTCACTATTTCTTTGGCCATAGCTAAAGGACAGTTTATTCGGAAAAAGGCGAACTTTTGGTTTTGGAAGCTTGACAAAGGTTAGAATGATAAATAGGTGTTGAACTTCTTGTACTTCGCAGTTAGATCTAGACTTTTTTCTTCTAGTCACTAGTTTAGAATGGTAGGCCCTGGCAGCTTTTTACAGTGCAATTAACCCTTTCTAACCCGGATCGTCCCTTAGAACTTTCAATACGTGATTCCTAGCTTACCACACAGACTTCAATATGGTAGACTTACAAGCTTCCTCTTGTCTTTTCATTCTTTTTTTTGTGTGTGTGTGTTGTTTGTGGGTGGTTGTGGGTGTGTGTGTCATGGGGGGTGTTGGGTTCATAACTAGCTTTCTTATCCTTTATACCTGTTAGAACTAATCTTTTTCATTAGTATGCTCGTGTCTGCGGATTTGGTTGATTACACACCATGATTTTTTGAACAAATTTTGTGAAGTCTCTACCGTATGATACGAAATGAATATGATACGTGATGCACGAAACTGAGACATACATCAAGATGCGTATCTCAATATAGTTGTAAGTCTTTTTCGAACGTGATGCCTACTTACTACCTAGAATACGATTTGATACGGGTTCAAAACTGTAGGAACTAGTGTGGGTATCTAAATTGAAAGAAATTAACGGCATATTTGCCGTACGCCTTCTATGTATCTTGCATATGCTAATACTCGATATAATTCGACCAGCAGTTGCCAGCAAAAGCAATTTTTTTGCAAACTGTTACTTCATTCTTCCCGATTTTAACCAATATGATCAAGTTTGCAATTTTTTTAGCAAACTATCGCTTCATTCTATGTATCAAGCATTTTCTTTGGTCACCATATATGATCAAGTTCAACCAATCACATGTGTGCACTTTTGTCCAAATACGTGCACATCT
This sequence comes from Escallonia herrerae, assembly GCA_033070095.1. NCBI lineage: Eukaryota > Viridiplantae > Streptophyta > Magnoliopsida > Escalloniales > Escalloniaceae > Escallonia > Escallonia herrerae. Next base: position 196,501 of record JAVXUP010000835.1, read on the forward strand.
TGACTTATTTAATGAAGCATTTGTACCTTAAGTTTTTCTTCATCTCAGTTTGATATTTGTGAAATATGTAGTTAACATACCTAGATTTGTTTCCACTTGTATTCATTTAGGGTCACTATATACATGGATGGGAAGATAATAGACATCATGAGTTATTTTTTATTTGTATCTTGACTGACATGGCACATGATGTGTCACTCCTTCCTTTAATTGCGGAACCCATTCTTTACATGCTCCTTTACAGTTTTTTTTTTCCTATTCCTAGTTGCATGGCACTATTCAACGAGCGGACACTTCTCCACTAACGAATTGACGCTTGGCTTCATGACGCGTATCTTGAATATGTTCATGATGTCTAGCACTATTCATACAGATGTGCATATGCTACTAGAATATTTAGATATTACTTGCTAAAAGTTGAGAAGATGATTCGTGTAACTGACATTTTGCCTGACCTCATTTTTTTTTTTAATAGTTGAAGCTGTGAGTCTTACAAGTTTGACTATCCCCATTATGATACAATTACAAAGGAACAGCCTGTTAAATTCACTTTCATAAACAGAATTTGAAGAACACATATTACTAGTTAAACAGCTATTGTTGTGCTGGATTCATAACAAGCAGATTTTTGGTGGAGATAGGTTCACCTTTATCCTCAAACTTTTTCTGGGAGGTAATGTTGGTTCCTTTTTGGACTTTCTCCTCCAGTTCTCCTCTGCACTTGTGCGACTAAGATATGAATGCTGGAATGGTAGCTTACACTGTCTACTAAGTTAACAGTCACACACATATATATATATATATATATATATATATATATATATATATGAGTTTCTCAAATATGAGCATGTAAGCACTTTCTAGCATCTAACTTTTTCCCAGATGTCTTCTTTATTCCTTGAGGGTTACTGATTCTTGCTTTCTATGTACTTTTCTTAAACATAAAGATCCTGATCCCCACTTTTTCTAAGGCTTTACCTGATAGCAGGTTCAGCTTCATCACTATTCTGCCATTTCCTACAATATACTCGAGCATGTCTGTAGTAATTTACCATCTTTTAGCCATTCCATTAATGCGCCGTGAAGTCTTGAACCTATCTTCCTTTCTTCCGGATCTACTAATAGGAAACTTTCCTATTTTACTAGGTGTACTAAGAGGCAGTGTAGTCATTCTTGGAAATATTCCTTGTTTTATCCAATCACATATGTTTGACATTATCTGCATTCCCTAAGCATGAAGACGTGCATTGCTGTTTCTACTTGATATTGAACATGATGATACTCTATGTTACATGGACTCTTTGGTTTGGGTGAAGTACCCGTGTCGGACACTCGACACTTGGACATGGGTATGAGATATGTGTCCGACACATCTCATAGGATATGCCATTATGATACTATCTTATATCTTTTATTTAATTAGTAATTGCTTTGAGTGGAGATAAGTTGTCAATTAAAATCAAATGCATCACATAAAATACCTTTTTGCCTTCGAAATAACTAAAAAACAATAATAAATATGAACATTTTGACGTGTCCCCGTGTCTTGTGTTTTCAAAATTAGACAAGTCCGACACTTAGACACGTATCCGATCCGGACACTTGTACCGAGTCCATGTAACATAGATGATACTGATTGTCCTGTCTTCTGACCTTTTATTAGGCTTGGTAGAACGCTTATCCTCTTTAGTGCCTGAAATTTACTGTGCTAGAAAGCTAGTCGTTTTCGTTTTCACACGTCTGCACAGAATGTCTCCATTGACGAGTCGCAACATTATACAACAGAGCATTGAAATGCTCTATCAATGTTCTATAGACCAAATTAGTTTGGTTGAGTGCTTTGAGTGTCATTATATGACTCGCGTGTGTAGTTCTTTTTTCACAATCATACTCATTCTATACCACGTGAACCCGGTCCATATTGACGAGCTATCTTGGAAAGGGTCGAGAAACTCAAAGCCACTATTCTTGACGCCGTCATATTGTTATGCTATCTTGAGTGAAGTTATACACACATATTTCATGTATCTATTGAACTTTGTATTTGTTTGCTAGCTAGATTTTTTTTTTCTTCTTTTGGCTTTTTACTTTTCGGGGTTTGTTTACAAACCTGTAGCTCGTAATTCGGGCATTTCTTGCTCGAAAAGATGGATCTCTATGTCACATATATGCTAGCTTTTGGCCTTAACTCGAGTTTGTTCTGGTACATCTGGTGTTACCGTTGTATTTGGTACTTCAGGCTTCTCCGGGGAATGGAGAATTCAGTAATTGATCTGGGCCAGAAGGTTGATTAGCTATTGGCGTTGGATAAATGACGATCCATTTGACTTGAACTTGGTGTCTATAACATTTAAATAAAGCTTTGTTTTTTACTTCTAAAACTGCAGATTATTCTTCGGCTTGATCTGATTATTCCGGATTAAATTGGAGCTTGATACGAGGGGGGGGAGGGGAAAAAGACTAATTCCAGGCATGGAAGACTGAAAACCAACCCAATTTAGATGAACAAGAGAAACAATGGAGTTGCAACTACAAGGAACTACATCTGAAGGAGCAGGCCTTATTATAAATGGGAAGAGAACCTTTATTCCAACTCGATTGAGAAGAAATTCTCTCGTGAAGAAAAAAAGGGTGCTTAAACCAAGATAGGATCGTTTTATGATGGGCTTATGCACTCTACTGGTTACCACTAAACGACGAAGCCAGGAGCAGAAGGTGGGGACTTGAATCCTCGACCTCAGACTTGGCAAGGCTATGCTCTTCCTTTAAGCTATGCATTCTTTTCTAGCGACTAGGGATGGGGCTGCCCGATCTCTTCAGGTTTGTTAATGTCACGTATAAATTATTTTACTTGGTCGCAGACAACCTTGGTCGTGTAAATGACTCGCATTATTCATTGCACAAGCGACCTGTAGCTCCAACTTTTTGGGATCAAAAATGGAAAATTAGACCACACGAAACTCTGGCAAACTATGATGGTAAAAGACTAAGGGTTCGTTTGACAAAAAAAAAATTTTGGTTTTCAGTTTTTAAAGAGCAGCTTAATTTTTTTTTTTATAAAAAAAAGTGGTTGTTTGATAACCCTTTTTTTTTTAGGTTTTTTTTTTTTGTGTTTGGTAACCCTTTTTATTTTGACCCTTTTTTTTTGTGGTTTGCGGTGGCGGTGGTGGGGCGTAGCGATGGTCGCCGGCGGTGGTGGTCGGTGGCCGAAGGTGGCTGCCGGCGGTGGTCGCCGGCGGCCGGAGGTGGCTGCCGGCGGTGGTCCCTGAGGTGGCTGCCGGCGGTGGGAAGGTGGTGGTGGTGGTCTAAAAAAAAAACCAAAAGTGAAAAAAAAAATCAGTTTTTGGAGTTTTTTTTTACTCTGCAGTTTAAAAACTGATTTTTTAAATTGAAAAAAAAATAGTTACCAAACGCTCCTTTTTTTTCAGTTTTTAAAACTGAAAAAAAAGAGGCAAAAAAAGAGTGTCAAACGGGGCCTAACTGGTCGTATATCGGTGTTTTGAGTTGCAAGATACAAGGAGGTGACTAAAGTAATCCCTCTTCTTGATAGAACAGCTTTCAAGTCCTTATTTATTGGTCTGATGATGGCTCCAGATTGGCTGGCCTCGAAAGCTAGATGAGATTCTGTAGGAACCCATTACAGTTGGCTTCAAAGCTTCGAACATGCAGTCCTAATCAAGGATTTTCACTCTTCACCGGGACGGTGTGAGTTAAGGTCTTCGTCGCTTTTTAAGATCCGACCCGAACACAAGTACTGAATCTCCTAGGGGTATGAACTACGAAAGGTGGGCCCAACCTATGGATGGACGTAGAGATTAGCCAACTTTCGTGCTCCTTTATGTATATGTAGACAATGAATAGCTTCTATGTTCGATTCCCTTTTGTCCGCTTTGTGAACTGCTTGTGTGATATTTTCTCTAGCCGGGATGCCTTGTTACATAATAATATAAATTTCTCCTTTTATATAACTGAAAAACACTAACAGCAGCCTGTTTTTATGTTATTAGTAAGATAGGTTTGGAGCCCGGGCTTGTTGCTGCTCGCCCATAATTAGTAGGTGAAAACAGACCAAGCTAATCAATTTTGGTTGGTGACTGACTGCTCGAGCAGAGGCTACTCTGAGAGCCACTTGTGACAAAACAATCAAGCTGGAGCACATTCTCAAGCTTGTTAGTTTATTGATTGATCTTTAGATCCATGTGCAAACTTACAAGTTAGTGATTTAAGCTATTTTATCTTTTCTGGCTTTTTAATGATTGATTGATAGAAATAATATGACTATATAAAAGATTTTACACGACCATCCCGGTCTTTTTGTAGTTCGCGTATCGCGACATGCTACGACTATTTTACAATAGTTAATGCTAGCCACGACACTGTTTCATTATTCGATTTCAAGGCTATCGTATAAAAAATTAAGCGATACCGGCAACTTCATGATTACCCTTGATTTCACATTTCCTTCATGATATATGTCTCTTTTGTATTTGCTTGAATCAGTCCATGGAGATAGCGGCGGAAAATAAGAAGGGCCAAAATTTTAAGATTCTTATTTTAAATAGCTTTTTAAATTATGAATACCTCATATTTGGTATATGTACTAATGTAGAAGAAAAATGCTACCCACGAGATGGTGCCACGTGTCACCATCTTGTGGCACCAAAACTGTCAAAATCACTAATGGGGAAGTGGAAAGCCTTAACCGCCCACCATTATGGTAATAACTCTTCACTTAGTAATATTAATTGCCCATTAGTGAAAATAACCTCACATGAACCTAGTAACTCCCAAATTAATGGAAAATAACTACCCACGAGGTAGAGAGCCATATAAAAGGAGGGAAGAAAGGTGATGGGTGGTAAGTGACTTCCAATTAAAGTTTACACTAAATCTATCTTGACTTTACTCTGACTTAAGCATCGGAGATTTCCTGCCGAAAATCCTTCCGGCGAGTCACCTGTGTTGTCTCTTTGTTATTCAGGTCAATTCACGAATCAAGTTTCGGATTTCATCCATAACATTTTCGCGCCATCCGTGGGACCAGAGAGTCGTGAATGGGCCATGTCTAAACATCCTCATTCACAAGTTCAGCAAGGTGGAGCTCCTCAACTGGGGTCATCTTCAGTATTGATGCGTGACTCAGCTCGGGGGGTATCAGCATCTCAACCGCCCAACCGCGGTAAAAAAGTCATGAGCACGCCAATAACCATTACTGTGGCGCGAATCACAACAGTTACAACACCCATGATCCCTACAGTAATATCGACGACTGTAGAGACTGCACCGGCATCTGTAGCAGTGGTGCCACCAGCAGTGACATTTACTCCTCCATCCGCAAAAACAGTCTTACGTCCACTTCAAAATATTGACGTATCTGTGCCTCCTACTACAAGTGTCACCACGACGGGTGTGATCAACACTACTCCATCCATGGATAACCAAACTGACCTGATGGCCGTTATTCGCGCAATGCAACAATCCATTGAAAAGTTGCAAGCTGCTATACCGAATTGCCTCCGCAGTCAGAACCACACAGGCCTCCATGCATTTCTAAGATGCCAGAACGAACAAGCCATAACTGGCAAGTGACACAAACGGCGGATGAGGAATCCGATGACGAAAGGCAAAATCCAAGGTCTAGGAGGCATGAAGAGAATTATTATGAGGCTCACTCTACCAGAAACACTTACGCCAAATACTGGAGGTAATCGAGCGGAGCGTTACTCCAATGCTCTAATTATAGTTGGACGACCATTCGGAAATCGATCTCTTCTCAACTCCTCCGAACTTCAAGATGTCTCCGTGCAAATCATATGACGGCACAGGATACCCGATGGACCATTTGGCTTGCTTTACCTCAGGAATGAACCTGTATCTGGTCCCTGATCAGATCATGTGCCGAGCGTTCCTGGTAACACTGAAGGGAGCCGCACATGTGTGGTTCCAACAACTTGCGCCCCACTCTATATCCTGTTGGGCCCAGTTAGCGGAATCCTTCCGCACAATTTCTTAACAAGTCGAATACAGAGGAAGAACTCCTCGGCTCTTTTTCGTATCGTGCAAGGTCCCAAGGAGTCCCTGAAATCCTACTACGCCCATTTCAATATCGAGAAACTCATTATTGACAACCTAGATCTAGGGGTGACTTTTGCAGTAATGGCAAGAGGTGTGAAACCAGGAACACCATTGCGGTTCTCGCTGAATAAAAGACCCCCAGAGAATATGACTGATCTACTTGAACGAGTACAAAAGTATCTTCGACCTGAAGAGTATTCGATGACCACCCAGGATGAGGGGACTTTTGGGCAGAAAAGGCATGATCGTCCGGAAGGGAGGATACCCAAAAAGCCTAAACGCTCACGGTCAACCCTTTCTAAACATTTCACCCCTCTTACCACATCTCGGGAGCATATTCTCAACCAGATCAAAAGCCAAAACATCTTAAAGTGGCTTAAGCCGATGAGGATGCCCACCGATAAAAGGGACGCCCAGCTCTATTGTTATTTCCATAAGATCATGGCCACACGACTAAAGAATGCAAAATTCTTCAGTGCGAGATCGAGAATCGTATTGCAAAGGGGCAACTCAAGCAATTCGTCAAGGCAGATGAACGCCAGGAAGGTTGACGAGGAGGAAGTCAAAGAAGGCACGAGGAGTCAGTCCCCAAGGAACCCCAGTAATAAACACAATCTCTGGAGGCCTAAGTGTTGGGGGAACCTCAAAGTCAGCTCGAAAAGCTTACGCACGACAAGTCAACGTAACGCAGGGACCGATTAAGCGCCCCAGGGCCCCCACCACTATAAGCTTCGATGATACAGACCTTGAAGAAGTCATTACACCGCATAATGATGCTCTGGTTATCTCCCTCCAAATAGATGCGTATGTCATTAAATGCATCTTGGTGGATACAGGAAGCTCTGCAGATATACTCTTTGAAGAAGCTTTCTCTCAAATGCAGATATCAAGAGATCGAATACGGTCAATCTCCTCGCCACTGTACTGCTTCACGGGAGCATCCGCACCAGTTGAGGGAGTAATTCCCCTTACTGTAGTTGCTGGGAAGTACCCGCTTCAAGCTACTAAATCAATCGACTTCCTGGTAATCAAGGTCAAATCAGCCTATAATGGAATATTAGGATGAGCAGGCCTCAACAAATTGCAAGTTGTGGCCTCGTCGTTTCACCTATATACTAAATTTCCAACTCCTAACAGAATTGGAGTAGTGAAGGGAGATCAAGCTGTAGCACGCAAGTGTTACATGGCTTCGTGCAGAGTAGAGGAGGCGCTTGCCATTGAAGACCAGCGAGATGAGCATACTTTCAGGCGAGCTGAGCCGGTAGAAGAACTTGTCTCCATAACACTCGGAGAAGACAAAAAATTGCCAGTTAAGGATAGGTTCCACGTTGGAACCAGTTCTTCGCGACCGACTAGTATCCTTTCTTCGCTCTAATGCGGATGTCTTCGCATGGAGCGCGGCAAATATGCCGGGAATAGATCCATCCATAATGACCCATCATCTCTCAATTGATCCGAGCTGTAAACCGGTGAAGGAGAAAAAGCGATCCTTCGCGCCAAAGCGGCAAGCGATCATCAAGAAAGAAGTTGATAAGCTCTTAGAAGCAGGCTTCATTGATGAAATCAACTATCCAGAGTGGGTGGCTAATGTGGTCATGGTTCCAAAGGCTGGGACGAGCAAGTGGAGAATATGCATTGACTACACTGATTTAAACAAGGCTTGCCCCAAGGATATCTATCCTCTGCCCCGCATCGACACATTGATAGATGCAACCTCGGGGCACGAGTTGCTTAGCTTCATGGATGCCTTCTCTGGCTATAATTAGAATTGCATGCACGATGACGATGTAGAAAAAACGGCCTTCATCACCAACGAAGGCCTCTTTTGCTACAAAGTCATGCCTTTCGGCTTAAAGAACGCAGGTGCCACCTACCAATGGCTTGTCAATAAGATCTTTAAGCCTTTGCTAGAAAAAACTATGGAAGTTTATGTTGACGACATGCTCGTCAAAAGCCTTTGTGCGACAGATCACGTTGTCGATCTCGAAGAATGCTTCAACCTTTACGCAAATATAAGATGTGGCTCAATCCAGCCAAATGTGCATTCGGGGTCTCATCGGGCAAGTTCCTAGGTTTCATGGTGATGAAGGCCAATCCAGATACAGAGAACTGCATGCACTTATTGTATTTGGCCATAGCAGACTCGGCTGTAAGTGCAGTGCTTGTTCGAGAACAAGATGGCAAGAAACTCCCCATTTACCATGTGAGCAGAGTACTACAAGGTGTTGAGTTGCGTTATCCAGATACAGAGAAGCTTGCATTTGCTCTCCTGGTCGCAGCTCGAAAACTTTGACCCTACTTTCAATCTCACTCCATAACGGTGCTCACGGACAAACCACTACGGCAAATACTCTACAAGCCCGACGTCTCGGGACGACTAGTCCCGTGGTCCATTGAACTCGGGGAGTTTGATATCCGTTATAAGCCGCGCTCTTCTATTAAAGGATAGACCCTGGCTGACTTCATTGTTGAATGTACTTTGTCCATTGAAGATGATGAGTAGTTGCCCCAAAAAGAGCAGCCTTTTACTTGGATCCTCCATGTAGATGGTTCTTCCAATGCAAGTGGAAATGGAGTTGGCTTAATCCTTCACGGCCCTGAAAACCAATATGCCTTACGCTTTGACTTCCCCGCTTCAAACAATGAAGCCGAATACGAAGCTCTTATTGTTGGGATGCACCTTGCAAAGGCTATACGAGCAGAAGCACTTCATGCCCATAGTGATTCACAGTTAGTCGTTAAGCAGTTTTCTGGAGAATATGAGGCACGAGGTACGAAGATGGCTGAATACCTCCAAAAAGTCAAAAGGCTTGCGGAGACTTCTGTATACTTCAACATCACACAAGTCAGCCGAGCAGATAACGCATCAGTTGATGCGCTTTCACGCTTAACGTCCCTTAACCCGTCGGGATTTAGTCGAACAATTCATCTCGAGCTTTTGCATGAGCCAAGCATTACGACAAAGGAAGTTATGCAGATTGAGCATAAGCCGTCATGGATTGATCCCATCAAGGCCTACCTTCAGAACGACATATTGCCTGTCGACCGGAAGCAAGCCAAAAGTATCATCCTACGCTCGGCCCGATATGTTCTGGTAGAAGATGTATTATATAAGCGCTCATTTACACTACCTTATCTGCGTTGCCTTATCTCCACTGAGGCAGACGGGAAGTCCATGAAGGCATCTGTGGTCAGCACATGGGAGGACGCGTGCTGGCACACAAAGTTCTTCGGCAAGGCTATTACTGGCCTACTATGCAACAAGATGCTATGAGTTATACAAAGAAATTCGATGCCTGCCAACGTTTCTCCTCCATTCCTAGGAAAGCACCACGCCCTCTGTCAACATTAAGCAGCCCCATACCCTTTGCGATGTGGGGGATGGACATCCTGGGCCCCTTCCCCCCCCCCCCGCCACTGCTCAACTCAAATTTGTGATTATAGATATTGATTACTTCACTAAATGTGTAGAGGCCGAAGCCCTAGCTTTAATCACTGAAAGGAAGTGCGAAGACTTCTTCTGGCGAGCGGTTGTTTGTTGCTTTGGAATTCCGCGTGTGCTAATCACGGACAATGGAAAGCAGTTCGATAATTCAACCTTTCGAACTTTCTGTGCTAACTTATCCATTGAACATTGTTTAACCTCCATAGCGTACCCACAAACCAATGACAGACTGAAGTTACAAATCGCACACTTCTGCAAGGGATAAAGAAGAAGCTTGATGGCGCAAAAGAGCTATGGGTTGACGAGTTGCCTAAAATCCTTTGGGCTTACAATACCACCTCACGGACCTCTACCGGCGAGACACCTTTTATTTTATTGTTTGGCACAGAGGCATTAATTCCCGTTGAAATTGGATTACCATCTCTTCGTCTCACAACGTATGACCCAGTCCAGAATGAAGAAACCCTTCGTGCAAATCTTGATCTCCTCAATGAGCGGTGCAAACAAGCAGCGATGCGCCTCACAACTTATCAACATCGAGTCTCCAAGTTTTACGATCAATGAGTACGCCCTCGAATCTTTCGAGGGGGCGACTTAGTCTTGCGCCGCATCAAAGCATCCGCACCACGCGACGCCCTTGGAAAACTTACGCCAAGCTGGGAAGGCCCATATAAAGTTGTAAAGCTGGGAGGCCCAGGAGCTTATCACTTGGAAGATATGGACGAAAATAAAATTCCTCGTACATGGAATGCCACAAATTTAAGGCGCTACTACGTATGAGCAAGACTCGGGGGCCATACACACACTTGGTCGCATACTAGATCTTACTCATGCGTAGACCACTTTTGCAAGACTATGGCTCGTCACAGCCTAGTTTTCTAGTTTTCTTTGCATTCTTTACTTAGCGCCATATGGCCACGGATGTACTATATCCTTACTATGAATAAGAAGGGTTTGCAAGCAAGAATGCACAAATGCAAAAATAGAACCTTGATTTCATTAAAAGAGTTGAAAGTTTACACATTGAAGCCCCATGGCAACAAAAGAAATTTCAAAAGATGCTAAAAAGGCTAAATCTAATAGACAAGGCAATCCTAGTCTAGTCATTCTGCTCAGTGACATCTCTTGGGAACTCCATCTCTTGAAAGTGACCTTTAGCCAGAGGCAGTTGCTGCCTTAAAACAACCATAGATGCTGACCCTGAAGCACTTAAACTGCGGCTCACAGAAGGACTAGTGAGCGCACGAGAACTGGCAGCTTTCTTGCGTTCGGCTTTTTCTGCCCGAGGCTCGGCCTCTGAAGCAACTTCTCAGGCGAACTTGTGCTCGTAGATTCTCATGTCAACCTCAGGATGATCTTTGGAGACATCGTTCTTGCATTCATTATAGCCATGCATAAGCTCCCCTTTAGAGTCAGCGTTCTTTGCGATCAGCCCAGCATTGAACAGTTCCAAACGCTCTACTTTCTTACTCAAGTCTTCAACTTTCTTCTCAGTCTCCCTACAAAAGTTATTCTCTATCATTACTTTCTTCTTCTCCTCGTCCAACACTTTGTCTGCAGCAATTTGCTTCTCGGCGCCGATCTACACCTGCGTCATAGCCTATACAACAAAGAGTTAAAATCAAACAACAAAACTTTCAAAAAAAAGAAGAAAGAAGAATTAAACCTACGACATTAGCTGGACCATCCCATTGGCTGTCTCTGTGACACCATAGCCAGACAGCGTCTTCCTATCCATGGGAATGATTGCATGGCTATACCAATCCCATGTTGTGCGGGGAGACTTGAACACCGACTCATCAATGGATACTCCCCAGGCAGGGCGATGCGGAGTATCGGGACGAACGGAGGATGATGTGGCTCTACTCCCAGCCCTGCTTGAGACTTTCCACTTCTTGGAAGCCTCTTTAGACTTATCCACGGGACACAAGCCCAAAACAAAATTTTCAGTTTGAGTCTCTGTCACCTTTGGCTGAGACCCAGAAACTAATGCACCAAAGTCCAAATCCTGCATCTCCTCCTCCTCAACCCCATGTATCGAAGCTAGCTCGTCAGGGATTATGTCTCCCAAAACTCATTGGGCTACACATCCGACTGTCTCCTAAACTTTTGGAATCACTCCTCTTAACGTTTACAACTTCCGTCTCTTCCAAACTTAGAAAAGAACTTCTCTATCTTTTATTTACACTCCAACCTTCCCATTTCTCCTTTTTGTTACTCTTTTCGTTCTCTTTCTCCTAACCCTTTTCTCCAACATTCCCCCTTTCTTCGTTGTCTTCTCTAGTTAAAGACACGATAATCCAGCCGGTCCAAGACAAAAAAGGAAAAAAAATGCTCATCCTATTTGATCCATTTCATATATTCATTTGAAAAGTTCTATTCCCATGAAATGAAGATAGGCTAGGGGATTTTTTCAATTTATATGACCAATCAATTTGACGGTCAATAAGAATTGATCTAGTCACTAACTAAGGCTTTGTCAGTATCCCTTGATCAACTCTAGCCTTCAAGTCTTTAAGGGAGGGAGTTCAATGGAAATCAGGAATTCAAAGGGGATTCCATCAGATGTCATCCATATTGCAATTTCTTAGGGGCTTGCTTTAACGATAGTCTTTGCCTTCAATTTATGGGCAGAGGAAATGCCCTCTCTTAAAAAAAGATGATGCTACCTGATTGGGTGGATTTGACAGGGTCTATCTCATTTCCTAATTAGGAGGGGGAAACGACTCTCTCTCTCTCTCTCTCTCTCTGCAGGCAATCCGACCTTCAGAAAGGAGGGGAGATACATGAATGAAATATCGAAAGAAGCAAGCCCAACCTCCAAATACTGATGAAATGGCATGGATGTCAACTCCATCATTGATGGGGCTTCTCGAATGTTTAAAGACTTCTTCGCTGTCTGAAATGTGAAATGAGCCACTGCAGGGTCCTACGATACGTCTTTCCCTGCAGAACGCGTAGAACAGGAAACAGTAAATAAAGTTCTCGGAAACACGTTAAAGAAAGGACCACAGGAGTTTGTTGCATTGGTTCTAAGCATATATGATTTGCTACATGGTCTACATCATCGTCTTCTTCCAACTTTCGTTCCTTAATTTTTCCAATTTTTTTGGCTCCCTCCGACTTGCTTGACTTACAAAAACACCACCAACGTCACTTTTTTCAGGCTTGCAATTGTCTTGTAAAAGGTGTGATATTATTGAAATGTTCATGTAGCCATATTCAAGTTCGTGAAAGTTTGAGTGTTTCTAACTTGATTCTGTTTTTGCTACTCTCTATATTCGTGTTAAATATTGGTATATTATTACTTCTGAGAAAAAGGAAAGAACTTTAAATTAAATATGTTTTTTCCATATATAAGTGTGGCATCAGTTTTCAAGAAATTGAAGAAGTACTCCAAACCTACTCCATCTGACTTAATCTTTTAAAGGCCTGAAAAATTTTCCTCTTACATATTTTTCTCTCTACCTTTCGATGTTCATGAACCAAAATAAAGAACTTATTTTTTTGCTATCATTTTGTTCAATCATCTTCCAACCGCTGACTATTAATATCAATACGAGCAGGTACCTTATGGAACTCTCAGAAATGCCAGGTGATTTTGTAAATTCTTTCCTTTTCATTGACGTATGTATCGTTTTGCAAACATATTTGTTAAGCGATTGCGCAAACACAATTTTGTTAGATAAAATACAAGGGCAAGTCTATTCGCACACCACTTTTGCACTATCAGAAATCAAAATGGCTTTTACTTGCACTTCTTGAGAAGTGCAACCAATAAATTTTGTTAAATTAGTCGTGGAACATGCTTCGACCCATTTTCTAGAGTGCGCTGCATCCCTCATGGTAGGCAATGGTAGACAACTTCTCAAGGAGCTCCAAGTCCTTTAGTACAAGGACTCTCTTTCTGCTAGGCGACTCTTATGGGAAACTATATTAGCGCGGTCCGACTACTTTGGCACAAGGACTCACCCGCGGGGATAGCGTGACTCCTCTGAGACGCTATCTTTGCTAGAGAGTTCTAAGTTCTTTGATACGAAGACCCTCTTTCGCCAGGTAGGCAACTCCTCGGGAACACTATCTCAGCCCGTTAAGTAAGCAACTTCTCTAGAACACTACCTTTGGTGCGCTCTGAGTGTTCCGACACAACTTACCCGTAGGATATCTCTGTCAGGGGTATTTGTGTGACTGGTCTACATGCTTTAGCACTGGTGGCTCTTCATCAGCACCCTCTAAGGACCATGACCCATGGATCACTCTGAGATAGACCCTCCCCCACAACTATCAGTTTATCTATGTCTCTCAACGCCCCTTTGGGACTTAATAAGGACTTTGGACTAGTGGCCAGATCAAGAAGTTCTCTGGCCACACTGACGCTGTGTGGGCCAGTTTTTTCATACAAATAGGGCCATGCTGTGCGGGGACGGACCAGGTGAATATGCGACCGGATAGTGAGCGAAGCACTCGCATCTGTGGCCCCCCGGTGACTTGTCAGTCCTAGGGAATGCCATGTGTCGTTTAATGACATCATCATCTCAACCCCTGTAAATAGGGAACTTGAGAATTCATTTTGGAGGACTTCAAAACTTCACAACTCATTTCCCTTTCGCACTCTATAATTCCAGAGTTAGAGAATTCTAGAGAGAAAAGCACAGGACCTTGGTGGCCTTGACTTTGGACCTAAACATTGGACTGTGACTGTCGTCGTGTCTTCACCTCCCGCTTTCGCCCTCGCATCCCTTTCATTCCTTCGACTTTGCCTAAAAAACCTTGGTCTCCGCTCTTGTTCCATGCTTACTTTGCACAACATCAGCATGCTTAACATCTGACTTGAACTGCATTATTTGTAGCATCTTCAAGTCTATTGCGAATCCACTTTCTTGGCATCAAGTTGTAATCATCAAATATAAAAATTCTAAAGAAAGAGATGATATGTTTAGAAGGTAAAGAAGCTGCCAATCAAATCCACATATATATAGTATAAATTAGTTCTTGTTATACAGCATACTCCCTCCATCCCAAAATTTTTTTGATCATATTCCTTTTTGGGCTTCTTAAAAAAATTGATCACTTTTCAAATTAAGAAAGATTGTATAGGTATTTTTCATGTTTAATCTTTTTATACTTTATTATTATATTTCTCTTTACATTTAATGCTTTATCAACTTATTTTCTCTCTCCTGATCTATTTTCTCTTCTCTCTTTCTCTCGAAGTAAAATGAAAAATTCATAGTATATGAGTTATAGCCTAAATAACTATACAAGTTAAAATTGATCAGATAATTTATGATGAGAGGAATATAACAATACCTAGGGCGGTGTAAGAGTGGCGAAGCCCATTTGATAGAGGTGTCAATGGGCCTGCCCAGCCCAAGCCCAATGGGCCTCTAGTGAAAATGGGCCGGGCTCGAGCCTGGTGACTTAAAAAAGGGCCCAGCCGGGCCCGGGCTTGAAATCTGGATATATGGGCCCAGTCCCTGGCCCTAGGCTCAATATTTAGGGCCGGACTTGGGCCCAATTTTTTTTGGGTTCCCAACTACTTGTTATTTATCTGCGTCGATGACCAACAAGAATACATCAAATTAATTGGTTGAGATTGATACATGTTAAATTTGTATAATATTGACAAGCCTTTTTTGGCCTACTAACATTATAATTTATAAGTAGTATTTTTCGAAAGTTTCAATTCTAATCAGTTTATTTCAAATTTATACTATTAGTTTAATTTTGTATAAAGTTTTAGCACATATTTTGAAACCCTAATTAGTTTATTTCAAATTTATTCTATTAAGCTTTACTTTTTACACTAAAGTTGAATTTATGTTATTATAATGTACCACTAAAAACTAGTTGGAATTTACAAGAATTTAAATTTGGAGTATAGTTATTAATTCCCCAGACGATCTTAAATAATAAGTATAGATTTTAACTAACAGTTTTTCTCTCTACTTGGTCTCATATATAAAATTTTATTCTATATATATGACTCTCGTATGTATATAGGATGGTTATGAGTGAGTATAAAAGAACCTATAATATTAATATATTGTATTTGTCAGAAAATAAGAAGTAAGTAATGCTAGAATTTATGAACGTATATAAATTTTTAACGTCCATATAGAGTTAAATTGAAGATAAGTGTGTTCATAGGCTTTCCTCCTTTTATTCAGGCTTGGGACTGGCTGTTTGTAAACAAATAAGTTACCTATATATACGAAAAAATATCTATCTTACTTGTAAAAACTTATTATATATATATATATATATATATATATATGAAAAAAAAACTAATTTTTATGAAAAATTTTATTCTTAAAACTTAAGAGAAAGAAAATAAAAAAAAATTACCTAATCATCCGGAAGTACTTCAATATCCGAGTCACTGCTCTTCCTATCATCAATCGGTTTATCTTGCTCGCGGTATTTCGCATCAAGATAATCCTTCCAACATACACATAGCTCGAGCGACTCGGGGTTAAGACGACTCCTCCTGTCATCCAAAACCCTCCCGCTCGCTGAAAATGCCGACTCTGAAGCAACCGTGGAGGCTTGCACTGGCAGTACATCCCGTGCAATTTGGGATAAAGTTTTATACATGTTTTGATTTTGTTTCCAAAAATTTAACAAATTAAAATTAACCTGTTCTTGCATTGATAAATCAGAATAATGATCAGTATTTGAATATACACCAATCTCATTAAAAGAGAAAAAAGTAGACGAACCTGCCGAATTAGAAGTACCTTCACCTGGTAGTTGTCTTGCTACTAGATGTTCAAAGCCCTTAAGGTATGGCGCATAATACCTCTCAGCAGTCGATGATGAAGCTCGCCCGCGCACGTCAGCAGAATTACGATAGAGGTTGAACAGTTCCTCAAATGTCTTGCTCACTTTCGCTGTGAGTGCGGTTGTGTCCTCTGCTGGGTAGCACATTAATTTCGATATCTCTTGTATCGAGACGTTCACGCCATGCAACTTTAACCTAGGATCTAAACAAGTAGCCACAGCAAAAACAACAGGCAGTTCACTCCAATATTTATTAAAATTTTTATCCATCACTTTTACTATTTCTTGAAAGGGTCCTATATATCTCCATTTTGTTAACATTGTAGCCATCTTGAGAATTTCTATTACAGCGAGAGGAGAGGTGGGATAGTACGTACCAGACAATAAATTGGTAGACGTGTAAAATACCTCCAAAAATTCAGCTAGGTATGTGGCCATCTGCCATTCCTCTTGAGTTGGCAAGCCGGCTGGGAACAAGGTTAGTAGAAAATGCGTATAGACTTCTCTGTATGCCAGAATGTGTAAAAGCATATGGTATGTAGAGTTCCACCTGTGGACCACATCTGTAACTGCTCTCCTGCGAGGCATATTATATTCAACACACAACGTTTTAAATTGTTGTGTTCTCGGACTCGAACTATTAACATACGCTGTCATACCCCTCATTTTGACAAGAATATCTCCTGCAGCAGCTAAACCATCTTGAACAATTAAATTAATTATATGACAAACACAACGAACATGAAATAATTTACCAGAAAGTACAGGTTTGAGGCTCTCCTCTAAAGCATCAACAGCAGCTGTATTGTTAGAAGCATTATCAAAACTAATACTCATAATCTTATCCTTTAATTTAAACGTGGTACATGCTTTTAATATAATAGTAGCAATGTTCATTCCATCATGCGGAAAAGGAAAGAGCTCGAAAGCGATGATTCTCTTGTGCATAATCCAATCTGCATCAATCCAATGGGCCGTCACACAAGTATAACTAACAAAAGTAAACAGAGATTGCCAAATATCAGAAGTAAGACTAACTTTACCGTTAAAATTATCGAAATAATCGATCAGGCGTGCTTTAGCAGCATTATACTGTCGGAGTGCATCGGATCTAGTTGTGTTTCTATGAACCTTTTTGTACAAAGGTTGAACGTATGTGTTCATATATCTAGAGTGCTTAGCATTATCGGCAAAAGAAAAGGCTTGTTCATCGTGAATAACAAATTCAGCGAGACCGTCTCTTTGCTCTCGCTGATTATAAACAAATAACTTACCGTCAAAAGATAACTGCGTTTGGGTAGGTTCGACGTGGCCTTGTCGAGGTGCACACTGAGGGTAATGCCTGTTAAGATGTCCATTACCACTACCAGACGAAAATAATTTAGCACAGTACTTACATCGAGCTTTTCGGATGCCGTCCACCATAACTTCATCAAAATGATTCCAACACTCGGCTTTCTTTTTTTTTTCCTTTTGGACTTCTGGCTCATTACCGGAGGCATTGCTCGGCCCTTCTTCATCATGACCAGGCATAGGGTTAAGATTATGCCACGGAGTAGTAGCTTCGCCAACCGAGCTGCGTCCTTGACTATAATGCGGGGGGTCTTGTGAAGGCGTGTATTCAAGATCTGGAATGTTTTGATTGAACTCCCAATTGGCTTGGGTATCTATCATACAGCCTGTACTCATTCGTCCAGGAACGAATGGTTGTGGTGGTGCTTGGATTGGTGTTTGTGATGGCCGTGGTGCTGGCGCTTGTGCTGGTGGTGGTGCTTGTGATGATGATGATGTTTTTCGTGATGATGATTCACGCTTCAATTTTTTCAGTAATCCAGCCATATTTGACGCTAAACTTTTTTACTAGATTGAAAAATAAAAATAATAAGAGTAACTAAATACACAAGTATAAGAACAGTAATTAGTAATTAGAAATAACAATTAAAAGAATTAAAGAGTAACAAATGAATAAGAATAATTCGAAAATCAAAATTGGAGAGAGTTAGTAATTAAAAAGAATTTAGTAATAGTAATTAATAAATAAAAATTCACTAATTACTAATTACTAGATAAAAGAATTAGAGAGTAACAAATTAATAAGAGGAGTAGTAGTAATTAGTAAATAAGAGTAATAATTAGTAAGAGTACTAATTAGTAGATAAGAGTAGTAATTAGCAAAAATAGTAATTGGAGAGGAAAATAGTAGCAAAGCTTGTAAAAATGTAGAATGTTTAGATAAGTGAGAGTAAGAAGATTGATGTGAAAAATTAGAAAGAAATGGTATGAATTTATAGATTTTTAAAACTTCACAGAAGACCAAAATGCTCCTTAAAATTATCCGTTTATTGTGTTGGGGACGGTAAGAGTGTTAAAACTCTTTAAAAAGTTGAGTTAGACCAAAATACCTTCCAAACTAGCTGTTATATTACTGTTGTGAGGATAAATGTGGAATTTAGGGAAATAATGGAGAATATAGCCGTTGGGAAAAAAAAGGGAAAAATAAAAATTTGAAAATCGTGGAGCCTGCCAAAACCTGGCCAAAATACAGGGCTAAAATTGCACTTTTTTTGGGCCGGGCCAAAAACTGGGCTTTTTAGGACCGGGCCTGGCCTGGCCCGAGCTTTTTCTTAGAATATCCCGACCTGGTCCAAGTCCAGGCTTAAAGTCCTATTTTTTAGGGCCTTCACTGTTCACTGAGAGGCCCGGGCCTGCCCGAGTCTTAAACGGGCCGGGTCGGACCAGCCGCAGGCCGCCCAAAGTGTACTATACTGGCGCCCATGGGCCGCCCTTTTGATACTTCTGCCATTTGAAGTGTACTGTACTGGCTGAGCAAGTCAAAGCCACAAAGCACCAAGCAGCCAAGGCCCCCGTGCGTGAATCCATCAAAAGTTAAGCCCCAAAAGTTCGGTGCACTCCCGTTAAGGGAACATTAGTAAAAAGTGGGTTTTGGGGTAAAATTTTTGGGGATGGTGGGTTTGTTTTGAAAACTTGTGAAAAAGTGGGGCAACTTTTAGAAATTTCTGAAAAAGGGGATGACCTGTGAAAAAATGGTTTTTTTTTTTTTTCTAATGATGACTTTCCATTTCCCAAACTATCCCTCCCCCTGTTTAGTCCCTTTCTTGATGGAAGATGCGTTGGTGAAAAATATCACCAAGAGAAAACAAAAGGCATAGGTACCAGAACAAATTAAAAGGTGGGAGTGGTACACTGTGCTTGCACAGTTGTACCATGTAGCTATGGGGCATCGTACAATTATCATAAAATGCTGAAACTTTACAAGAATATTCTCAAGACAATTCTAGAATTACTGTTAAAATTTCAGATTTTTCTGATATTGTTTAATATTTTCAATATTTTTTGAAATTTCAGTTACTCTAAAATTAGTTTGGAGCCCTTAAAATTCTTAATGAATTCTAGAAAAATTACTGTAATTATTTTATGATGTAAATAAGTTTCTGTTTAAGTTTTGTAATTTTTAGAGTTGATTTGATACTAATTTCATATCGTATTTGATTTAGCAAAAATAGATAATTTTAAAATGGTTTTGTTACTTTTTAAATTGTATTTTTTGTTTCACGTGAAGCTATCATGAAAATTATGGGACTTTGATTTGCACTAGAAGCATTAATTTCTCTTTTTGGGTTTTTTTCCTGGTATTTAAGAAAATCATTTTTAATTTGAAAATATTCAAAAATTCAGAAAATTTATATTGTAACTTGTTATGTTGTTTTAAGGTACAAAAGTATTTTATAAGAATTTATTATCATTCTAGAGTGTTTTAATGCGTTACAGAGTGTGCAAGGTTATCAGTTAGCTAGGTTTAGCTGTTCGAGAAATTCGGTTCGTTTTCGTTTACATTAAGAGTGTCGGAGTGAGCAATGATTAAGATTAAGCATTATATTAATAGTTTGTGAGGTTAGGCTGAATTCTAATAATTAATTTTCCCATTTAGGTTAATTCGAGGTTTGAACAAGGTTGAATAACAGCGAGCGCATAACCTGGATTGAGGTAAGAGATTTTTATCCGAACCAAACTCTTCATATTTGATTTCGTACGTTCTCTTGATTGTTATCGCTATTCTTTTGGATTCTGTTATTTTCATAAAGTCGCATTGTTTGCCTTGAAAATCCTGTTTTGAGCCTTACACGTTTATTGAAAATCATATTTGATGCTCTGTGTTTATTTTTCGTCGTGTATCAATTTAATCATTGTACTATCAATAGGCTTAGAGACTCTTTATCACGTCATTAATGTCATGTATCGATGAGAATCAGAGTACATGTGCCACTTAAAAATTGGGCATCGAGAGTGAGGGTGCATGGGTTGATATAGGACAAAAAATACTATGATCTCGGACTCTTGTGCCAATCAATTTGCGTATTTTGATGAATGTCATTTTTTCATCAATTGACCTCATATTAATTAAGCATTAGAACTTCAGTTAGCAAAATGAACCATGTTTTCTTTTGTAATGAAAAGCACCGCGTTTTGTCACGTCTCAATTAGGCCGCATTTTTTTGGCCCAAATATACATGTAGGTGCTGAGGAGAAAATGATCAGCTTTGGAGTGTGTTTACCGATCAATTATAGAACAACGGTGTAGAAGGACGGTCTGGGTGATACTAGTCACTTTCTGCAGAAATACAAGTCATTTTATGCAAAAGTGCATGTCGGATTCTGTCGATACCCCAGTCTTTTATGTAGAAATTACTGGGGGCACAAGCGTTGCTTTTACTTCGGTGGGACTCCTAAAAAAAAAGAGGACCTTGCTAAGGGGGTTGGGATTGAAGAAACGAATGCGGTTTAGCCATTTTGTAATGAAAAGCGCCGCATTTTGAATTTGTCACCTCTCAATTAGGCCGCGTTTTGTCACCTCTCAATCCCAACCCCCTTAGCAAGGGAAAGTGTATTAGCATGTAAAGTTCTTCTTATTTTAGGACTCTCACCGAAGCAAAAGCAGCGCTTGTGCCCCCGTAATTTCTGCATAAAAAGACTGGGGCATCGGCAGAATCGACATGCACGTTTGCATAAAATGACTTGTGTTTCGGCAGAATGGGACTAGTTTCAGCCAGACCGTGCTTCTATACCAATCTTCTATGATTGATCGGTAAACACACTCTGAAGTGGATCATTTTCTCCTTGGCACCAACGTGTATATTTGGGCTGAAAAAATGCGGCCTAATTGAGAGGTGACAAAACGCGGCACTTTTCATCACAAAATGGCTAAATCGCATCCGTTTCTTCAATCCTAACCCCCTTAGCAAGGTCCTCTTTTTTTTAGGAGTCCTACCGAAACAAAAACAACGCTTGTGCCGCCCGTAATTTCTACATAAAAAGTCTGGGGCATCGGCAGAATCTGACATGCACTTTTGCATAAAATGACTTGTGTTTCTGCAGAAAGTGACTAGTTTCACCCGGACCGTGCTTCTACACCGTTCTTCTATAATTGATCGGTAAACACACTCCGAAGCGGATCCTCAGCACCTACATGTATATTTGGGTCAAAAAAATGCGGCCTAATTGAGACGTGACAAAACACGGTGCTTTTCATTACAAAAGAAAACATGGTTCATTTTGCTAACTGAAGTTCTAATGCTTAATTAGTATGAGGTCAATTGATGAAAAAATGACATTCATCAAAATACGCACATTGATTGTCACAAGAGTCCGAGATCATAGTATTTTTTGTCCTATATCAACCCATGCACCCTCACTCTCGATGCCCAATTTTTAAGTGGCACATGTACTCTGATTCTCATCGATACATGACATTAATGACATGATGAAGAGTCTCTAAGCCTATTGATAGTACAATGATTAAATCGATACACAACGAAAAATAAATACAAAGCATCGAATATGATTTTCAATAAACGTGTAAGGCTCAAAACAGGGTTTTCAAGGCAAACAATGCGACTTTATGAAAATAACAGAATCCAAAAGAATAGCAATAACAAATCAAGAGAACGTACGAAATCAAATATGAAGAGTTTGGTTCAGATAAAAATCCCTTACTTCGATCCAGGTTATGCGCTCGCTGTTATTCAACCTTGTTCAAACCTCGAATTAACCTAAATGGGAAAATTAATTATTAGAATTCAGCCTAGCCTCACAAACTATTAATATAATGCTTAATCTTAATCATTGCTCACTCCGACACTCTTAACGTAAACGAAAACGAACCGGATTCCTCGAACAGCTAAACCTAGCTAACCGATAACCTTGCATACTCTGTAATGCATTAAAACACTCTAGAATGATAATAAATTCTTATAAAATACTTTTATACCTTAAAACAATATAACAAGTTACAATATAATTTTTCTAAATTTTTGAATATTTTCAAATTAAAAACAATTTTCTTAAATACCTGAAAAAAACCCAAAAAGAGCAATTAATGCTTCTAGCGCAAACCAAAGTCCCATAATTTTCATGATAGCTTCACGTGAAACAGAAAATAGGATTTAAAAAGTAACGAAACCATTTTAAAATCATCTGTTTTGCTAAATCAAATACGATATGAAATTAGTATCAAATCAACTCTAAAAATTATGAAACTTAAACAAAAACTTATTTACATCATAAAATAATTATAGTAAATTTTCCAGAATTCATTAAGAATTTTAAGGGCTCCAAACTAATTTTAGAGTAACTGAACTTTCAGAAAATATTGAAAATATTAAACGATATCAGAAAAATCTGAAATTTTAACAGTAATTCTAGAATTGTCCTGAGAATATTCCTGTAAAGTTTCAGTATTTTATGATAATACATGATTCCCCATAGCTATGTGGTACAACTGTGCAAGCACAGTGTATCACTCCCACCTTTTAATTTGTTCGGGTACCTATGCCTTTTGTTTTCTCTTGGTGACATTTTTCACCGACGCATCTTCCCATCAAGAAAGGAATAAAGAGGGGGAGGGATAGTTTGGGATATGGAAAGTCATCATTAGAAAAAAAAATCATTTTTTCACAAGTCATCTCCTTTATTAGAAATTTTTAAAAATTGCCCTACTTTTTCACAAGTTTTCAAAACAAACCCACCATCCCCAAAAATTTTACCCCAAAGCCCACTTTTTACTAATTTTCCCTCCCGTTAAAGGCCAAAAACTGGGCCCCACACCACCGGCCACCCCAATCCACTGCGCGTACCTCTAGGCGCGTGTACTAAGAGCCCCTCCTCTTCTCTCTGCCCCGCAATTTCCTTTCGCACCCCACCATTTCCCGAAATTCGCGATAACACCCTGAACAAAACATCAAGAGAGAGATAGAGAGAGAGAGAGAGAGAGAAAGTAAGTATCTCTGCCCCCCAAAAACTCACTTACCCTTCTCCTCTCTCTCTCTCTCTCTCTCTCTGTTGCGCGATTTTCACGTCGCACAGAGGGTTCTTTCTGTGAGTTGCGGAGTCCCCCGTCCTTCGATTCATCTACGTCTTAGTTTATGAGGTACATGATAAACCCTAATCTTGAAGATCTAAGTTTTCTTTGTTATGCAATATATATCGCAGATCTGTTCTTCTTAGCCCAAGATTTCAATTTCCCGTTCTGATTTTCGGGTTCTTGCTTATTTATTTCTTCATAATCCTGCATTTTTTTTATTGTATGTTAGTCTATTCTTCAGATTTAAGATTAATCGATGATAAGTTCGAGTAATTTACAAGTATGCGTGTTCCTTTTCTTTAACTAATTTTTTGACAATAAGATTGAACAAAGCAACGTGCTTTTTTATTTAGTTTTTCATTATTTAAAGCATTAGTTGAAATCTGATTAAATCTTTGTTTTTATATTTTATGCAGCTCGAAGGAGAAACCCACTCTCGGGTAAGTCTTGTGTAGCTCTATTCTTAAAGTTGGCTTCTGCAATAGGGGTTTGTGTATTGCATTTGTTATTTTCCTTTGAATTTAAATGGGTTTTGTTCTGTCGTCACACATCACGCCAGGTTTCTGAAATCGAATTCAACCGATTTCGCATATCAAACGTAGTGAATTTAGTGATGCATGATGAACATATATTTTTCTGCTTCTGTGATCATTTTTTCGGGTTTGTGGTGTATTTATCAGGTAACTTAAAAGCACATCCTTTTTTTTTTTGGGCCATATGTTGAACTTAATATACTACGATTATCATTTCTCATCAATATTGAATACTCTTCATCTTATTCTCTTACAGTTTTATGTATACCCTTTTGAGAACGCAGTAGAATTATAAGAGAAGGAAATATCACATGGTTGCACTTTTTGGCTACTGATTACCAATAAACATAATGGTGCCAAATGATTATTATTGTGATGATTATTTTTCTGCGGCGTAAAGTTAACGGAAAAAAAACATGTAGCTTTGGTCTAGAAAAAACTTTTTCTACCCTTTTTTGTGTTCACACTTGAGAGCACTTTGTCCTTAGTGTCGCTAGTTATTTTTTGGTGGCAATGTTTTGCCAATATAGAAACAAGATGTGTGCAGCATAGAGCTTATCAAACATAGATTCCATGGCACAACAAAACAGTGGCAGAGAAAATCTTGATAAGAAAATCGTGCAATGAATATGAGAAGAATTTTCTAGAGAAACCAATTGTGTCTCTTTGCTCATATACGTGTTAAGCAATTTAGATGTATTATCGATGCTATTGGTGAAGCATGTCATAGGGAATCCTAGGTATGGGTCTTGTGTGCCTTGCCTACACCACATGCAGGTTGTATGTACTACATGCATATGCAGCTTGGGGAAACAATGATATTTGGAACATATTAAAGAGATTTTTTGATTTTGTTGGAAATCGTGCTTAGTAGCACGAACATAGACGCCGCTTCTGACACTGACACTGACGGACACCACAAGTTCCAAAATAACAAATTTTGGACACTGCTGGTCGCTGCTAAATATTTGTATGCATATATCATGTATGGCCATGTTTATGTAAGTTTCAAGCACATTCTGCCCTCATGAAAAAAGTGAAAATCATAAATTAAAGTCAAACATGAAATCAAGTTACTATACAGTAATACGGTAGTGGAAAGGAGAAACGCTTTCATCTATTCTATCCACCAAGATTTAATTAATGTTAATTGCCTTGTCACGTTTATTGTCCTCCAGACCTCCATCATCAACCTCTTCCCTGCTGATGTTTATCAGTCAAGAGATTCGTCTTTTACGTTAGATTGCTTCTTCGAATAGGCATAAGTCGATTGGAATCTACAGCGGGGTTTGCATCTTTTGACACACAATACAACCCCTAACTTTCCCTAACATTCCATCATGACCCTCAATTAAGATTAAAATTTGCAGTTTTGCCTCGTAGGCGTCTAACTTCTGCATAAGGCGTTGGACCCTTCTGCGTGAGATGTCCAACACGGTGTCGTAATAGTGTCCGAAAAATAAAAATAAAAATGAATAAAAAATACGGACACCACCGAGAGGTGTTGGACACGTGTCTGAGGGGTGTCGGTAGGTGTCGGACAAGATAGCTTGACCCAAGAGAGGTGTCAATGCTTCCTAGAAATTGGAGATGCTGAGTGGAGTATTTGTAATTGACATTCCTGCCACGGATTACGAAACGATGTGATTTTAATTAGTTATAGTTAGTATAATATAGTTGAACTAAGATACCATTCGATGAATGCGCTTGATTCTTATGAGACACTGCTATGTGAAACAGCTAGTTAAGTTGTAAAGTGGTTCCTTATGCGCTTGATTCTTGTCAACCCGACGGCTTCTTATGCTTATTTTTGTGATGTTGTCTGCTTTAAGAGACGTTTAGACGGCGTATTGGTGTTGCTATGTCTTTATTTTGTATAACATGTACCTGTTAGATGCTCGAAAATAGATACTGATTATAGCATTTTGTTGGCTTCCTGGTTACACACTGTTTTTGTTTTAACACTACAATATTTATTTTTTACCATACTGAGCCTGGTTATCTTTACATGGTTTGCTTGCAAATGCAGTGGTACGCGGATTAAGACCCGCAAACGGAATATTGCAGCGCCCCTGGACCCTGCAGCTTTTGCGGATGCAGTGGTCCAGCTCTATCTGGATAATGCTGGTGATCTGGTAATATCTATCTCTTTGTTATGCCAGTTCGTCCGTGTTTCTGCATTTTGCTTAATCTTTCCCTTTCTCTTTTGTGCTTTGTGTGATATGGGAAAGGGTGTTAGGCAGGAAGGAATTTGGCGTAACGATACGTCTAATTTTAACTAAACTTCTTTGCAATGTTCAGGAACTTATCGCTAAGAGCATTGAATCTGCAGAGCTGAACTTCTCCAGATACGGTGACACTTTCTTTGAGGCAAGTACTTTGGTATTGCTTGTTTCTCCCATGAGTTAGGGATATATACTAATCCAGTGTCTCCCACGAAGATCCTGTTGTACCCTCAATAATTAGAACTTTCAACTTCAATTTTTGAACATAATGTAGCAAGTTTTATGTCTTTATTACAGAGTCTATGCATAATCTTCATTCTTTTCCAAAATAATACCGAACTTATTCTGTGATTCGTTGGTGGGTGGAGTTTTATTGTTCCCTATATATGTGCATGTACAGATTTTGATCAGGTCTATCCTCCCTATGTAAATTTTTTCCCCCTTCCTTATTCCTTCTTTCCAATATTTTCGTTAGGTTTCACTACAGGTGCGTTGGCAGCGGTAGTTGGCACCACATACAAAGATGCAACTTATTTATGCATATCTATTATTCTTATGTATTTTGGTACTGGGCCTCACCTTATTTGCAATATTACTACAGGTTGCCTTTACAGGAGGGCGGACACAACCTGGCACAACTAAACCTGATGAGGGGGAGCGCCACCCTTACTCAATAATAGACTGCGAGCCTAAACGAGAAGCCATTTTGCCATCTGTGATTTATATACAGAAAATATTGCGTCGAAGGCCTTTTCTCATTAAGAATCTTGAAAACGTTACCCGTAGATTCCTGCAGTCCTTGGAGCTTTTTGAGGAAAATGAGAGAAAGAAGCTGGCTATTTTCACGGCACTTGCATTTTCCCAGAAGCTGTCAGGTCTTCCACCGGAGACCGTGTTCCAGCCGCTGCTCAAGGATAATCTTGTTGCCAAAGGGATAGTTCTTTCATTCATAACAGATTTCTTCAAAGAATACTTGATTGATAACAGCCTTGATGATTTGATTGCAATTCTGAAGCGGGGTAAAATGGAGGAAAATCTTCTTGATTTCTTCCCATCTGCAAAGCGGTCTGCTGAAGCTTTTTCTGAGCACTTCACGTAAGTGTTGCTTTTCAGCTATTGATTGAAACCTAGTTAGAGTTTCTACCTTGAGATATTACTAGTTATTGTTGCACACATGGCCCGTAATGGAAAAATGAAGCTAGCAATATGATATTTTTTGTATATCAAGTATGAATTTCAAATTCTAGGAACCAGACATGTTAGGTTAAAATTATTTTTTCGATGCCAAGTGTCATTGTTCTAGGTAGGTAGTTATGTAACATAAAAAATGGTATTACACCAAAAGAGGGTCTTCCCTTGTTATGAAGTGTGGGAATATACTAGAGCAGTCATCCTCAGAGACAGTACAGGCTAAAGTACCCAAGAAGCTGTAAGATTGAAAAGTTCTTGAAAAAGTTCACCAGCCTCTCTCTATGCAAGTTGTGGAATATTGTTGGGTCTACCATTTCTAAAATTGATGTACTTTTTGTTAGATACTTGACTTTGAGAAAAGTTAACCACCAGGAGTAACTAAGCTCAGTGCATGGTCAGTAGGCACTGTAATGGTGTCGAGTGTTGAAGCACTCAAGTTTTGTGATGTGGATATTCTTCGCTATCTTGAGTTACTATAGCTTGTCTTTTCATGTTGCTAACACTTACCTGTTGGAATGATTGTGTATCAGCAAAGCAGGGATTGTGCCATTGGTCGAGTATAATGAGAAGAAGATATTTGAGGTGAAGCTGAAGGAAATGAAAACTGCATTGACTACCCAAATAGCAGAGGAAACTGATATATCTGAAGTCATAGAAACTGTGAAGCAACATGTTAAAGATGCTAAATTACCAGACGTTGAGGTTGTTCGGATTCTGTGGGATGTTATGATGGATGCTGTTCAGTGGTCTGGGAAAAATCAGCAGCAGAATGCTAATGCTGCTCTACGTCAGGTATCATCGCAATTTGCAACTTTACTTCTTCACCTGAAACTTCTACTATAAAAAGCCCTTTCACTATCTGCACTTTGTTTCGCCTGTTTAGAAAGAGAATGAGGTGTTATTAGTTCACTTTGCGGGGTAGTTTCTTATTGCCTATCTAGATGACTAAATGCTGATTGTTTCATGGGACGAGTATGCATCTAGGATGAGGGTGCATGTTAAGGTGCTTGATTCCTTCAGTTATTTAACTTGGTTTTTGTTTTTCTCTTTCTAATCATACTTTGTTCTAGACATTTTCATAAGTGGCTTGGCTTATCTATTTCTGCATTTTGCCTTTGAAACATGGTTAGTGAGGGTTGAACATGTTCCATTAAGACATGAGCTATAGTAGTGCACCCATAGCAAGGTTGAGAGAACTACTAACAAAGGTTTACAGAATGCAGCATTCGTATTATCCCAGAAATAGGATCATTGGAAGAACACAGTAGAATGGGTGGTAAATCAGCCGCGCGGGTGCAGTGTGTGGTTGTTAATTATTGCTGTGTGTTATGGTAGAGATATGCCTCCAAATAAATTTTGGGTCTTCCTTTTTAGCAAGCAATTGGTGTACGTGATAGCTTGAAGTGAGGAACCAACAGTTGTGTTGTGTTCTTTGTTCTCTTAATGTACCGCTTTGGATGTATTTGGTGTTTTTATAGCATATAGTTTACTGGCTTCAAGCTTGGAGCTTTGCATACCTTTTTCTCCTTTTTTATTTTCTGTTGAGTACTTCTCGTTAATGTATTTATCGAGGAAACTTTGATGTGCATGTGATACATAGGTTCCGTGTTCCTTTTATCTTTAACTGTGCATTATCAGGTTTTATCTGCACACTGGATAGATTTATTTAGGTTGTGCTTTCCATCCTTGTCACGAGATTTATCTCTGGCTATTGTTATTTTTTTACTCGTAGCCCTAAGGGGAAAGAAGGCAAGTTACCAACAGAAAGATGAGTGATTGAGCTATCTAAAAAAATATTTTTGCGTACAGATCCTATTGGCAGGGACTGTTACCTCTGATAAGTTAACTTTTGTTCAAATAATTCCAAGAGTAAGTAAGACCTGAAAAGTGTTTCCTTTGCTACGGGAGGAGGATAAGGCTGCTTGGCGGGGGCCTCATGCTGGTTAGCCTTTAGAAGTAGTATTCTCTTGCAGAATATGTTATCTAGTAATATCTAAGATTCCTAAAAGTGATCAACTTCGAGCAGAATGCTAGAATACACCATTTCCTGCCGTGTTGGGTGTCTATTTACATTTAGTGTCCTTATGTTCCTTTAAGCAGTCATAGTATGCATTGCTTACATGAATGCTTCAGAAATAAAAAGCCGATTTCCCATTTTATCCACAAAAGAGATGAAATCATTATCCCCACTATTGCTTCAAATGCTTTTCAATATGATGTATTACTCTGTATACCAACAGGTGTGTATCTTATGGAACTTTATTGGCAATTAACGTTTGTACTGGTACCAATATGCATCAGAAAATATGCACTGGCATTCCTATATATTCTGCTTGCTACCCCATAGCTATATTAGGACTAGTATGGGAAGGAATTGTACAAAAGCCAAGATTAACCATATGTAATCTTTACATAAGTGCTACCCCATGCTGCCTGTGTTGAAACTGTGTAAAATAAGAAAATGCATGCCGTTATGTATCTTAGGTTGATGAGAACGTCTTTTTTGGTCCAGGTGAAAACATGGGCAGAATTATTGAATACCTTCTGCACCAGTGGAAAGCTTGAGTTGGAACTCCTGTACAAAGTCCAGGTCCAGTGCTATGAAGATACTAAGCTCATGAAGTTGTTCCCTGAAATTGTGAGGTCTTTATACGACCAGGATGTGCTTGCAGAAGATACCGTTCTTCACTGGTTTCGTAAGGGAACAAACCCCAAGGGCAGGTAACGCAAGTTTGTTTGTGTTAATGTTACTGTTAACTCTATGGATTTCAGTAGCACTCTAACATGACATTGCAGCTGTATCATGCAAATTGCCCAGTCACAAAAAAGAAATCCTGCTTTTTTCTGCCACTTTTAGATATTTTTCTGCCCCCTCAACGTTGCAGGCAAAGCTTTGTGAAGGCTTTGGAACCGTTTGTTAAATGGCTCGAGGAGGCAGAAGAAGAGGAATGAATAATGCCTGTGTTATGGAATTGATCTGGTCCTACTAGTCATCTCTTTCTGAGATTTACTCGTAACAGTATCTGTTTGTTCAAAAAGTTGTCCAAATAATACCTTTGCGGTTATTGTTGATGATATGGTCGAATGCTATTGATTGTTCGTCATTTGCAATAATCTGTTTTATGGTTCTGTGTGCACGCGCATGCCTGTATGCATGCTGTCGGGCACCTCTTATCATGTGCTTGGATTTTATTTGCCATTTGAGGGGTTGAGTGATGCCAAGATATCTAAAGACTTTTTTTCACATGTACTGTCGGTTAGCCTATTACCCCACCTAACGGCGTTGCATGTACTATTGACTTGAGTGTGGCATCAGAAACTTGAGAAGTGGGAATAGATATTTAACAAGATCAAGCAAGTGGTTGGGTCTATGCTTCTGATGTCCAAGCACCCTGCCTTCTCATTGAGCTATGGCCATTAGGTCAGTTGCCTAGGGATGAGATAATGTGGAGGTGAAGTTTGCTTTCAAGGGAAAATAAGTAAAGCTGCTGTGAGTTATGCGTAAGCCAGTAGGCATTAGGGGAAAAAGATAAGGCAGCCTCGCACCCATTAAACTTGTACTGCTGCATTTTCTCTGCGGATCCACGTTCCATGCGATTTGAAACCTGGACAATCAGGCCGTAGGCTGAAATAGATTTTGTGTTATCTTGAGATTCTTATGCTGATACATTACATCAAACAAGAAGGCACGAACGGAGGTTGCACGCCGTTCAGCCTCCTTGGCAGTGATCGTGAGACAAAAAATGGGGTAAAGCCTAATACCAAATCCCAGCCTATAAACCAGAGGGAGACATAATATGACGATCTGTGAAACTGTCTGCATAGCCTTCTAAAATAATAACCAGCAGCGCAAGTTCATCGCTGATTTTCCTGCCACAAGTTTTACACCGACTTTCCACTGCAGTAGCCCATGTTTCCATTGAAATGGGACCTTCGATTAATCTTGAAAGGGCCTTATCAGTTCACCGCCTCTGACGCCATAACTGAGCATGAGTTATGTTTGAGGTAACATATGTGCAATACAGAAAGATACTTTCATCTCCTTCAATGGGATGGCTACCTTCTTTTTCTCAAAACAAACTCTTGAGCTTATAATTCCATTCTGAATCTCTATCCAAGCACACGGGAATATTCTCCAAACAATTGGTATCTAGAACGTGACACTTGCATTCTCCAGCTCAATTCTACTAAACCCATAGCTCTTTCTTAATCCTCTTGCTTTCATTTTTTCTTCTTACGTCTTCCACACCAACCCAATCACCAGACTCGGCATAAACCATACTCAACAAGGTATGGTTAGCAGCATTTTCAGGTTCTAATGCAATAAGTCGATGTGCCAGCATCTCTGCAACTTCCAGCCTTCCGTGAAGCTTACAAGCTGAAACCAAAGAGCTCCAAATTCTCATGCTTGGTTTCATGGGCATTGTGGTCACCATAAGACTAGCATCTTCAAGCTTCCTGCCCTACCGAGAAGATCAATTAGGCAAGCGTAATGCTCCATGGTTAGTGATAGGTTCTCATTTTCCACGGCCATATGAAAGAGTCTCTGTCCCTCTTCGACTTGGCCAGCATGGTTGCAAGCGGATAAAACTGCAAGATATGTGATGCCGTCAGCCTCTATCCCTCTTTCTTGCATCTCATAAAAGAGTTGCAAAGCTTCCTCTGCACACCCATGAAGACCATATGCACTCATGAGAGAGCTCCATGTAATTGAATCCTTCACGGGCATTTCTTGAAAAGTTTGATGTGAACCCCCTGAGGAAACCACACTTGGCGTACATATTTATGATCGAATTTCCAATTGACAACTCAAAAATCATACCTGATTTCAAGGCATAGCCATGAGCTCCACGTCCATGATCTATTGATGATAGATTGGTACAGGCAGAAATTACTGCCAATAATGTTACAAAGTTTGGTGAAACTCCCAGTTTCTGCATTTGACCAAAAAGCCTCACCGACTCCTTAGCACCATCTGCATTTTGAGCAAAGCTTGTTATCATTGAACTCCACATCACAACATCTTTTGTTGTTGCTAGCTCAAATATTAGCTTGGCAAGATGCAAAGTATCCTCGTGTTTGCCATACAAGTCTACGAGAGCCGATGAGAAACGCATATCAGAACAAAACCCATGCCGAAAAGCATACGCATGAATCTCTTTCCCCTGCTTGGCAAAACCTACCTCCGCACAGGCCGGTAAAACTTCAATACAAGTCACTCTATTTGGCTTGACCCCTTCCAGCTGCATTTCTAAAAAGCAATCAAATGCTATCTTATAATTATAAGCAGCAACACATCCCGAAATCATGGCTGTCCATGAAACCTCATTTTTCTCCTCCATTCTGTCAAAAACGCGAAAAGCCACCAACGAATCTTGACACCTCTAGTACATGTCAACCAACGCCGTTGACAGGAATACCGAGTTCTCAATCCTTCCGTCGACAATAGGCAGAGCGTGAATTCCTCTTCCTAGTCTAAAGTTTCCGGTCTGGACGCATGCCGAAAGCACGCTAGCAATCAGCTCCGGCTTGGGTACAAAACCGCACACATACATCTCCCTAAACATTTCCAGCGACTTTACGTAATACCCATTTTGGATATAGCAGTTTATCATGGAGTTCCATGATATGCTGTCTCGTTGAAGCATTGTATTGAACACCTGGCGCGCAAGTTGGGTATCTTGAAACTTAGCATACATGGAGATGATAGAATTGGAAATTGTGGACTCCAAACCAGACCCAGATTTGAGAACATTGCAATGGAGCTGAAGACCCAGAAAGCGATGCGTTGGAGCATGAAAGCAGGCTTTAATGACTGAGGGAAGAATGGAGGTGGAGGTTGCATGGAGATGGAGTTGGTTTTTGTAGAGTGCAAGGGCTTGGTCATATAGTCCTTTTAAGACCAAATCCTTGACGTGCTGGTGCATGTTTTAGTCATAACCCAGTTTCCTGGGGATTGTTTGGTTTAAACATTTCATCGAAGTCGGATGAGGGGGAGAATGGCTTTAGATTGTCATAGCTCATTGAGACCTAGTCAGTTCACATGTAGAGATGCCCATGGCACAATATTTGGCTTCAGCAGAGAATTAAGTAGATACTACTGTTTTTTCTTTTTGGGTTCATGAGATGACGCTTGAGCGAAGTAATAGGAGGAAGAGAGGTTGTGTAGCTTGTCCAATGGGAATCATACCTTGGGCATGATAGTGCAGAAATTAGAATACCTTGGGCATGATTGTTTCATTCTAATTGACAGTTATGTGTTAATTAGTATTGATGAATTGAGACCATTATGTTTGTTGTTGATGCATTGAGCCAACCAAGAGATTCAAAAGAAGATGGGTGGTGTTGATAAATTAAACCAACAAGCAATGGTTTTAGTCGGCGGATGCAATGAGACGAGGGATAGCCAGAAGAGAAAGAGACACCGTTACACTAACATATGAATTCACGGGTAAACTGGAGAATGACTTGCAATTTGACCCCTTTCTTAAACTCCGCGCCAAGCCAAATGTGTGCAATATTTTTGGGTTAGAGGGAGCACCAATGTTGGAAGAATTTCTCGCATCATATCATATTTAGGAGTGAATTGCAACCAGCACCCTGTGGTTCTAATTTTGATAATTAATACTAAAATCTTGATTATCAGCATTAAATGACGGTCAAGATAGCCTTTAATCACACGTTTGTTACTTTTTTAGGGACAATGATCTCTTTGCCCATTAAATCCTAGTCAGCTTCATATGGCACCAATTATACACACAAATACCCTCCACGTCATTTCACTCCAAAACATCTACAATTCTCTCTCATATCCATCCAAAGGTTACATGTGTATATAAAAAAGTAGGCCTAGCAAAATGGGTGGGTGAGTTGGGTTTGGATTTGGGTAAAGTGGGTTTGGGTAAAATGGGTGACTGACCCGTTTAGACCAATTTATTTATCGGTTAACTGAGTCAATCATTAAATGAGTTGGTTTAACCCATTATCCTAACATGACCCATTTACTAGGATCCAAATCAATTTGACAATTTTTCACCCAACCCAGTTTCTTACCCGACACAGCCCCTGCCTGGACTGACCCAGTTACTGACCCGACCTAAATTTGACTTGACCCGTTGACTTTTGACTTTCATATTTTAGTTTTTTTTTGCTAGAAATGATGATAATATTGTCGTAGCAATAAATTATACTTGTACACTTCTAATAATAAGTTACGTACTCATCCTTTTTTTTAAGGTTAAACTTGATTGTGGTTATAACCAAATGGAATATTGTGGTTACAACCAAATCGAAAATGTTGTGCAATCATCTTAAATGATCAGATCTTAAAAAAAGACAGACATAATATGAAGAAGACGTGAAACAAAAGGAGTTCAAATTTTACCCTATAAAAACGGCCTATTATACTCAGGCAATCACATTTGAAGCACCTTCACTTTCTGAAACCAACAAGTGTGAGAAGTCTTCGGTGAGAACTCCTCCTCGTCAGCATCATGTAAACCTTTAAAAATAAATAGACAGTTAATTAGAAAAAAACAATTTAAAAAGAAATCAATCTAGGAGATGCTTGCTGCCTAATATCCAGATTCCAGAGCAATAATAATAAAACGGGTTAACTCCAGCCCTTCAAAGAAATGCCTTAGAGCTTCAGGCTGCTATTTCCGATTGAACATTAGGTAATGAGAGGCTCAAATGGGCTTGTACATTAACAAAACTACTACATAACTGAGACTTTTTATTTTCTTTGCATATCTCATCCATTGATTAAACCCTCAAAACCCTTCTAAAAATAAAATTAGATACTAACAATCAATTAAGCTCACAAACCGCCTCCCTCAAAGTGCAAATGGTGGATGCTCCTAGCCTAACACATCATCATTTTATAAAAGTATCAATAAGAAACGCGCCCTACCTAGCTTCCACTTAGGATGATCGCGGCTCAATGGCTAAAGCACTCCCATAACACAAAGTAAGGTCTGGGCGCAGAGCTAACGAACTCCAAAACTGGAGGTGTAAATGGTTCTCCCCCGCACTAGATTGACTTGCCACCAACGAGATTGCCACGAGCTTCCCAATCAGGTTCACTCAATCCCACAAACAATCTACAATCTCATCAAGACATATTTACCCCTTGAACTTGAATGGCTAGCCACCAAAGGTTATGCCACCTATCTGGGTCATTCATTGCCAACATGTTCCACCCCCACCCTACCCCTTAGGAGAGTGTAATAACGTTCTGATTCGATATTTTGGCGAGGTTAAAAATAGCGTCCCTTTTCAGTCCAGCAAAACACTACTAGTGGAACAGGGTGTTGCACTAAAAGAAATTCACCAAGCACGAGAGCCCGCCAAGTAAATGAATCACAGAACACTAATATGAAGATGTATGCAATACAGTATGCAATCATCTAGAAAATTGAGTATTCAAGTAATAGTCACCACATTATATGTGCTAATTAATCTGACTTTCTTAAAACTTGAAGGAAACA
Source organism: Escallonia herrerae (assembly GCA_033070095.1). NCBI lineage: Eukaryota > Viridiplantae > Streptophyta > Magnoliopsida > Escalloniales > Escalloniaceae > Escallonia > Escallonia herrerae. Next base: position 232,620 of record JAVXUP010000835.1, read on the forward strand.
ACTAGAGGTTACTAGCAAATAACAATACTACAACTTGTACTCACCATCTGTGTATCACTATGTGGTAGATTGCTCCCTCCGTACAATGAACAGTACCATTGAAATTGAAATTCAAATAGGGAACCAAGTTCCACAGATTTAAAGCTAATTAAGGAGCACTCAAGGCATATTTTCTCGATTCAAGTTTACTTGGAACGGTATCCTGAATCTAAAGCTTTTTCTAGATACCAATTTATGGGCTTATGGCTGACGCCTAAACTGCCTGCTGAAAACTTGATGTAAGACACTTAAGTGGGTACTTTCAATATGAAGCACATAATGGGGTTGATCTGTAGTCCCTTAGGCTTAACTTTTCAAAGCAATGGTATATCAATTGCTATGAGATATAGACCCGTATGCGATTTTTCAAAGCAACATAGATAGATGAAGGAAAAAGAAACAGAAAGATGGCAGTTAAAGAAGAATGAAATCTGACGAATGAGAATAGTGGGAAACTGAATGGACTTTGTTAGGTAAAGCCAGAAGCAAACACAGAAAGACCCATCTTGATTCTTGATTTCCAATTTCAAATCCTTCAACAATGAGTACCTATCTTTGTCCCCCATAATTTCTTTCAGTTTTTCACCTCAGAACCTGAATCCACTAAAGGGACCAAAAAACTCACACGGACTCTGTAGAGACCTTCACAGTTTAGGTACAAGGTCTCATTCAGCAGAATCATTTCCTACAAACATTTTATCGAGCACCTGTCGGGTAAGCTTCTATGAATGCAATGACACGCCACTATGTACTACTCACTCTGCAATACACTCGAGTATGAATGAACTAAGATTTCAAAATACGTTGACTTGTCGGAATAAAAGAGAGACGGAGATCGACAGAGAAGAGAGAAGATTGATCAACAAAGAAAGAGATGGAGAAAACGACTGGAGAAGAAGCCTACTTGTCGGTAAAGGTTGGCGGCGGCGGTGATGACGGTGAAATTCCCTCATGTGTCAACGGCGAGAGTTGTGGTGGCGGTGTCGACGGTGAATGACCGTGGGTGAAGGTCGTGTGTCGTAAATGAAGGAAGAGAGAAAAATAGACAGATTAATTAATGGGTAATGGGCACCCATTTGTAACCCATATAAATTAATGGGTTAATGGGTTATAAGATTTTTGACCCATTTGACCCATTTATCTAAATGGGTGGTTTCGGGTTATTTTTAAATGGGTGGATTTGGACGGATTAATGGGTTTGGGTTACAATTGTCACCCCTATAAAAAAGGTACATGCAGGCAGGTGGCCACACACATACACATTATAGTTGCACTCATGTGAAGAAGATATCACCTAGAGCTCCAAAAAGTGAAAGATGCAATTATGAGTAGAATTTTACGAGCGATTTCTAGGTCACATCATTTTGATTTTTTTAATTTTTAATTATGATCTTTTTGTGATTTCGAGATGCAGGGTTAGATCGTTGGGAGTTTATGACATAAACTGAAATTAGGGCTTTGAATTTAGAGTTTTAGCTTGTGGAGATGAGTTTCAGTAGCAATTCGAACAATCAATTGGAAAAATGCCATATCTGCTATTATGGACCTTCTTGCATAAAATGTGCTTGGATGGTGGACATTCCTAGAAGGAGGTTTTTTGCATGTGCCAATTATGAGGTAATTTAATTACTTTCCTCTTTCAGTTGATGAGTTAAATTTGAAATTATTATGTTGTGTTTGTAGGAAATGTCTTGTCGGTACTTTGGCCCAGAATTATGTGAAAGAGGAAAGGAGTTTGAAAAGAAGATCTTAAAGCAAAATGCTGAAATTCGTGACATGATTATGGGGAAAAAAGAATGATTGAAGACTTGAAGAAAAAGAACGACATTTTTGGTGCACATAATTAAGGAGCTGGCTGAGAAGAATAAGACATATGCCAAAGTAGTTGAACATTTGAGGAAGAAGATTAGGGTAGCCAAAAAAGGGAAAAAAAAACTAAAGGAGGCCAATAATAATGGCAAAATGATCACCAATAAGTTGGTGATTGTTTTACTAGGATCGAATATTATTGTGTGGTTGTGTTGCATATTGGAGATTCCAACGTGTTAACGTTTGAATGTAATGCATAAAATGTTTCTTTCTTCTCTGTGTCGAAGTGTGAATTACATGAAAATTTCTGCACATTATAAACTAATCAATACAACAAAAAAGGTAAAGAGTTGCAACTTTCACAATGCCATTTGTATTTCTATCATAATTTATACTATTACAACAAAATGGCTGCAAAATATGGTCCAAAGTTGGCCCAAGCCCTAATATCAAAGGGATACTAAACAAAGAATGACATATTACAAAAGATTCCCTAATATTATCTAGTTTCCACTGTACAAAAAATGTACTATTACAAAAGATTGCCCAATGCCTTCTGTTACTCCTTTCAGCTTTTTTCTTCCTACTATTTCTTCGTGTTTCTAGCTTGTAGAAGTGATGCAAGTGACATTGTTTTCTGACCTTTCCATGAAAAACTTGATTCTTGGATCCTAGCCCCACTGAATTGTACAAATCCTAGTTTAGTTGTTGGAATTGTGGTTGTCACACTTGTATTGAGATAAGTGTGCGTTTAGGACAAGTTATACATAACCTCCATCCTGAAGATATCAAACATAAAATAAGTTTAACACTATGCATCACTTTTCAAGACTAGCAAATAAAAGGTATAGCCATTTTAAGGTATAGCAAATAAAAGGTATAGCCAAATGAAATCCAGAATATCACTGACAGTCCTTCTAGCAGGCAATTTTGAACCCGGGGGTGGGGGGGTGGGTGGCATCGAGTATGCATATTGGGTGAAGGTGCACTTCTTGAAATATCATGTTCACACAAACATCGGGATATTAAACAAAATAAATTGTAAACCATAACAATAATCATAACAAATAAGAACTTTATTTCTTACGTTCCTTGCAGCCTTCTTGTACTTGCTTCAACATTGGTAGATGATTGTATTGCCTGAGTGCATGGTGGAGTTTCTGACAGGATTGTCTGATTGCAGCACCCCTTTCTCCACCATTGCCAGATTGTGGTTTAGGGCTATCTTGTGTTTGAGGGAATTTTCCCCTCATTTTCTACCTTAGCTGTGCAAGTCCTTTTATTATGTGCAGGACCTTTGCACCTGTTACACTTGATTCTTCTCCTCAATTTTAGTCCTTTTATAACACTAGCTCTTGGTTCATCTGTTTGCCTAATCCAAGTAGTGGACGTTCTACTAGGCTGGCTGTCAGATCCAGGTGACAATATTAGGGGCAATCCTGTCTTGGGTCAGAAATCACATCTATGCATTGAAAAAACCACGTGCTCATAACTTTTCATAAAGGTAGTGTTCTTGTAACAGTCAACAACATAGTCCTCTGGCATGACACCCTTGTAATAAATTGCTGCCACAATATGTACACATGCGATGCTGATCAAATCCCATGCCCTAGAGTAATAACTATGAAATCCAAGTTAATTGTGAACTGACCCCCATGGTAATACTAACTTGGTAAATGCCTCTTCCTGACCAAGTTATAATAGCTTAACTAGCTACCTTCTTGATATTATCTAATTTCTTTGCAACTCTAGGTGTGAAAGGCCATCAGACAGTTTCTTCCTCATTCTCTTTGCACCATCATTCTCTTAATAAGGTAGTCTTTAATCACCTTAAGACACTGTATTATTGGCTTGTTTCTTGCATCCTATATGTTACCATTAAAGCTCTCACATTAGACAACATGTCACACTTAAGGAAAGTCCTAAACTATGACCTAGACTAATAGGAAGCTGGTCGATCTACCAACCACTGCCAAGCTTCCTCATTTGTTTTTTTCCTCTCAATTTCCTTGCCAAACTAATCTAGATAAGTTGCATAAGCTGCACTACATAAATGGTCCTTATATGTCACCCTTTGAATTCTGCATTCTTGAAGTTATCATACAGATCCTTTGCCGAATTTCTACGCTCGGCCTCTGGCACAATGGCATTTAGTGAATTAAAAGACCTTTATGCTTATCTGATATGAATGTTCACCCACCAAGGCTAATTTTTAAGTCATCTACAAGTAACTCAACAAAATCATCTTGAAGAACATGTACACTCGCTCTCAACAATTTCATAAGGAATTGGAAATATACCATTGTTGGCATCAATGCCAGAAGCAGTTAGAACCTGCCTTTTGACTGTACCTTTCAAGTGACAGCACAATCTAACCATATTAAGGGTCTGCACTCTTCTAAGAATCCCCTTTTAAGACCATTAAGGCAGATATATATTCGCTCAAAGACTGGTTGTTCCCCACTACTGTTTGCCTGTATATGAACAGTAGTCCTAGGCTTAGTTTTTTTGATTCCTAACCATAATCCTAGAGTTGTGCAAATTGCTCATTGACAATCCCTTAATTTAACCACATTGCTCTATTTCTAGCCTTATTCTTCCATTAGAGAAATTGACGATAAAATCCTCTTCAATTTGAATCCTGACTGCTTACATTGGCCTTGTGGGATTACTTCTCCACTTGTTTTTATACTATTCAGATAAGAACTTCGAGGTTGCATATCTAACAGCATACCATATGTGTGATCTAGGCCAACTCTCTTTATTTGAAATTTGTCTTCACCATGTTTTAGGGAAGCTAAAAGCTCTCATGGACATGTCCCTTTTTTAAGCAACTAACCCCTCTTCTTCTCAGATTTCTTTAAAAACTCCTTTCCATGCTTTAAAGCATGTGCCCTGATAGCATTTTGGAATTTAACTCTACCCCTAAAGCATAACCTAACCTAAAAGTTAGTGTCAGCCATGTCTCAGTGTTCCTGAAGTTCAACCATGTTTTATTAAAGACTGAAAAATTAAGGTTCAAACCATAGCCCTCATCATCAAAACCATACAAACTCCTAGTAGCAGCAGCATCATCTCCACAGTTAGGGTCATCATCATTATTTAGTTCATTAGTCTCAACCACATTTTCACCTATATTTTGCTCAAATAACCCATCATCATCATCATCATCACCACCACTATCCTCAATCCATTACGTAGTTATCTTCCTCAAAATCACCATCAGAGTCCTCTTCACAACTAGATTGATCATGCTCCCCTTGCACATTACCAAGATCAAAATCCTATACACTAACATATTTAGTACCCTCATGCTCTCCTTCTATACGAGCGTTGTTACCTCATGTTCTTCTTCTACAGTAGCATGATTTCTGGATAGATGTTCTTCTTCCAAACTACCATATTCTGAATCATCATCATCATCATCCATGTAATCATCAAGATTAACTACTTCTACATACTCAAGATTCTCTTCAGCCTGCCCACCCATAAAATGACTTGTGGCTTTTGGTAATGCTTAAAAAGAGCCAAAGTGAATGACATAAACTTCTATTACCATCCTAGGGGAAGCCACTGGCACATAGTCGTTGTATTAATTTCACTGGCTATATACTAGGCCATCATCTAGAGTACACTCAAGGGTCAGGGTCAAGTACTCAAACCATAAAAAGTCAATATATCCCACCTTCCTAAGCATCCTGTGTAGTAATTGAATGTTCATCTTCTTCAGAATCTACATTGTCAAAAAAAGTCAACCTGCCACCCACATATATCTTCTCCCCAACATTATGTATTTGTCCATCACTATGCATTTTTAGAGTGAAGTATGGCATGAAAGGATCTACAGTGTAAGTACTACAATTATTGGTCAATATAATAGTAGACCTATTTCATGCATACACTTTCACATAATAATAATTTGAAATTATACTTCGATGTTGACCTAGTGGTCCAAAAATTGAAAAGGCAAGTAAAATTTTAAGGAAAACGTGATTAGTTGGCTGTCAACCATACCCACTAATACATTTGTACAATAATTAAGAAGGTAGAAAATGAAGATTTGAAAAGAAAATTAGTAATATATGTCCCTTACACACAAACCCTGATATGCCTATACTAAACCCTTATATGCTCAGAAGCCTTAACTTAAATCAAAGGTAAGCACAATTAATAGAAATCAAAGAGAAAACACAACAACACCCTAATCTTACGAACAAAATACGATCAAACACAACACATAGTTGTATGGATAATGAGGAATACTTATCATGAGCGGCCTTATAAATGTCGTCTCATGATGTCCATCACTATGTGAATCTTCGCATTAAGCCCTAAGGAGATCACTGTGGAATTAGGGAATTAGGAATTTCTAACGTGTGTATAAGGAAAGAGAATAGTGGAGAGAGAATTTTAGCTGTTGGAAGGAAATGACATGGAGGATATTAATGTGTGAAGTTGGTGCCATTTGGAGGTGTGTTTCCTGGATAAAAAGATGCATTTATCCTTAAAAAAGTAACAGAAATGTGGTCAAAAGCCATCTTGACAGTCTTTGGTGCTGGAAACGAAGATTTTTAAAATTTTAGTGCTAAGTGTCCAAATTAGAAGCACATGATGTTAGGTGCAATTGACCGCTAAGTATGATGTGAAAATTTCTTCCACCAATGTTTGAAGAGTTTAAGAAAATGGAGATCAAGTAAGATGGTCTCTGAAGATAGAGTAAAATGCTTAATTTTTATGTGTGTAAAATTTATTTAGAGATACTGTAAAATGTATAACATTAAAAATCATCAAAATAGATTTAAAAAGTAAGTCAATAGTATATGCATGTATATAAGCAAAAGTAGCAAATGAAGGCATTAAAAGAACCACTGATTTGGGAGAGATAATAATTTTTTATTGCCTGAGTTTAAATAGCTATTGTCTCCTTTCGTGCAAGTTATAATGAGAAACAACGGTCCAAGATTAACTAATAGGTTCACAGCAGCGTCCCCTCTGAGAGCTAGACTATAGGAAGACTTGCAAATTCATCCAATCAAATTGCCTACATATATGATATAGATAAAATAATTTTAGTAATAATATCTCGAGCGTCTTTGTCTCCTATTTTTCTAGCATTTAGCTAACTTTTGTCTAACCATTTAATTTCCTTTGCTACACATCTCTTACTATACAAAGGAAAGGTGCACAGACACCTTTAGAAGTAAGGTCACAAATTTTAAATTTTTTTAGAAAATGAATGTTTTATAACTCTTAAATAACATACACTTATTTTGGAGGAAGGTTTTAAGACATTCCAACAGAAGTAGCCCTAAAATTTTATTCTTTCACCCCAACACCCCACTGCATTCTATATCAATCAGTCAACCGAATCACTATCTCGATCTATTGGTCCGATGATGCTGACCTTCTTCATATAGGCTAGGCCAGGCCAGACCAGACAGTATCCACTCTCACCACCATTGTAGCCATATAATGCTACTTGTCGGTGTCCTATATGCGGGTTCCTAGCTTAGCGAGTTAAGATAAGGAGGATGTCTTTGCCCATAGGTTCCACAAGACCAGAAGCCCACCAGACTAATTGTGCTTTTATGACTACAATATGTAGCAGTTGTATGAGCCACTTGGGCTAATTGAATAGGAAGGAGAGCGTCGGTCCGTAGCCTTATCCCAAAACGCATTTTTCATTGAAATGGGACGTCCACAATGAACTTCAAAGCACCAGAACAATTCACCACATCTGACATAGCAAAGTAGCTGAGCATAAATTGTATCTGCAGATGTGTGAACAATAAAGTGATACACTTTTCTTCTCCTTCATTAGAGTTTCAGCTTGAAACCTGATCATCTAACATTTTAGGGCATGGCTACCTGACAAGCTCTCGGCAAATGGAAACTTCTAATTTCTTTTTCTCCAAAAGAAATATTTCCAAGCTCATTAAGAAATATCATTCCAACACTCAATATGTGACACTTAATACTTGCATAGATAGACCATTCTTCGGGTGACTTCTACGAAAACTAACAAAGGTGCTCTTTCTTATTCCTCGTACTGTCATTTTTCTTATTGCTCTTGATAGCAATCTATCAAGTCTACTGAATCTGTCATGTATCACTGCAAGAGATCAGCAGTTGATGAACGAGAAAGCTAGAAAATCATGGTCAACAAGGCTGACATGATTAAGTCACATTTTCTTTGTGTTACACATTTATTTAATTTTAAACGATTTTCTTAACTACAGTTTATTTCTGTTAATGTAAATATCACGTGTACTTACACCTTATAAGTAGTGATAACTTCTCCTTCTCTCCTCACATTGAGAGAGAAAATCCAAAACTACGTTCTTCTTCATGGTAAACTAGACTTTTTTAGGATAGGAAGTTATGAAGTCTGTGATCTGATATCATAGTTTATGTTGGAAGATAAACTATTACACGTATGAGTATGGTGCATGCTAGTACATGAACATATTTGGCAGGTACATAAGGATTGAGTTCATCCTCAGTAGGATGTACTGCATTAATAGTACTAGAGACTATGAATTTCTTAAGGTGCCCGCCCATGTATATATTCATGCGTATTAAGAATTTACGTGCACAGAGAGAAGCAAAAAGAGAGAAAGAGAAGGAATAATGTAAGTCAAGAGTGACTCAAGTGAATGGTGTCATAGTATCAAGTTATCACCAGGTTTGGTGATATATTAACTTGATGATATCTTCTCCTTCACTAAGTGTAGTGGTATTAGAGCAAATGCACTAACTAGGCTGAAAGTAAAAATTTCCAACTTAACGTTCTACCGGCTCTAGTCAAGTTAAGAAGCCATCAAACTATTTATTTCCAAACTTTTCACTAGTGGAATATTATTATAATGTAGTCATAGTTAGATATAATCTTGAGATTTTTAACAATGTTATTATGATCTTGGAGTGGTAATGACCCAGGTCCACGAACACAGCTCTGGGAAATGCCTCTAGCAATGCCTCTATTTAAAAGGCCTTCCACATTTTGTGTGGGATATACCAATTCCCCCTTCTCATGCCTTTCGTCCTTCCTAATAAGGTGCAGTTGCACATAGCCCTCGGAACCTCATCTCGAGCCAATTTGGCGCACTTAAAATCCATCCCTTCCCCCACCCCCTGGTAACTTGAGCTTTTAAGAGTCCTTCAGTAGCTATCTATAAAGATTGATGTCTACAATCCCTCCATATAGACAATGCCTCCGTCAAAATGACTAACCAAATAAGTATCTATAAGTTCACTAGCAGGATCATATAAATGCAATCACCAGCCTTTCCTACAACCCATCGATGCTTGGGATAGACAAAGCCTCGATAGCAAGAGAAGAAGTTTGACATGCATTTACTTGAAACTTGTAGATGAGCATTGCTTCAACCTGTCTAGAAAATCATGTTGGATTTGATCTGTCCAATCATATTAAGTGGCCTAACGGGTCATACTAATATTGCCTATTTATTTGACTTGGACATTAATTAATTAAATTGGCTAAATAACATTATGGGCCTATTTAATTTAGCATCCAATACACTAATGATTTATTGTGTATAAAAGGCTTATATAATCTCTTAACTTTGATGGACAATTGAGATTTGACAGGCTTTATGGTTGATCCCACTACTCTCCACATAAATATCTCTTTTTCTTGGAGGCTAGAGTATCATAATGTTTGGCTACTCTTTTGCCTCGATTAATAGAAAAATACACAACTTTATTCCATCATCAAGGATAGAGAAGAGTAGTGAAGATCAATACCAAAGGGTACGTGTTCGCTTCCGCATCTTGGCGTTCTTCCAACATCGGAATAAAGCTCTTGATAAATCTATGGCTTCCTTCGATTCTGGTGAGTTCGAAACCTTATTGTTCTTATGTTTATGCTATTGTAAGATTCTAATGGTCTTGATTATGGGGTCAAGATAAATGAAATAATACTAACATGTGGTATCAGAGCCACGTTAATCCATTGCATGAACACAAAATTTCCCCTTCAAAATTCTTGAAATATTTAAAGAACTATGCTTAATGTTAAAGTAAGGAAAGGGAAGGGGGGGGGGGGGGGGTTCTGCGTCGAATGTCTATGCCAAAGGGTCTGCGCCAATTAATTAAAAATATTAATCGGCCCAACGAAAGATTATATATTAATAACCGGCCCAACGGAAAGTTATAAGTGATATGTTAATTTTTCTTTTTAGGAAAGGTTTTTGTGTATTTATCTTTTTCCATATAAATAAATTGTTTATCCCTTAATTTAATTTATTATGTTAAATGATGAACTAACTATTTTCATCATGTGGATGTTTGGTAGTAACGTGCATGATTTTTATTGTTATTATTTAGCATATAGTTCTGCTGCAATTACTGGATATCTTTCCTCTATTGAATCATTGAGCGGCACCAATTTTAGAAAATGAAAAGAACATATTAGCATACTTCTTGGAGTTATGAATTTGCATTATGCTTTAGGGGTTTACGCGCCTGCTGCCCTTATGGCTGAAAGTTCTACTGAGCAAAAGGCGGCTTATGAAAAGTGGGAGCTTTCCAACCACATATCTTTAATGATTATGAAAGGCTCTATTATGACTACAATTCGCAGAGCTAGTCATGACTCAGATAATGCTAAGTTGTACCCTGCTCATATTAAAGAGTAGTTTTAGGGCTCTTCCAAGGAACATGCTACTACCCTCATCACTAAAATGGTTGTGCTCAAGCACAGTGGATCCAGCGGTGTTTGTGAGCATATTTTATGGATGAATGATATGGCTTCTCAACTAAAAGGCTTGGACATGAAAATCTCCGAATGTTTTATCGTGCACTTTATTATGACTTCCCTTCCTGCGTAGTTTGGTCCTTTTAAGATTGACTATAACACGCAGAAAGAGAAGTGGAAGATGAAAGAGTTGATTTCCATGTGTGTCCAAGAAGAATAGAGGCTAAAATATGAACAACCTGATAGTGCTCATGTTGCCATAACTGGTCCATCTAAAGAAAATGGAAAAAGAAAGAAATTTCGCAAAGGTAGCATACAAAGGAATAAGAGTGTTTTTGTAACCAAGACTGACAAAGCAGCCTCTTCTGGTACCAAGGGTTCTTCTGGTCCCAGGTGTCACTTTTGTAGAGATAAAGAACATATGAGGAAGAATGTCATAAATTAAGAGAGTGGTTGGAAAAGAAAGGTAATTTATCTATTTGCGTTTGTTATGAGTCTTATACAATTGATGCTCCATTAAATATATGGTGGGTTGACAAGGGTGCAACTGTGCACATAACTAATTCATTGCAGGGATTCCTTTCCGTGAAAAAGTTAAACAAAGGGGATCGTAATGTGCTAGTAGGAAATGGAGAGAAAGCTCAAGTTGAAGCTATAGGAACTCTCCGTTTAGTTTTGAAGAGTGGCTTCAATTTGGATTTAGTTGATACTGTTTATGTTCCCAGTACGACTAGCAACCTTATTTCTATTTCTAGACTTGACGCTTATGGATATTCGTTTAGGTTTGAGAATAAAGGCTTCTCTCTTTTCCTTTACTCTAGAGTTATTGGTTTTGATTTTTTGGAAGGAAACCTCTACAAATTACGTTTGAATGCTTTTTTTTAATGAATCCTTGAAAACTGTGAACATGAATGATATAGTGTCGAAAACTTATGGTAAGAGAAAACGAGAGAATGAAAATTCTGCTAAATTATGGCATGAACGTTTAGGTCACATACCACGAGGCAGAATGAAACGCCTCATTAAGGATGGAATTCTTCATTCTTTAGATTTCTTACATTTTGACTCATGTATTGAATGTATTAAAGGAAAATTTGTAAAAGGCAATAAATGTGGTGCCACTCGAAGTACGTGACTTTTAGAGGTTATCTACACTGACATTTGTGGACCTTTCCCTGCACCGGGTATTGGTGGTCATAGATACTTTATCACCTTTATTGATGACTATTTTCGTTATGAATGTTTACCTAATTCATGAAAAATCCAACTCATTTGCATGTTTAAGACTTACAAAGCCAAAGTTGAAAATTAACTTGACCTAAAGATCAAAGTTGTAAGATCTAATAGACAAGAAGAATATTACGGAAAATTCTCTGAAATGGGTCGTAACCCTAGTCCTTTTGCCTTTTATTTGGAAGAATGTGACATCGTTGCTTAGTATACAATGCCAGGTACACCCCAATGGAATGGTGTAGCTAAACAACACAATCGTACCCTCATGGATATGGTACGAAGTATGATATGCCAAAACACTCTATCACAGTTTTTGTGGGTTAAAGCACTTAAAACAGTTGTGCATATTCTTAACAGGGTTCCCAATAAGTCTGTGCATAAAACACCTTTTGAATTATGGACATAGAGGAAACCAAGTTTAGAATATTTTCACGTGTGGGCTGTTTAGCTGAAGCAAAAGTCTATAATCCACATACTAAGAAACTCGATCCCAAGACCATAAGTTGTCATTTTATAGGTTACCCTGAAAGGTCTAAGGGTTTCAGATTTTACTGTCCATCACATACCACTAGAATTGTTGAAACTAGGCATACGGTATTTTTTTGAAGATGATGAGTATAGTGGGAGTAGTACACCAAGAATAATATACCTTGAGAAAATTTAGGATCATGTTTTTATTCCTGTTGTCCAAAAGGTTGGTGCGCCATTACCTCATATACATGATAACGATGCACCCGAGTTAGTACCTAATGATGCGCCCCCTATTATGGATCCTGCTCTAATTCTTGCTAATGAGAAACCTCTTCGAAGGTCAGGAAGAGAGAGCCGGACAACCATATCTGGTGACTATATTGTGTACTTAGATGAGGCTGACTATAATCTAGGCATAGGAAATGATCCTACATCCTTTAAAGAAGCTATCATGAGCGAGCACTCAACTTAGTGGCGTGAGGCCATGAAAGATGAGTTAGAGTCAATGAAAATAAATGAAGTTTGGGACCTTGTTGACTTACCTGAAGGGGCCAAAGCTGTAGGCTGTAAATAGGTCTACAAAATTGAGCTAGATCCTAATGGTAATGTTGAAAGATACAAGGATAGACTTGTTGCTAAAGGTGTCACTCAAAGGGAGGGGATATAATATAATGAAAGATTTTCTCCTATGTCAAAAAAGGAATCCTTTCGAATAGTCATGGCTTTAGTAGCTCATTACGATTTAGAGCTACATCAAATGGATGTAAATACTACATTTCTTAATGGTGACTTGCATGAAAATGTCTATATGACTCAGCCAAAAGGGTTTATGGTTAAAGGCAAGGAACATATGAAATTTCAGTTGAAGAAATCCTTATACGGGTTAACGCAAGCCTCTGAAAATGGTATTTTAAGTTCCATGATGTGATGAGTAAATTTGAATTTAAAAAAAATGCAGTGTACCAATGTATATACCTAAGGATGAGTGGGAGCAAGTTTATCATTCTAGTTCCATATGCAGATGATATCTTACTTAAGAGTAGTGATATTCATATGTTGCATGAGACCAAAATTTTCTTTATAAGAATTTTGTTACGAAAGATCTTGGATTCTTATGTTATAGGCATGTAGACTCACCGAGATAGGTCTTGTGGAATATTGAGATTGTCCCAAAGAACCTATATCGATAATGTTTTCAAAAGGTTCAACATGCATAATTGTGCTCCCACTGTTGCCCCTGTTTTAAGGGTGACAAATTTAGTTTGCTACAATGTCCTAGGAACTAACTGGAGCGATACGAAATGGAGCATATTCCCTATGCATAAGTAGTAGGGAGTCTCACGTATGTTCAAGTCTGTACTCACCCAGATATAGTGTATGTTATTGGCATGCTTGGACGTTACCAAATAAACCAAGAAATGGGTCATTAGAAAGCAGCCAAGAAAGTCATGCGCTACTTATAGGGTATCATAGATTTCATGGTTACCTATATGAAGTCAAATAACCTAAAGGTTATTGGTTATTCTGATTTTGATTATGCAAAGTGCGTAGACACCTTCAAGATTATTGATTAAGTACCTCGTTGTGAGAGATTTAATTCAGAATCACATATTGTCTATTCAGCATATCAGTATGACGCTATGTTAGCGGATCACATGATGAAAGGCTTACCACCTAGTCTCTTTAGAGAACATGTTGCCAGCATGGGTTTGGTTGATAGCCTTTCCCTCAGATGATGGGTTTTTGATTTGAGACATTTATTTCCGTGATCACCTTATGTAATGGATTCTGGATATTATGATTATGGTTTGTTACTTCTCGTTAAAAGTGCACATTTGAAGTATTCTGAAACAAACACTCACGTAAGGATCACATGAACTCGTTCATATTGTTATTTATTATGGAACGATGCAGTTCATGTCTATTAAGTTATTTGACTATCATATTTGACAAAAGTTCTGAGATTGTAACCGGAGAACAGTTCTGTGGCGTTGAGAAGATGGATACTACCTTTGATTCATTTTTAGTATTTTTGTAAAATTTGGCCTAACTTACGGGATGTTTTGTTCAATTTCGTTATGTCAAAACTTATGATGTTAACCTAAGTATAACCCTTGACCAAGTGGGAGAATGTTGGATTTGATCGGTCCAATCCAATTACGTGGCCTAACGGGTCATAGTAATGTTGACTATTTATTTGACTTGGATATTAATAAATTAACTAAATAACATTATGGGCCTATTCAATTTAGCATCCAATACACTAATGATTTATAGTGTATAAAAGGCTTATAGACCCTAATCTCTTAACTTCGATGGAGGGTTGAGATTTGGCAGGCTTGATCCAGCTACTCTCTCTATATAAATATCTCTTTTCCTTGGAGGCTAGGTCATCATAATTTTTGGCTACTCTTTTGCTTTCTAGATTAATAAAAAAAATACACAACTCTGTTTCATCATCAAGGATAGAGAAGAATAGTGAAGATCAATACCAAAGGGTACGTTCTCGCTTCCACATCTTGGCATTCTTTCATCATTTGGCTTCTTTCGATTTCGTTGAGTTCAAAACCTTATTGTTCTTATGTTTATGTTATTGTAAGATTCTAATTGTCTTGATTATGGGGTCAAGATGAATGAAATAATACTAACAAATCAAACAGCCACACATGTATTTACTTGAAACTTGCAGAACATAATTGTTTGGACCCAATGGAGGAGCAGGGGACACCAGTGGGCCGGTGCCCACCTGCTTCTCCATAATTTTTGCCCTTTATATGCTATATTTTATCCAAATGGTAAAAGAGCCCACTTAAAAATAAAAAAAATACTTTAAGGAGATGTATTTGTAGTCATTTTACATGTTAATGTACCTAAAAATTTCAAAGATGGTTTGAAAAAAATATCCTTTTAGTCATTTAAAATATTAAACTTACACAAATAAAGACTTAGTTTACGCATAAAGTCAACACAACAAATAATTTTTATTCTTACCCTCTATGGTTTTCAAAGCCTTCAATGCACATGTGGACAGGAGAACACCGCCTCCTCCTTAGTTCCCTTATCGCCCACCAGCCTTACCTCACGCCGATGCGCTCTTAACGGCCAACGCCACTGCCTCTACATACTGGCTGGTTTAGCTTCAGCAGGTCACGGGCTCACGAGTCATAGCACCCAAAGCCAAAAATCAGACCTCACGTGCTCAGGCATGGCCGCATGGGCGATTCACAGGCTATCGACGACAATGCTCATAGACGACGGTCGTCAGGTCAATTTCTCGACGACGTCACTAATGGTCAGATCCAGTGCTTGATTCTTAAATTTTTTACTTCTCCGAACCTTTCGTCTTATATATCGGTTTAGAATGTGATAATTGGGTTTTGGAACTTACAATTTGCAATTAGGAATTCGTAGAAATTGACAATTGTTGCTAACAGGATTGTTAATTTCAGATTTAGATTTTGATGCCCACCATAAAAAAATTTCCTGGCTCTGCCACTATTGGGACCGATCTCAAGAGATCAATAGTCACGCATCTAGGACCATGTTTCATGTGGATCTAAAAAAATAAAGTAGAAAAAAGTAGTTCGAGCCGGAGAGGGTACATATACCCGAGTAAGGATGAGTTAGGTACTCAAAACCCAACATGATGCAAGGTGGTGTGTCTTCGGGTCACAAAGTGGAAGCCACAGGAGTTGAGCAAAGATTCGCAACGGTCAAGTCGATCCGGTCTATTGCCATTACTAAAGCTATTCGTATCCTAATTTTAATTGAACAAACTTTGGCTCCTAACCAGGTCATAGAAGTTTTCTTCCAACCCCGTATATAATGACAATTAATAGTCGCTAAATATTTCTAGTGACTTTTTTTCTAACACTTTCAGCGACAATTATTAACAGTATTTTTTTAGCTTCACTAAATAAAAGTCACTAAAAATATTCAGAGACAACTGATTGTCGATATATAGTGGGTATGAAGAACCGAGGTAGTAGCCAAAAGTTTCTATTTTAGTTATTACAACAAAAACTCAATGAGTAAAAGCCTTCGTGACATGGACAAGGACCCTCTACTATAAAGAATCTCTGCTCTGCCGAAATAACTTTAGTAACATAAAATCGCGAATATTTTTAGCGTCATTCTTCGATCTATCGCAAGAGAGGATGGCTATCGTAACGTATAGTCCACAAATATTCAACTTGATGGACTAAATAATAGCTCATGAGCCTGTAGTTTAGCTCAAGTTTAAACTTATGTTCCTTTGTTAAACAAGCCGAAAGCCTAAACAAAGCTTAGCTCGGCCTGTTTGGCGCCTTGCTGGTTATGGCGGCAGCACCAGCTGGCAGAGCTGATGCGTTTTCTCTCCCATATAAAACCCTCCCGTAGAGCGTTACACATAAACCCTAAACCTAAAACTTGCATTCCCTGCACTGCTTTACATCTCTTGCGCAATATCAAAGATTTTGATGGCCTTTTTCAAGAAATCCTTCAAGGCTAACGGTTCGTTCTGCTGAAACCCACAAACACATACCAATACTCTCCGATCCCAGTGGCAATAATCGCCCAGTGAGAACATCGTCGATAGATCCTGACGATGTTGTTATCAAGATTGACGGTGAAGATTCGCCACCGTCAAAACTTATTGGTTAGTTCACGAAGCAGCAGAAGGAGGGCAATTGCGAGATATTGTTTGATGCCGACTTCAAGATGGGCGACTTTCGTGATTTCCAAAACCCTAAGGGTTTTGTTTTGAAAGTATTTTGTTGTTATTATTGAAATTTGTAATGACAAATTTTTGTCGCAGAGAAATATTTAGCGTTATTTTTTTTAGTACAACACTTCTATTGTATAGCAGAGGATCCCGATCTTATAACTACTAATACATGGACACCTTTAGCGACACTTATGTGTAGTGTATATTTTTTGTAAGACCTATTTTTCATTGAAAATATGATGTAGTTACATTGAAAATATGATGTAGTAATGTGGCGCGCTGATAAACTATCATTGCATTTCATTGGTTTTTTCACTTCCTATAGAGCTAATTAAACTCAAAATTAAGGAGTCTATCAAAAATAGCATTTAAAGATCTCAAGAGACACCAAGTATATTTAGCATATATGGAGTGTACTTTACCCTTTGTCAACGACTAAAATTATTAATAACAAGTTTTACTCTGTAAAATTTTATTGACAATGATGAAGATTCATAGCGGTATCAGGATAACGTAATTGCATGTTGCAAAGACAAACAGATATAGCTAGAGAATCCACAAAAAGTAAAACAAGAAACCAAGAAGACCAGTCATCAAAAATTTTTGGGGGACTTGAAAGATTTCTGCTCTTCCTGTACTTTGGGTAGGTGAGCAAGCATAACTCATGTCACCTACTGCAACAGCATCACAAGCATAAAAATGGAAAGCATGAAGCAGGGCTTCATAACTGTCACATGCTGGGCTTTATGATGAAGTGTGCCTTCAAAAGCACCAAAAATGGATCAGCTCTCTCTCTGATCTACCATCGTACTCTATCCATCTTTTGCAGCTTAAACTTGCAGATGAACATTATGTTATGCAGTCACACATGGGGCCTTAAAACAAACTGTTGATATCTCTCTCATAACCCTGTAAAAGTTCTCTGCAAATCGAGAGCAGGATTCCCTCTATTCTGCATGTGCATAGAGAAGATAAACAATAAGCTCGCCTCACTGCTTCCCGGTCTTTCTCTTCCCTGCCCGTCTGCTTCGATTTGTCGCAATCAGACTCTCTCTCGTTTCGCATACGCTCTGTAGTCTTCACTCTTGAAACTTGAACCCATCCCTGACCTAAGCGCTCTGACTCTTTCCCGGCCAAGCCCTAATATATCCCGCATCACCAGAATCCGTCCTTTGAGGCATGAGGAGTTGTTTGTGAACGGGAGTAAATGCAACCTTACTGCCTTTTTCCTAGATCTGATTTTTGGAGCGGTATGAGGGATGCTGGGAATATATGATGAAAAACAACTGCACCAAATTTTTACTCAAATCAAAAGAAGAGGTGGAGGGCCAGAGTACTTCTTCACCAAGTTGAAGAAGAAGGGAAAGGAGGGTGTAAGAGATTTGATCGCACTCCGAGTAACATTAATGGCGGACGTAATAAACATGACAATAACGCTGATGATTCCATCGGTGATGGTGAAAGTGAAATCCATGAACAAAAAGATAATAGCAGGTTCCCATACATGTCTCCTGCTTCTGAAGGGAACAATGGTTCTGGTCAGAAGTTAACAGAATTACTGGTTTGTTTGTATGCTTTTGTAATGGTTGTGGTAAGATTCTTGTTTGCTTGATAAGGTTGATCCATTAATGGGACTGGTCTTAGGCCATCTTTTGTTTTTTGCTATATATGTATGGGTTTTGTTTCCTTGTAAGGACAACTGATGTATTATGCTTCTTGTAAAAGGCACAATAACGATGCTACTTCTCTGAGAGTTTGAATGCCGCCGTTTGGCCTTAGATGAACTCAATTTGGTATGTGCCTTCATGGTTTTCTTTTTCTGGGATAATAATGAATGTTTATGGTTTGATCTTGCTTGCAGTTGCCTTTCCTTAACATCATACTAGACCTGCATTGCATCCAACATTGGAGGTTTTTGTGGTGCTAGCTAAGTTCCACTCCAGAGTTTCCATTCCAGAATATGCATTATCTTTTACACTTCACAACCTCTTCAGCTAAGTTTATCGGCGTTTTGCACTAGCCACTTTTATCTTTGTTCTTGATGATCTAATGCAACTGTTTGGCATGCTGCGCTTTATTTATTCGGTTAATATTCTCTACTTAGCCATATTTGAATGATACTCGCTACTTAACCATCTTCAAATAACAGGATTAAGGAGGGAAACTATTCTGTCAAGGACGGAAACGAAGTTCAGATTAGAGGACCCAGTAGAAATTACTGATAGGAGGTCAGGAAGAATGGGAATTTCGAACCAGATGAAGCCTGGGACGTTAGCTAAATCAGGACAGGTATATGAAGAAGATGATTTCTTGCTAGAGGAAGATATTCCCGACAGCTATAAGAATATAGAGAATCTTAACGCCTTGACATTGATTCAATGGATCAGCCTGGTTTTTATTGTGATTGCTTTGGTGTGTACACTTTCAATATCTAAGTGGAGGGAAACAGATTTACGTGGACTTGAGATGTGGAAATGGGAGGTCTTAGTTCTTGTTTTGATATGTGGCCGGCTGGTGTCTGGTTGGGGGTTAGAGTTGTTGTTTTTTTTATAGAGCAGAACTTTGTTTTGCGCAAGAAGGTGCTTTATTTTGTGTAAGGGGGTGAGGAACGCTGTTCAGAATTGCATTTGGTTGGGCCTTGTTTTGCTTGCCGGCCTGGCATTTGATGTTTCACAAGGAGGTTGAAGGTAGCATTAAGTTCCTCAGAAATGTGGACAACATAATGTTGTGTATGTTGGTGAGTACATTGCTATGGCTAGGTAAGACCCTCTTGGTTAAGGTCCTAGCCTCGTCATTCCACGTGCACTTTCTTTGACCGCATTCAGGAATCATTGTTTAACCAATATATGATTGAAACGCTATCTGGCCTGCCTTTGATCGAAGCACACAAGAATAGGGAAGAAGAGGTCAAGACAATGGCTGAGGTTTCCAACTTTGAAAGTGCAGGGAGTAAAGTGTGTGCTAAAATCAAAGCAACTACCTTAGAATTCACCAAGAATCCGAGGGCGAGAGCAGCTAGAGTAGCAAGCACCCATAACTCTGGAGCACTGACGTCCACGAAACAAGATGATGGGATACCAATTGACCACTTGCATAAGCTAAATCCCAAAAAAATTTCTGCCTGGAACATGAAGAGGTGGATGAATATAGTTCGCCATGGAGTCATGTCTACCCTGGATGAGCAGATACTAGATTCAGCGCACGAGGATGATTCCAAAAGGCAGATTAGAAGTGAATTTGCGGCGAAAGTTGCAGCTAGGAAAATATTCCGGAATGTAGCCAAGGCAGACTCCAAGTACATTTACATGCATTTTGCCTTTAAAATACTTTTTCCCTCTACATTCAATTTTTCCAGTCTGGTTGTTTAGAATATTTATTCTACTCCAAGGTAAACCAACGCATTCAGATAATAGTACTACAAGCAAATGCTACTTTTAGAGGAAACTATATGCTATTGTAAATGAATTTTACAGCAATTGCACACCTCTCCTGGGCATTTTTTTTCTACGGAAAATGCGCAATAGAATTTTCCAAAGTTGCCAATTCGTTACTGAGGCTAAGTTCCAACTGTTGATTGTCCCCCAAATACCTTGGTTCTTCGTTGCCATAAAATATTCTGATAGAGGATTTCTTAGTTTCCAAATGTTGTTTCTAGTCATCAGGGTGTTGAATGTATAAACTAGAGTCATGCATAAACTAGATTCATGAATAATCTAGATAAGTCCATAATTAATTAGAGTGTCTAGATTAGTCTAAGAGTGTTCCATACATGAATGACTTTGATGGTTGTATTCATGTACTTAGGAAGAGGGGAAGTATGCACCTAAAGTTGTGATGCATGTACTAGGCTAGGTTCATTTTGGAGTAGGCCTATAAATACCCATGTACTCTACCCATTTGAAATGTAAGTCAAGTTTTGCTCTCCACTTTTGATGGTGCCGAAAATGGTTCGATGATACGTGGAGGTGCCACAAAGGATGCGGTCTGAGTTGGCTTCCAGGTAGGCAACGTGGGAGACAGCAAGGACGGCGCAAGGGCCGAGGACAAGGCTCCCCAGACAGGTCGTGAGGGCTGGCAGTGCTGCGCAGGCAGGGTGACGATGAACAGGACCGACAGTCTACAGTCCGTGATGAGGGTATGGCGTCCAGGGTCCGTAGACGGGAGTTCAAGTATATTTCTCTCACTAGAATTCCAGAGAGAATGTCTCTTTTAGAGAGAGAAAGTGAAAAGTCCAAATGAGAAAAAGATCCTTGAAAAAGCTCCAAAGTCCACTATTTATAGGCAAAAATGTGCATGTGTCATAAGTTGACATGTGTCGCCCCCTGGGAACGACACGTCACCAGGGGGCCAACGCACTGACCCTTCGTTGGACTGCCGGTTCCTAAGTTCGTGCTGCCCTGCCCTTGCAACATCTCTCTGCCTGTCTGAGGAGACTGATCATGCCGCGGTAGCATGGTCAGAGTAGCCCGTTGCCCCAGCCTCCAGTCCAAGCCCTTACTGAATCCCACAGGCCTGGCAGCGGTGGGGAAGACCCGACGCCCAGCTGCCAGGTGGACTAGGCAAGATGCCCTTCCGAAGACCTGCTCCCGTCTCGGAGTGACCCGGGGGTCATAGTCCTTAGGGGTGCCGACGCGAGCCCCCAGTGCCAGAGCACGTAGGCTAGTCACGCAGGCACCCTGGCGGAGATAGTGTCCTGGAGGAGTAGCCTATCCCGTAAGCATATAACATGATTGCAGCGCATGGGGCGCGGTTGAGTGCGGGCGACGAGGGTCGCAGAGTGATCTCCGAGCGACGAGGGTCGTTGCGTGGATGGCGCGCGACCGTGAGCGACGGTTGTCATGGCGACAGAGCGGCCACAAGTGACGGTCATCGAGACTACGAGCGACGGTCATCGCGACGAAGGGGCACGGCCGAGAGCGACGGTTGTCGCGACTATGGCGGAGTGCGGCCGCGAGCGACGGTCGTCGTGACAATGGGGCACGGTCAAAGGTGACGGCGTCGGTGTTCAAGGCAGGTGGCCGACCCCCAAGGGAGGCCGACCCTTGGGGAGGCCGACCCCCCGAGGGTGGCCGACTCCTTGGGGGAGGCCGACCCCCGAGGGTGGCCGATCCCTTTGGGTGGCCGACCCCCCCGAGGGTGGCCGACCCCTTGGGGTGGCCGACCCCCAAGGGAGGCCGACCCTTAGGGGAGGCCGACCCTAGAGGGAGGCCGACCCTAGAGGGAGGCCGACCCCGAGGGTGGCCGACCCCTTGGGGTGGCCGACCCCCCGAGGGTGGCCGACCCCTTGGGGTGGAAGGCACGCCGAAGTCGCTTCACGAATGGTTCACGTGACTTGAGCATGCGTTGCTTTGACCGGCCCTCGAGCGTTGAAAAGTTGACCGCTGACTGGGTGATGTGTCGTGCAAAGTGGGTCCCTTGGCGGGTCTTGGGGTGCGACCAGAATAGGGTATGAACATAAGCCCCCTGCGTGTGGCGGGCGCGGAGGGGCAACCCGAGCGGGCGTCGCATGCATAAACGATGTGGTTACAGCCCCTCTTGCTGCGGGGGCCAGGGTCCCTGGTGATGGAGCCGGCGATGACGCTAAGCCCGTGTAGCAGTTTGATTGAGTCGGCGATGGCTTCAAGGTTGTGAGCCCATCCCGTAGTTTGATTGAGCCGGCAATGGCGCTAGCCCGTGCTGGCGCTCAGCCCATGCCGCAGTTGATTGTGTCGGCGATGGCTTCAAGGTTGTGAGCCCATCCCGCAGTTGATTGTGCCGGCGATGGCTTCAAGGTTGTGAGCCCATCCCGTAGTTGATTGTGCCGGCGATGGCTTCAAGGTTGTGAGCCCATCCCGTAGTTGATTGTGCCGGCGATGGCTTCCAGGTTGTGAGCCCATCCCGTAGTTGATTGTGCCGGCGATGGCTTCAAGGTTGTGAGCCCATCCCGTAGTTTGATTGTGCCGGCGATGGCGCTAGCCCGTGCTGGCGCTCAGCCCATGCCGCAAGGAGGGGTCCTCGTGCAGGAGCACTACGCGCGGAGCCTTTAGAATGCCGCACACTCTAGAGAGTGGGTTGAAGGTCTTCCATGCCTATGGCGACGATTGTCGCGGGGACAATATTTGGTGAGGTCGTCATGGCAGTTGTGGACGGTCGGTGACGAGCATCAAGTGACCATTAGCATTGAGCGCGCGTTGTAGAGAGCGCGATGAGTTGGCACAAGCGACGCGGTTCAAGGAGATGGCACGCGGGCGACGGGGCCTGTCGCGGAGCTGTCATGTGAATGCGTGCGACGAAGGTCGTGGAGGTGGCGCGCGGCGGTCATAGTGGCGACGGTGCGTGGTCGACAAACTGTGGCGAGGCGCCGGCGGACGGGAGCGACGGTCGTCGTGACAATGGGGCACGGTCAAAGGTGACGGCGTCAGTGTTCAAGGCAGGTGGCCGACCCCCATGGGGTGGCCGACCCCCAAGGGAGGCCGACCCCCAAAGGAGGCCGACCCTAGAGGGAGGCCGACCCCCCCGAGGGTGGCCGACCCCTTGGGGGAGGCCGACCCTAGAGGGAGGCCGACCCCCGAGGGTGGCCGACCCCCCAGAGGGTGGCCGACCCCTTGGGGTGGCCGACCCCCAAGGGAGGCCGACCCTTGGGGAGGCCGACCCTAGAGGGAGGCCGACCCCCCGAGGGTGGCCGACCCCTTGGGGTGGCCGACCCCCAAGGGAGGCCGACCCTAGAGGGAGGCCGACCCCGAGGGTGGCCGACCCCTTGGGGTGGCCGACCCCCCGAGGGTGGCCGACCCCTTGGGGTGGAAGGCACGCCGAAGTCGCTTCACGAATGGTTCACGTGACTTGAGCATGCGTTGCTTTGACCGGCCCTCGAGCGTTGAAAAGTTGACCGCTGACTGGGTGATGTGTCGTGCAAAGTGGGTCCCTTGGCGGGTCTTGGGGTGCGACCAGAATAGGGTATGAACAACTTTCTAACAAACAGGTATCAGAGCTCTTTTGTTTGGAGACAATTGAGCTTGGAGAGAAGATGTCAAATGGAACTCCATTCCAAGTTCCACCACTCACCAAAGAAAATTATGAGACTCGGTGTATCCGCATGAAGGCTTTGCTTGGAGCCTATGATGTTTGGGAACCCGTGGCGAATGAAGTTGGAGAAGGAGATGTAGCGGCCATGAAGAAAGATCAAAAGGCGCTCACTCTCATCTATCAAAGTCTAGATGACAAGATGTTCGAGAAAGTTGCAAATGCAACCACCTCCAAACAAGCTTGAGATACTCTCCAAGCTTCGTTCAAAGGAGTAGAGAAAGTGAAAAAGGTTTGTCTCCAAACATTAAGGGGAGAATTTGAATCACTCCACATGAAAGAATCCGAATCCATTTCGGATTATAATTCACGAGTCTTGGCCACCGTCAATCAAAAGGAGAAGTGGAGAGATATAAAGCAAGATTAGTTGCAAAAGGATACAAGCAAAAAAGCAGGCATTGACTACGGTGCAATTAACGTTGTGATGCCTATACTAGGCTATGTTCATTTTGGAGTAGGCCTATAAATACCCATGTACTCTACCAATTTGAAATGTAAGTCAAGTCTTGCTCTCCACTGTCTAACACATGGTTTCCTTGTCCAACCAGACACTTCATACAGTCATGAGTTATCTTGATCATGTACTTCAGGCAGGTTCATCAGTCTGAAAGACCTCATGCTTCTTGCAGGACAAAGAGGCATTGAAGACCATGAGTCTCTTGGAAGGATCATCTGAATGTGAAAAAATCAGCAAGTCATCCCTGAAGAATTGGGTGGTAAGGCTCTTGGGATTATTGATTTTGAGTATTTCACATAAAAACGCCTGCTCTCTCTCTCTCTCTCTCTCTCTCTCTCTCTCTCTCTCTCTATCTCTCTCCCTCCCTCCCTCCCCCCCCCCCCAGCCCTGACATATTGGTGATGACTTTCGTAATTGTAACATCCTGCAATATATATTGTTTGACGATTTATTACACTTGATTCTCGTAGGTCAAAGATTTTAGTGAACGAAGGGCGCTTGCCTTGACATTGAACGATACAAAAACTGCTGTAAAAAAGCTTCCTAAGATGGTGAACGTGTTAGTTTCCATTGTCGCTGTGGTTATATGCCTCGACATACTAGGTGTCCAAACGAGGAAAATACTACCTTTTATCATCTTTCAGTTCCTCGTCGTGGCATTATCTTCAGAAACACACTGAAGACCATATTTGAAGCGATAATCTTCTTATTCGTGATGCATCGGTTTGATGCGTGGGTGATCGTTGTGCAATAGATGGAGTTCAGGTACCTAAACACGTTCTTGTAACTTTGACTTATGTGCTATGTTATTACATGTTACTTGTATATTGAACCTGATCCTGCGTTTTACTAATTTTTCAGCTGGTTGTGGAAGAGATGAGTATTTTGACTACAAACTTTCTGAGATACTACAGCCAAAAGATCACGTTTTTAAATAGTACTCTTGCAACAAAGCCCATTGGTAATTACAATCGTAGTCCGGATATGGGTGACTCAGTTGATTTCTATGTCCATATTGCAACTCCAGAAGAGAAGATTTCTATCATGAATGGAAAGAATAACAAGGTATTTATGTATGAAATATCTTGCCTTTTCTGTTCTGCTGCATTTGTTGTTGGTATCAAACACCCTCATGTGCTCAAAGTCGCTGTTGAAACGATTACAACATTTATTGCGCTACCACGTAACACGTAGTGGGTTCGGAAAAATACCGTATGAAGTCTCCGAATATTCCGACGTAGGATCCTTGTTGTTACGAGCCTCCAACACGCTTGATCTTTTTCGCAGGTACGAAAACGGCTACTAGAGTCGAGTTCTTCATCCACGAACCAAATCCTAGAGCTTGGTGATGAACCAAATCCTAGAGCTTGGTGATTGCTCTAGAGAGAGTGCTATATAGAGAGGGTTATTACTATTGACTTTTGATTTATTGGGATATCTCTAGCCTTTATATAGAGATACAATTAGAGACTGACTTTACCTCCAACTCTTAGGAGATAAAGATTGTATTTATCTCAAACACTTAAGAGATAAATATTCTCTAAATAACTGTATTTATCCAAACTAACAAATACACATTATCTGTTAGTGGGCGGATAATGGATCCACTGACCCAATTTATTAACGGTCGCTATACCTGTCATATAAATTTGGCATGCAAGCATACACAAATCTACAGTTTGCATATGCTACAATTAATCCAAATCAAGAAATGGTCTCACATGATAGAATTAAGCCTAGGTATGTAACGTTGTTGCATCTGCAGTTACATCGAGAGCAAAAAGGATCACTGGCATCCATCTCCAACGATTGTGGTGATGAACTTGTTGGGGCTAAACATGCTGAAGATGTCTCTGTGGCCGAAGCATAGAATGAACCACCGAGACATGGGAGAGAAGTTTGCAAGGAGGACCCTTCTGATAGAAGAGATGGTCAAAATCTTTAAAAAACTCGACATTGAATAATGTTTGCGCCCCCATTGATATCAATGTTCGTTCCCTCCCTCCTGAATATGGAATCCTCCCAGTTGGCCTCCTCCTGGACAATCTGCTGAACATGTATGAAAAGGGCAAATTTCTGTACAGTAGCACTTTAATATGTATCTCTTCTCCGCGCTTCAATGGTTTTTTCATCTTCCTACTAGGTGTTTTCAGTTATCCAATTTAGGCAGCTCAGTGTTCATCTGTATTTTTGGTTAAATTATAGAAATATTTTGTTTTCAAAGAAAAAAGCGTTTTCCTTGCTACACCGATGCTAGCATGTCCTATCGTCTTTAAATGTGTATAAAAGATTTCATCAAGTTGGACGTGGCTCGATTAAACATAAGAGGCGTTAAATTTTCTAGGTTCTAATTCAACTCCCATTTCAGTACAAAACTTTGGAAAGGTTTCCAAACCCTTGTCAAGATTTTGGACTTTGCTTTACATTTCCAATGAGGTTTATACCCCGTACTATACTAAAGTGTTACTCTCTCTCTCTCTCTCTCTCTCTCTCTCTCTCCAGAGTATAAATTAGCTAATAAGCTTACTGTTAATGGTTTGCATCTCTCTCCATGCGCATTCCCGGTTTATAGCTAATAGTAGTAGTTATTTCTTGCATGAAGGAGAGAGTGTTACCGCGAGACCCTCTCTTTTATAGCTAGTAGATTGAGATTGATTTAGGAACATTGTTATGTTCAAGATTTTGTATACCCGTATCCGTATGACATGTTTTATACATAACCAATATGTCGTTGCTTTCGTCTTTTTCTTAGCCGCGATGCAAGACAAGGATGGAGGAAAATGATTGAGCATATCTCTTATGTGTTCGAGATGAGTTCATATTCTACTAGAAATGCTATAAAAGCAGGGCTATAGGTTCGTACTCTCACATTAGGAGCTTTTCCATCCCATCAAGGAAGGCATTCGATCAGATTTATGAAATTAGAAGACCTAGCAGACCATTAACATGGTCGAAGGTGGCAAATCAGCATCTATTCAGTCATGTTTTATAATCACGTTAGATCACTTGTTTTTGTTTACGTATATATTCTAACACAATAAAGTCTACACCACTAGTAGGAGATGGAACTTCAGTGATTCCATAAAAAAGGCCCTAACAATGGGGCCAAAGAATCGGAAAAACTTCTGTGATTCAATAAGCTATCTTGTTTTTGTTTTTATGTTTCTGTTGATTTTGGGATAACTCAATCATGATCTCGTTGAAGTAGCTTTTCTGAAGCTTGTTAAAATTAAAAACTTGTCCCTTAACTGTGCTGGAAGTTGAGAAATTTGCTTGATAAAAACAAGCAAAATCCTTACTTTCCAGTGAGTTCCTATAACAGGATATATCACACTACACCAAAATAATGCTAAGTTGATTAAGAATTTCTCGTCGAAGGAAGAAATACCAATTGTGCATTATTCCTTTTATAGTAAAGGTAAAGAGTAGTTAGTTTAAAGCTAAGGTCGCTAGAAAGTTTTAGAGAACTTTGAGTTATTCGCACTAATCATAGTTAAATCGAAAGACACTTTTAGAAATGCATATTAGTGTCATGTATGTCGTAATTATAGATAATTTTAAAACCGTTTATTGTTTTCAAACAAGTGAAAAATTATTTTGAATAGAGAAGTTCTTTGGAAACAAGTAACCTCCTTTGTCACGGATTGTTTAGAAATAGGTACTTTTTAAGTGAAAAGATGCTTTTACAATACACATGGTAGTAAGATAAGACGTGCTAGTTCCTTGATACTCACGTGCGGGTGCGTGATTTAGGCCCCGTTGCGAATAGCGTTATTATCTTTTAAAAAATATTTTTATTTCAATAAAATCTCTGTGCTTAAAAGATGTTATTTTTCATTTGATTAATCTCTAGTTTATTTTCAAATAAATTCTAACAATTAATTTTGCATATATAATTGTTCTACTTATGTTTCCCACATAGGTGTGTTTGTTCCGAAAACATCTTTTCAACTTTTATAAATTTATGGTAGTTCTGTATTTCTCAGAGTACTTGTAATTTTTGCACTTTTACATCCTCAAAAACTTCTATGGCCAAGAGTATATTGCTTTAAAGAGTGCATCATCAACAAACTCGTTTTAGAGTAGGGATAAATAAAATTTTTCGTTTTCATCTAATTTCCCACAAATCCTCTAATAGCGAAAAGATGTTCGTGTCTATCGGTACTCCAGGATGTTGAAAAGAAGGTGGTCTACTTATCACTTAACATTATAGGACCAAATTTTGTTTTCCGTATTTGTGGGGTTATCATTTTAAACAGCACTAAACTTGTAAAACTAAACAAAAGTAGATGTTTTTGAAAATTATATATATATATATAGGGAGCTGATCCGTTGAGAGCGCTAGCAAAACGGGAGATTTTGCTAGCGCGATCTGGCCCTTCATCTAGCCAGATGGACGGGCCAGATCAAATTTTTTGAAACACTTTTTCACCGTCCGCTACATTATGTAGCGGACAATTTTTTTACCATTATACCCCTAGTCTGCCTCACCGTCCGCTACATTATGTAGCGGATGTTAATGTTGTTTGCAAACATCCAAACTGAAGGTTTACTTCCTGCAACTATCTCAAATTTTGCTGCATCCTTTTATGTTTATCCAGTGTTCAATGTTCTCCAGGCTTTGATCTATAAGACAAGCAAAATAAAGGCCTTCATTCACGCTACATAATAAACTATCAGCAAAGGATCACTGCCAAATTCTACAATCCCATTGAAGACCATCCTTTTTGACTATTTCTTGTGACCTTTTCCTTCAAGCGCTTGCAGTAGTCCAAACCTAACAAGATCGGCCTTGCAACGAAAACAGATCTGGTCCTTGGTCTGGTGGCGGCGTCGGCCAGGTAGAAGCGAGAGAGAGAAAGAAAGCCTCGGGGACTCAAACCCATTAGATCTGCTGCTTGGTCTGGTGGCGGCGGCGGCTTGAGAGAAGAGAGAGAGCCTCAGGGACTCAAACCCATCAGATCTGGTGCTTGATCTGGTGGGCAGTGGTGCTTGGGCTGCTGACCGCGGTAGCCAGAGAGAAGACAGAGAGAGAGTCAAGCAACCCCGAAACCCATTTGTGGTCATCGACGGCGCTACCACCCAACGACGCCCCTAAGAAGCTACCACTAATGCCGTAAAGCAGTCACCATCCAGTGCCTATGAACAATCATCATCCGACAACAATATTAACAACAACAACAAAATCTGCAACTACCAAGGGGCTACGCTACTGCCGCCTCCTTCTTTGGTCACGCCGGCCGTAACAACAACTACGCGGCCAGATCTGGACGGTTCACCGTTCGATCATGTTCCCTCCAATCAACTCCTCTTGCAAAATTTGGGGCAAGGGACACAAGTGTAGCTGTACTTCTTGTGGATCACGCCTGTCCAAGCTGAAAATCTTTGGTGCTGGACAGTGGACTGAGGCCGGTGGCCTTGGGTGGTGGACGGCTGAAGCGAGAAGCCTGCAAGCTCAAGGTTGGGGCTTCAACAAGTTCTTTGGCTGTAATCAGAGACCAAGAGAGAGAGGAGGGCGGCGAGAAGAATGAGGAAGAGAGAGAGTCTGTGAGAAGGTTTATTCGAAGTCCGAGTGGAGTGGGGACAGCAAGAGAGAGAGAGAGAGAGACAGAGAGAAAGGGAGCAGGTGAATTTATTCGCTTGAAGAAGCAGGTGAATTTATTTGATTGAAAAAGAAGCAAAGGAGGAATGGGGGAGTGGAGTGGGGACAGCAAGAGAGAGAGAAAGAGAGATAGTCTGAAAATTACGTCCGCTACATTATGTAGCGGACGTAACGGACAAAAGTCTGAAAACTTGTCCGCTACATTATGTAGCGGACGGACCCGGAGGGTATTATTGTCAAAAAAAATGCAAAAAATTGTCCGCTACATAATGTAGCGGACGGACTTAAAAAAAACGCAAAAAAAAGATCTGGGCCGTCCATCTTTCGGGATGGACGGCCAGATCGCGCTAGCAAGATGTCCTATTTTGCTAGCGCTATCAATGGATCAGCTTCCATATATATATATATATATATATATATATATATATATATATATATATGAAACTGATCCGTTGAGAGCGCTAGCAAACTGGGTTAAGTTGCTAGAGTGATCCGGCCGTCCACGCGCGATCTGTGGACGGCCCAGATCTTTTTTTTACATTTTTTTTAAGTCCGTCCGCTACATTATGTAGCGAACGGTATTTTTGATGAAAGTACCCTCGAGCTGCTTAATGAGGTATGACTTTTTCTGTGTCATTAATGTGTCCGCTACATTATGTAGCGGACTAGTCTTCTCTTTTTCTCTCCCTTCTCTCATTTTGACTTTTTCTTTTTCTCTCTCTTCTTACTTTGATCCTGATGAACAAATATTCATGAAGTTCGCTGGCAACAAATTGCCATTGGTAAAAAAGACTCCAAAATAAGCACATCCAATTAGCACATCCACCTGCAGGCTGGAACCATTCATGAAATTGGCTGGCAACAGATTGCCATTTTGTTCTAGGGTCTTCAACGTCCTCCATTTCTATCACCCTATATCAAAAATGAAAAGATTTAAAAAAAAAACCTAATTTCTCAAACCCATGACAACCAAATCAAAGCACACCATAACTATTTGAAGCGGCAAGATAGAAAGAGAAGGAAGAGTTTTCAAATCTTCAATAGTTTGCTATTTCGACACAGATTTGCTATGATCTTTATAGAACGTCCCCTGTTCTGTGTGGACTTCGCCGGAGCCACCGAAGGTGCAGACAGGCACGGCCAGGCCGGTGCGAAGCCGATGGGCACAGCGGCGGCGGAGGAGGAAGACAGTGGCTTGATCGGTGACCCAAAATTTCTTTTGCTAGGCCCATAGCCACAAAACCGGACAAAAAATAGGGAACCCTTTTGGAAGGTTGGAGCAAGAAAAGCATTTCTTAGCTGCTGCCGCCGGGACCCGCCGGAGTCCCTCTTGTTGGAAGATCCCCGCCAGACACGGGAGGTGCTGTCCAACTACCCTGAGGGAACCACCGTCTTGAAGGAGCTTATCCAGAATGACGATGACGCCGGTGCCACCACGGTCTGGCTGTGCCTCGATCGCCACTCGCACGCTCACAAGGGAGAGAGAGAAGATGAGAGGTGAGGGGGAAAGATGGTTGTGCCCTCGATCGTCGGACATGGGAGGTGCTGTCCAACTACCCTGAGGGAACTACCGTCATGAAGGAGCTCATCTAGAAGAGAGAAGATGAGGGGGAAAGGGAAAATAAAAGTTGGTTTTCTCTTTTCCAGAGCTGACAACACGGATGTCTCTTTTCGAGAAAGTAAAATAGTCCGCTACATAATGTAGCGGACATATGTAATTGGGATTGAGGGGTATATTTGTCAAAAATACCGTCCGCTACATAATGTGGCAGACAGATGTAATTGGGATTGAGGGGTACTTTCATAAAAAATACCGTCTGCTACATAATGTAGAGGACAGACTTAAAAAAATGCAAAAAAAAGATCTGGGTCATCCACAGATCGCGCGTGGACGGCCGCATCGCGCTAGCAACTTAACCCAGTTTGCTAGCGCTCTCAACGGATCAGTTTCCATATATATATATATATATATATATATATATATATATATATATACATGTGCCACAATCAATGTCGCATGCCGTTGGCATCGCGCCCATGCACCACGATCAATGTCTCATGCAGTTGGCAGAACGCCCATGCACCACAATCATGTCTCGTGCTGTAGGCACCTCGCCCATGCGCCACAATCATGTCTCGTGCTGTAGGCACCGCGCCCATGTGCCAGAATCAATGTCTCGTGCTGTTGGCATCGTGCCCATGCGCCACAATCATGTCTCGTGCTGTAGGCATCGCGCCCATACGCCACAATCATGTTTCATGCCTCCGCGCACCACACTTATTCACCACACCATGGACGTTGAACATGCCTCGACCCACTCCCTGGAGTGTACAACATTCTGAGGGGCTCCGCTCGTAGTGTTCCAGCATGAGGACCCTTCACGGTGGGATAAGCTCGTTACCACAAAGCTATGGTCGCTTTCATTTTGGGGGCTCCACTCGTAGTGCTCCGGCACGAGGAGCCTTCGCAGTGGGATTGGCTCATTACCACAAAACTATCACCGCCTGGGGTGACTTGTGTGACACTAGGCACTGAGTTGCGACCATGTCCACTCACATTACTGGTGATCATCAGCGCCCCCAGGACGATGACCCCCGAGTCACTCCGGGACGGGAGCATGTCTTTGGAGGGCATCGCGCCTAGTCAGCCTGGCAGTTGGTCACATGGGCAACCCTCGCCGCTGTCAGGTTCTCTACGCTTCTCTTGATGCACCCTCGTGGGATTCAGTAAGAGTTTGGACCAGTGGCTGGGGCAACAGGCTTACTCTGATCATGCTAACGCGGTGTGGTCAGTCTTCTTGGACAGGTAGAGTAATGCTGTGTGGACAAACAATGTGAATTTGGGAACCGACAGTCCAACGGAGCACTGATATTTTTGGGACCCCCTGGTGATGTGTCACTCCCAGGGGTGCCATGTGGCAATCAATGACACATGCATATTTTTGCCTATAAATAGTGGACTTTTAAACTCATTTGAGAGAGAATTTTTTCATTTCATAAAATTCACTTTCTCACTCTAGAATCCAGAGCTCTTGAATTCTAGAGAGAGAAACATAATTGTCTTGTGCTTTGGACATAACATCGACCGTGACATCAGACCTCGACTTGGACCCTAGCTTGGACTATTGACTGTTGGCCCTGTTCGCGTACGTCTTGTCTCCGCAGCACTTCTACTCCTCATGGCCTGTCTGGGAAGCCTTGCTCTCTGCCCTTACTCCACCCTCACTGTCTCTCACTTTGCACTTCTGGAAGCTGATTCGGACTATAGCCTTTGTGGCACCTTCACGTAGGTACGGACCTATTTTCCTTGGTATCATATATATATATATATATATATATATATATATATATATATATATATATATATATATATATAGTGCAATTTCATATTGCCAAACCCGTATTGGTGGTGGTGGTAGTGGCAGTGGTGATGGAGTAAAAATGGTGGTGGTGGCGAAATAAAAGGAATTGACGGGGGCGTGCACAAGCGGTGGAGCATATGGAAAAAGAAATCTTTATTGGTTCTACCTCCTATTTTTTGTAAGAGAAAAAGCAAGTGACAAGGCCAAGGCAATAAAATATAAAAAATCTGGGTGCTGATAATGGTAGTGGTAATGCTTCATGAATATCTGGTGGTGGTGACACGCAGCAATATGACGGTCATGGTGGTGGTTATAGTTTGGTGGATATGGAGATATTTTTGACAGATATGTAGGAGGTGGTTTGGCAGTGATCGTGTGGTGGAGGTGGCGGTGTCCTTATCGTGGTGATGGTGTTTGTGATGGCCATGG
This sequence comes from Escallonia herrerae, assembly GCA_033070095.1. Lineage (NCBI taxonomy): Eukaryota > Viridiplantae > Streptophyta > Magnoliopsida > Escalloniales > Escalloniaceae > Escallonia > Escallonia herrerae. Next base: position 266,508 of record JAVXUP010000835.1, read on the forward strand.
TGGTTGTACTAGTAGGGGCTAAGTCATGATAATTGTGGTGGTGGTGGCAAATGCGACATTGTGATTGTGTTGTCACTCTAGTGTGGTGGAGCCATGGAGGTGGTGTTGCGAGCAAATTGATTGTGCATGACGACATTATGATAGTCATTAATTTTCTCACATAAAATTTCGTTCAACAATATTTGACCAGTTAACGTAGAATTAAGTGAAAATTTCAAGTCAGTCTATCATAACTTAGAATTTTGGTCTATGTTTGGGAGGAATTAATTTTTTAACTGAAAGAAGGTTAAACGTTATCAAAAGCATTAATTCATATCATTGAAGATTTTAAGTATTTAATTGTGTTATCAAACACGCCTTTACTCTTGTCCCGTGGAAAACATTGATGGAGACTTAAACTTCATGGACTCTTGTCCTAAGGAAAATTTATCTTCACACTTGAAATTCTTGTTCGTTGCCGCTAGAAGTGTAATATGTTGTCTCAAATGCACTTTTTAGCGGCAAAATTTAGGTGCGGACAAGCATTGAGGGTGTAAAAATAGAAGTCCTTGATCTTAATTAAAAACATCTTGAAATCTATTAGCTTGATAAACGTGAAAGTAAAAGACCAAACAACAAATACTTTTCGATGCGAGATTAAAACTCTTCATATTTTATTCGATAATATTATACGGCTGATAACATCAATATCATATTCTATATCAATTTGTCAGATTAACAGCCTTAAAGACAAATGTTTGCTGCCAAAATAAAGTCTAGCAATAATTTTCGTCGCTAAAACACACGTAATGACGATTTTTTTTTATTATAACATAGATATTGTACAACAAAACATCTTTTAATGTGAAAGATTAACAAAGAATCCTTCAATTTGTCTCCGTAAAACCAAACACACACACACACAGACATGTATGTGATGTATACTATCATATTGGCGAAATCCGAGTTACTAAGATGGTAAATCAGCAAATTAGTACTAAGTATTGACTCCTACCACCCTGATTTACTCATTATTAGCTTATCCAGGGAATCATTAGCTCATAGTTCATGGAAAAATGTAAATTGTACTTGATAAAGAACCGAATTTGGATAAAGTTAAAAGGAGAAAATTCAAAAGAACATATGTTGACTTGTCAAGCCACACTCGTCCAATCTATGATTCTTACGTGCGTCCAATTCGACGTTTACATGATAATAAATCCAACTCACCAGATTTGGTTGGATAAACTTCAAAGGAGAAAATTCAAAAGAACAGATGCGGTATCATTCAGATGGCCGTGGACGTTGTTCTTTGCCAATGATTGTCGCAAGCCAAGTATCTTGACCTTACCGGTCATCACCCATTACGTATCCCGAGCTGGCATGTAGCTCACGGACCTCCGGAATAAGGAGCAAAGGCAAATACGTGTTTGACAAATTGGGGTTTCTATCTCTGAAATCTACATCCAGAAATCCCATTTCGCGTCCCAATTCGTTTGCGAAGACAAAGACGGATTTGTCTAAATGGATTTACGTGGGCTTTGCCCATTAGTTTCAGCCTTCTGCAACAACTATAAATTGCCCATTTACGCAAGTTTGAAAGCATTCGCTCACTGTCCACAACCAAATACCAAAATAACCAACAAGAAGTGAAACCACTGTCTATATAAGCAGAATCAACAATGGTGAAAGCCATTCGGGTGAATGAACTTGGCGGCCCTGAGGTGGGTTTTAGATTTATAATACGTTTCATACGTCATGCCCATGCATGTGTTCATGCCTTTAGTCGATATCTAATAAGGCGATTGTCTATCTATTTCGTGCAAAGTCGTAGGTTGAGTCTCGGGATAACTGGGGTAAGGGGACTTCAATCGCTGTAGCAAAAGAAGGAACATAGATTACGGGGCATACAACATTTCATGCGGCAGCTAGCTAGGCATGGGTTTTGCGACAAACAAGATTGCTTTCTCCTATCTTAGATTCTGTAGCACTTGGCTTTGTCATTCTGATCAAGTGTTCCAAATGAGTTGTAGAAGCCACTGATCCGATGTACTTTGAAAAGCATATGAATTTCATGAGTTTTGTGCAATTTTGGATGAGCTTTAGGGCGCCCATTGATATGTTTTTCTTTCAACTCTATGAAATCGCAAAATCAGGTCCTGAAATGGGAGGATGTGGAGGTAGGAGATCCGAAGGATGGGGAGATCAGGATAAAACACAAGGCTATAGGGCTTAACTTCCTTGATGTATATTACCGCAAAGGACTCCAAATTATCAAGCCACCCGCCAGTCCCTTTACACCAGGTTCGTTGTAATAAATTCTCACTCTTTCCTGAGAGAAAAATGGTTTTCACAGATGTGATAACACTTGTGGGCAAGCTTTGGTGTAATAGTGATCTGTGTTTTGACTTGCAGGTGAGGAGGGCGTTGGGGTGGTGACTGCCGTGGGTCCTGGAGTAACAGACAGGAAAGTTGGAGAGCTCGTTGGATATGCTTGTTATCCAATGGGCTCATATGCAGAGGAGCGTATCCTTCCGGCAAATAAAGTGGTGCCTATTCCGCCTTCTGTTGATCCTGTAGTAGCAGCATCTATCCTGCTTAAGGGAATGACAGCTCAATACCTAGTCCATCGGTGCTTTAAGGTATGTGGGATTGGTTTTCTTAAACATCAACCAGACCACTTAATTAGGTACCTCTGAGGATCTCAGGGATTCACTCTGATTAATTAGGACAAACTAATAAGATCCTTGCGGTGCACTCTTTCCTGCCAAATTTGCTTGATTATATCGAGATACTTGCAAAAAAAATTAGGATGTACTACCTCCTTTCCGAAATCTGAGTCCCTGTTAGAAAATTCTTAGGTTTTAATGTCAGCATGTGAACATAATCTTACTCATTATCTTTATCAATGTGAGCGATATTTATTTTAAGAAAGCGATTGATATTTTGGAGGAGTATCACTTGGATTGTGCCGTTTGACCGAAAAGTGCCTTCATATCATCTAGTCCATTTGGGCACATCAAGCCGAACGTTGTTATGGGTTTTGTGTAAAGTACTTGGTCGAATCCTTGATCGAACATCTGACGGAAGCTACTTTTGTTACAGGTTCAACCAGGACACACAGTACTAATACATGCAGCTGCAGGTGGGACTGGATCTCTTTTGTGCCAGTGGGCGAATGCGCTTGGTGCCACTGTGATTGGAACCGTCTCTACCAAAGAGAAAGCAGCACAAGCCAAAGAAGATGGATGTCACCATGTCATAATATACAAGGAAGAGGACTTTGTCGCTCGTGTCAATGAGATAACCTCTGGCAAAGGGGTAGAAGTTGTCTATGACTCTGTTGGAAAAGACACCATTCAGGTAATGGATGTCCTATTCTTATCATCAACTTTGAAAAGCTGCAAATCAACCTCAGTAATAGTATAGTTTCAATTTTTGTTATATGACGTTGAATCACATCCAGAAGTTTTTTTTTTATCCGGCCAACCTGTTTTCTGTTACTAAATTTTTTGGCAAAGAATTTGGCAACCTTTAGTGGCACGTTTAGGTTTGAGCCACAACAAATTTTAGGTCACTTTCAGCAACACCTGCCACCTTTAGTTGTGGGGTATTCAGAAATTGCTCCAACCAAGAGCAAGAAGCATTTGAAGCTCAACCCTTGAGCTAGATCAGTTACTGATCACGAAATCGTTGTGTACAGGGATCCCTGGCATGCTTAAAAATTCGCGGATATCTGGTCAGTTTTGGAGAGGCGTCTGGTGCGCCAGATCCTGTACCTTTGTCCGCGCTTGGAGCGAAATCCCTGTTCTTGACAAGGTCTTCTTTCTTTCAATACACTGCAACAAGGGAAGAGCTGGTGGAAACTGCTGCGGATGTATTTGCTAGTCTTGCATCGGGCGTCCTGCGCGTTCGCGTCAATCGTACCTACCCTTTATCGCAAGCAGCACAAGCGCATGCCGACCTTGAGAACCGGAAAACAACAGGATCCGCCGTGCTTATACCATAGATGGCATCAAGCAGTGAATTCTCAACTGTTTTGCATCTGACTTTCTTGGTTTGTACTGGGATGGCATTTTAGTAGTGAGGAACTGAACTCAAAGCGTGAGTAGTGAGTTGAATACGTGTTGTACCGTTGTGGTGAAAACATTTTATTGTTAAATAAATAAATAAATAAATTCCTACGCAGTTGTATTTGCGTTAATTGTCATACTGCTCGTGAACACAAGCATAAACACAATTTACAATTCCCTGGGTTACTCAAAAAACGGAAAGGAGATAAAGAAGTTTGCTTAGTAATAATTAGTTTAGAAGACTACCTTTTCTAGTTAGGAAAATTTTCATATCATTGTCTTTTTGGTTATTCGAGTAGTTAAGTTACTTTTGTAATACCCCATATTTTTTTAATAATTTTCTATCACTTTAAAATAAACAATTAAGTAAATAACTAATTAAAAAAGTTTGTGACCTTTGTGTAATATTAGAAAAGTTTTGGTGCCTTTTGAATAAGAGGCTTAAGTTCAGGGGGTTTCATGTAATTCGCCAATTTGGGGCTTTGATATAAATAGCCTTTTTCCCCTTCCAGCCTCCTCTTTCTTCCCGGCAGGCCACCTCTCTCATTCTCTTCTCCATTTCAGCCCTAAATTGCTTGTGCCTTGGAGATTCGCGGTCTAAGTCGAGCGGCGTGGTTTGGGGGGATTGAGTTTTCGTCGAATCACTAGTATAAGGTAAGGGAATTCGTACTTTTTGCTGTGGTAAGGGTTATACCTTATTCAAATCTGAAAATCATTGGGGTTGATCAAATCTTTTATAAAGGTTTGTAATTTTTGTTAGTGTAAGGGACTTTATCTATTCTTGCTGTGGTAAGAGATTGTTTTGACGAATATCTTATCATTTTACCATGTATTTCGGTTGCCTCAAGGCCCGCAACAGATTGTTCCTCTTGAAACTGGTAGCGGCCATGTGTTTATTGCTTTCAAATTTGATTTCCATGTTTTGTCACATGAGGTTGCTGATCACATGGAGTCTTTTGGCATTTGTTAGCAGGTCATGAACCTTACAATTGTGTATATCTTTCACCTTGGTTCTTGTAGTGCCTTTTCATAGAGAACAAAATTAGAGAATTCCACCTCCCATGACTGCCATGTATTTTTGGTTCCTAAAACCATCTTGATTGTAAGGCTGTATGTGTATTTCAATTTCTTCGGAGATGTGCAACAGTGTACCAGCTCTCTTCTTCCAGATTTATGTCCAGATTTTTATCCCGTATTATTTTTCATTTCTGGTTTCTATTGCTTCTGGGCTGTGACTTTGGTCAGCCGTGTATGGGTGTTCTTTTCTTTCCTTAGGTGTTTTCATTTGTCTTCATTCTCAATAATCTCTTCATGCTATTTCTTACAAAGATTCGTTTGTAAACTATTGTTCTGTCATTTTCCAGCTTGAAAACCATTGCTCGAACCTTTTCCGGCATGTAAACTACTGCTGCTTGTTTAATGATTTAATAGCAAGGTAGCTTGCAAGAGTGTAGTTCTTCTTAGGGAACCCATCCGTTTTGCATATGGCAAATTAGTTGACTGAGATGTGCAAAAACCCATATATCATCTTGCAGACCATTGCTCTGTTTTGTTTTTCTTCTAGCTGGTAATCCATTGCTCTGTTTTGTTTTTCTTCTAGCTGATAAACCATTGCCCCGTCCTTTTCCATCATGTAAACTACTACCCTGTCCTCTTTCATCTGTAAACTATTGTTGTGTCCTAAATTTTGTAGTCTATGGCTGCATCTTCTTCAATTCTTTTCGTAAGACATGACCAGCTATAGTTTTTTGCTTTATTTTTCTTCATTTCGTATAACTTAGATGGTTAGCCGATTTCTAAAGCTTCGTCAATGACATAGTCATCTAGGAAAATTGTTGGGGGGACTTGTTCAAGTGTCATATTGATTTTGCGTCCTCTCTTTTGTCACTAACTGCTATACATTTTTATTGTATCCGTTTACACATCAAAGTAATCCACTCGCTCTTGGCATACATTGGATCCGTACGTTTGTGAGCGTCAATTTAAAATTGACATTGACTATGTTTGAACAACTCTCAAATTGAGAGGGTCCTTTGGACACACGTTTGATTATATGCTGGCGATTAATAGATGCTTAGCATGCTAGCGGTAGCACGCGTTTGATGTTTGTACGTTTGGTTCGACGTTTGGGTCTTATGACCAACATAGTCATCGTATTTTTGTTGTGTAGCATTCCCGGCATATTAAATGAACATATGTTTAGGGTTAATGCTTAATCACGTTTGTTTTGGCATTTGATATAAGAATTTGGTTTGCCCATTCCATCAAGTATTGTTGTTTAACTCTGTTACTTTTGCTTTGATATTTTGTCGTTTTGCACCTTACTGAGCTATTTGAGCTCACCCTTTCAATCTTCCTTGCCCCTTGCCACAGGTTAAAGAAGCGACTAAGGATCTTTGTAACAACGTTGGAATTTTGGGACTTTTGTTTTAGTTAGTTAAACTTTCTAGTTTTAGTTTGAGAACTTTACCCAGATGTGGGTAATTTGATAGAATTGATTTTATGTGATTTGTTTAGCCGCTGCGTTTAGTACATTTGTTTTGTATGGATTTTTTTTTAGAGAACAGATTGTATTAGATTTTGTTTTATGGAGATATTCTATATTGGAGGATTTAGTTGCTCTGTTATATCGTTATCACTAGAATTATAGCAGTATATCAGGAAATTTGATTGCAGTCACGGCTTTCGTTTTCGGGGCGTGACAACTTTCTAAGAAGAGTAAGATGCATAAAAGTTCACTATAAAAACCATATCAATGCTGAATTAAATAAATACGAGTCTTTGAGCTAGTCCCTTAATTATAATAAGACCATGCTTGAACAATTGTCTACAACAGATTCAGTAATGAAATAGAATTGTTTGGCTGTCTTGCAAGGAAAAGAACATGCTTCTTTTTGCTTTTAATCTTTTGAACTAGTAACTAACAGATCTAGAAAATTAGATTGCGCTAAAAAGCAATACAAGGAACATGAAGAAAAACTCACGTCGACGGGTCTAAATATTGAAAACTTAACACCAATATCAATTTGTTGCATTTTTTTGTTGTTGTTGTTGTACACAAGCCTACTCTATAGCCTACCTCAAAAGTCAAAACAGAAACTAGCTCCTTCGCTCAACAGCTCAGAAGTTGGTGGTTACTCCAAAGGCCCACTCTCTCGGAGATAGCTAGGCCTGAAAGCCACGTCCGTCCAGCACAATCACCAACTCTGCAAATTCCAGCGGACACTAAAACGTTAACAGCAACGGCAACGCCACAGGCCGTGCAACAAAGATCACAAAATAACACACCGTCCTTCAAAAAGCTAAACTCGGAACTAAAACATCTAAGAAGCGGAGGAAAAAATACTACCATGGCAAATAAGAAATGATCGAGGGGAACCACCATGCTGGAACAAGTGTGATGGTGCAACTCGATTCAGGGAAGACGCATGTGGAGGAAAACAAATACGTAGTTAAATGAGTAGGCTACAAATTTTCACATGCCGGCCAAAACCCCTAAGACGGGAAGATCAGGCATCTAAGATGGATCATCACAGTTGGTCCATAGCACCACCCAAAGTGCCCCCCCCCCCCCCCCCCCCCCCCCCCGGCCTTGAAGCAGAGAACTAAAGAAAGGACTGAAACTAAACTAACAAGGGGTGAAAACTAACCTAAAAGAAAAACTAACCCATGGATCAATATATCGAGCATCTCAATCTAACTTGTGAAAGCACCCTGAATACAGGCCAAGGCATTAACTTTCCACGCACTAAAGAAACTAGTCAATTGGCGCCAGCTTCAAAGGCCAGAGGGTGGGTGATGGCAGTGGCTGCCTGAAGAGGAGAAGGCGAGTAGGCAACGGCGGAGGGCAGACAACAACATGGTGGCGGTTCGAGAGAACAAAAGGGGAGGACAAGGCACAAAGGAGAGAGGGGCAATAGCTATGCGGAAGAAACCACCCCACCCTCCCCCCTTTTTCAGGACAGATAGAAGGGAAAGTGTTTTAGGGTTTGGTGATCTTTTTTTTTTACTCCCACGAGACCATACTTTAAAAAGATGAACATGCCGCACCATTAGTTATTCAGTCAAGTCTAATGGCGCTCAATGCACCAATACAAGAAAGAATTTGCTTCAATTAAGACCTACTCTTGGCAACAAATGATTTCTGAAACTTATTCTTTGGCCTTAATATGATAATTGTTGACATACTCTATTCGTTCACAGATGAAACTTTTATCCATGAAATTGATCGCGGACCTAAATAAATCGTTATGATTCTGATCAAGGCATGCTTGAACATGGCTATCAAATTATTCAATAAGCTTTCAACTTCCTAAACTGATTATACCATGAATCCAACCAGTATCACGCCCCCAAAATGAAAGCCGTGACTATAATCAAAATTCCTAAAATACCGCCGTACTCATGATAAAATCGGGTATAAACAGAGCACCTAAATACTTTAAAATAAAACGTCTTCATAAGACAACAATATAAAACAATCCATTCTCTTAACAATCTCTTACAAAACAATTTAGTAAATGTAGCGGCTAAAACAACTTATACAAAGTCAATTCAAATTACTCATATCCTGGTAAAGTTCTCAAAATGAGACTATAAAGTTTAATTATTAACTAGAGAAAACTCTCAAAACTCCAACGCTGTTACAAGGATCCTTAGTTACTCCTTTGACTTGTGGCTAGGGACAAGATAGAATAAAAGGGTGAGCTCGAATAACCCAGTAAGGTACCAAAAATGACAGAATGTCAAGGCAAGATAATAGGAATTGAACAACAATACTCGATGGTAATGAGCAACCATATCTTATTCTCTCTAGAAACAAACCCCACCATGCGTAAGTGCGCGTAGGGTGGCCGCCGATCTCTGGCGTCTTTCCTTGTAGATCTACTCGTTGTGTTAGTATATTTTGATTTTTTGTGAAGAGATCATCACGCTCGGCCGGTCAGAGAGGACGCTTGAACGCCCCGTCTGGATTTCCAGCGCCGTCTCTCCATGCCTATGTGCCCTGAATCCGTCTCTGATCTCACCGGATCTTGTCAGATTTTGTAGATCCATGTGATTCATTAGATTTTCTCGATCTCTCTGATCTCCGATCAACAGTAATCTTCTATCTAACAGTGCCTCGTTCTGACCAGCTGTGTGAGAGATGTGGAAGGGGCCTTATCGACACTGGGGGCCATTTCTTCTGTTACTGATGGCCGAAATCCTTACTGGCGGTGGCCAGAATACCAGACGGAGTCAGGTCGAGTTATTGGCGGAGGTCCTCCTTTACTGTGTTTCTTCTTATTGTGATGCCTTTCTTTGTAAACTAAACCATAGCCGTTCTTCACCCTTATTTTTACTGTTTGTCTATGATGAGGGCTTTGTGGCGTTTTGGGGCAAGTCTAGATCAACTGCGAGGGGTTTAATGGTAGAGGTTCTTAGTGCTTTGGGTCTTCCTCTAGTTAGATTATTGTAGTATGTTAGCCGTTATGCCTTTGCCTTTGGGAGAGGGGGATGGGGAGGGATAGGACTCTAGGGGTTTGGAAAATTTAATCTTTGCTATAGTGTTTCATCCCTTGTTGTGTGCTTGCTCATAATTTTTTCTTCTCAGGCGGCAGTTTAGTAGAAGTGGGAGAAGCTAATTATGGAAGTTGGAGTTAGGAATGACTTGGGGTATTATGCTGGAATTACATAGGATGAGTTTACTGTAATCTCATGCGACAACCAAAGGGTTATTGATGTCTCATACTAATTGTAATAATTGTTTTAGATCCACCAGTATCCAGTGTTTTGTGCACCTTTGAGTTTTGGTAGGTTATTTTAAGTTAAAAAAGTGTATGATATGTTCTACTTTAATTTAATTATAATGTGTGTGAGATCTAATAGGGTAGCTTGTTGTTAGTTTGACCTTTGTGGTCATTTCTCAAATAAGAGTCACAGGAATATCGTGACCTGTTGTTTAGTGTTTCGCCTTTGGGCAACCATGTAACTTTTATTATGAATGCGATTCTCTTATTAGCAAAAAAAAAAAAAAAGGACAAGGACCATAAAGCTTTGGGTGTGTTTGAAACCTTTGTGTTATTTGTTTGTAGTTTTGAAAAAAAGGAAAATCAAAACCTATTTTTGTTTTCAGTTTGATCGAGAGTTTTTTTGTTTTGAGCATATTAATTTATTTCTTTTCTTATTTTCTCCTTCTCATATTTCTTTTTGCACCTAATGTCTTCAAAACACAACCACCCTTAAACTGTCAAACTAACAACACCACTGCCCATTGCCACCACAAACTAATTCATTGCTGGCCGACTTTCATCATTGCTGCCTACGACTTGGCCTTCATTGCAGCTGACAATGACTTGGCCTTAGCAGTCAGATCTAGCATTAAGGACCCTTAAAACTCCAGATCTCATGGTGATAAAGTGGTGCTTGGTGTAGGAACTTGACGGCTGATCATGGTGGTGGTAGCGGACTGAAAAAAATCATGGTGGCGATAACGAATGAGATGAATTGATGGTCATAGAACGAAAGGAATCAATGGTGGTGGCCTCCATATTTGGGCCGTGATGGTGAGTTTAAATTAGTGGTACTACCACTGGTGGTGGTTTGAATAACCACTGGTGGTGGTGTTCGTGTGTGGTGTAGGGGAGGGAAGGATGGTAACAGCTTGCAGTACTGTGTGTTTATGGTGGGGGAAGGGAGAGAGGATGGTGGCACATGGTTATCCTAACAGGAGAATGTGCTTTTGCGGGTTTGGTGGTGGTGGGGTGGGTAGAGGCTGTGTGGAGGGGGCAGGTATGGGCGGGGGTGTGAGGGAAGGAGGTGAATGGTGGCAGTGTTAGAAGAAATGGATTTTGTTAAAAGTGTCTCATGTATTGTTTCTAACAGAGTTTGAAGGTTGGATCTTAAAATAAAAATCAAAACTGAAAACTCTAGAATGGAATTTTTAAAAGCAGACCTATTCTGAAAACTAGTCTATAAAGCTGAAGGAAAAAAAAAAACAAAAAACTGCATGCCAAGCAACGATAATTGAAGAAAGTAGTTTCAAACACTACCAAAGTAGCCAGCAAGAGGCGTGAGTAGTCAGAAGAATAGAGAAAAGCACATCATCAGTACAATTCTCCAACAATAATAAAAAGGCTGCGGTAACAGTATACCTCTGGGAATTTACGATAATGCGAAGGATGATGAAGAAGAAAATGGAAAGGGGTAGCAAGAGGAATGAGAGAGACTGCTAGAAGAAGAAGAAGACCCTCAAATCCTAATTGGCAAATTATGCAAATACCGCCAAACTTAAGCCACTTATTCAAATCGCACAAAATTTTTTTCTGATATTACGAGAAGACCATAAACCTATCTATTTGTTAACCATTTATCTATTTAAAGTAGGGTTAATAACAAAACTATTTCCTGAGATTTACACGTATTTGTACTTTGCTCCCCGTGTTAACAACTTTGGCAATAGTGTCTCCCGAGGTTGACAAAACATTGCAAATAGCTCTTAAACCGAACGGTCGTTTAAATTCAACTATTAAGAAGGCATGTGCGCAGCACAAGCAAATTTTGGCATGCGTAGATCGGTCATTTTCGATCCCCATGTTCCCTCTAAATGCCTCACTCACTCCTATTTCCCTCCAAAATTTCTCTATGCTCCAGTATTTCTCCAAGGGTTTCAAGAGAGGGGAGATAGACACTTCAGGGGAGGAGAGATAGAGATTTCAAAGAACCTATCTCATGGCTCATGTTTACTGTCAACGTGGTCAAAGAACCGTCACAAAGACTTTGCGGACAGATCTAAATCAGGGCCGAAGGTTCTGGACTTACAGTAATCAGGTGGGTTTTGTGTGTAACCCTTTTTTCTTTCCATTCGTGATCTGAAAATAAAAAAATCTCTAATTATTCTCACAGGTTGGAAGGTGTGGGTTTTTTGCTTGACGTGACCTCTAATTATGATTAACAGGACAAAGGAGAGATTTTGGAAGATTGTTGCGATTAGTAGTTAGGTGTTGCTTCTATTAATTGTGCTTGCATTATTGTCTGATTTTGGCGATGGGACAGTGGCCGTGAGCAACATTGGAGGCGAAGATGTGGGCAATAACTTGTAAAAATTTCTAGGAATGTACTGAATTAGGGAGCTTTGTAATGTTTTGAGCTATGGCATGAGGGATTGTACTAAAAAAATCAATCCCATGTTTTTAACCTGTGTACTGATGCAATATAATGAAGTTAATTTCAACATTAAATATTATGCATTTCTGTCCCCTGTACTTTTCATGTTAATGGCAAATGTGTCCCATATATTTTGCAATTTTGTCCCCTGCCCTTTAAAATAATTGACAAAAGTGTCTCCCGTAATTTGTATTTTCAAGACAAATATGTCCCCTATACTTTGTTACATGTTGACAAACCTGTCCCTAAACACTGAAATGGACTTGTCCCTAAACACTGTATTGTGCTGTATTCCAATTGCAATACAGCACAATGCAACTGCATTATTCACAATCACAATAAAGTGCGAAGAATCTCTTTCATTACAGATTCACAACCAAATCTCATCAGAATTAGTCAAAACATCATTAATATTCTTATATATATATATATATATATATATATATATATATATATATATATATATATATATATATATATATATCAAACTACATCCAACACACAAATTATCATCCATTCCAATTACATCCAACATCCAAAAACGTATGTTGGCACTATCTTCCAGTGTATATATTATCTTCCAAAAACAAGCCACCTACCAAATTATGTACTATCTTCCGAAAACTATCTAATCTACCTATACTTTGAACAAAAACTAACAGTGAGTTCCTTACATTGACAAACTTTCCTACATCCGTATCCTAAAACTTCTACTTTCCTTTGCCTTTTGCACCAGCCTTTGCTTGTCCTTCACCTTGACTCGTTGCAGGTGCTCTTGATCTTGTGCTTATTTGTCCTTCATCATCAATGGTTTGCCTTTGAGGTTGAGTCCCTTTCCCTTGTCTTTGACCTTCCTTCACAGTTGGATTTGGATGTTCCTTGTCTTTTGACTTCTCCTTCCTTTGGCTTGGACCTTCCTTGGTTGTCTTCTCTTTCCCTTTGCTTTGGCCACCTCCAACAATTGTATCTTTCAAATTTGACAAACTCACATACCTCTTACTCCCTCTCATTATGAATGGAGTGTCTTGGCCTGATGTTGGTAGTGGCTCTACCATGCTCGGTATAGGCCATGATGGTCCTTGAGATCTTGACTATGGAGTAGGCATAAAACCTACTGGTATCTACTCTGTTACAGCTGAGCTTGGTGGAGCACCTTGGCTTGGTCTAGATGCAGTTTGTTGTCTTCTAGGCTGCACAAAGACAATTGCAAGTAAATACACATACTACTATTTACATACTACTATTTACATACTACTAAATACAATTCAAGTTTCATTTTTGAGTTTACATACTAGTAACTTTTACTGCCTTGGGGCTCTGCCCTCCCTTGTTGCCATATCTCCCTGTTGTGGGGCTCTGCCTTCCTCTGTTGGCATGTCTCCCTGTTAAAGAGGTTACAATACATTAAGTTAAAATATTAAACAACAATTATTCCAACTAAATAGAATCAATAAACAATGTCTCAAGCATTGCTTACTGAGAAAGTATTCTATCTGCTGCTATGACATTTTCTCCTATTGTGCCCAAGTTGGTGGCATATGCTGCATCTAGTTGTTGCTCATTTCCTTCACATCTTGTCAGTGCTTGTGTTATCCTAAGCTTCATATTTGCCTTTTCTCCTCAGTTTCTTAGGTCTGCCACTTGACTTTCTATAAATGGGGGGTAGAATGAATGGTAAATTACTTTTAGGCCACATACTTGGATCAATCATGGGTTAATGATTGGTGCATAGGCCTTCTTTTATGTATCAATACTGTAGCACTCACGGATGAAATTCTCTACCACTAAGTTTTTGTGCCAAATGCATGCAATGACATGGGGAGAGGGAATTACATTCAAGTCTCACCTCCTACATATTGCTTGAGATCCACAGTGAACAGCTGCCCCCATGGAAATGATACCTGAAGTCTCAAATCCCCTGAGTGTGATGGCAAACCTTCCCCAGCATACACCTTCAATCTTTCAATTATCCTCTGTATTGTAGGACGAATCATTCCTCAGCTTGTTCCCTAGAAAACCCCATCCTTGCCATCAAGATATTTCTTATTGTTTCAAGACAAGTAATGAATAATTTATCCCTTACTTCCTTTATCATTGCATTGAAGCTCTCACAATAAAATTTCAAAAGAACATCACATTTAACATTTGTACTAAAATGTGACCTAGACCATTCCATAGGTGGCTTATCATCAAGCCAAGCCACTGCCTTCTTATTTATCTCAGTCGTCTCGTGCATTCTGGATTTCCATCTCACCACATTAATTGCCTTGGCTGTAGCAAAAAAAGCATCGCTCAAAGCAATCCCAGTAAACCCAACTGCCTTGAAGTTTGCATGTAAGTGCACGACACAAAGCATATGCTCAGTATGAGGATACAATGTCTCTCTGCTCCCAACCACCTTTTTGCTTGTCAAACAAAAATGTTCAAATCAAATTGTCTTCTATCTCTAAGTAATCACCCAAAAGTTGTACAAACCAACCCCAAAAGTCTCTATTTTCAGCCTCCAAAATAGCATATGCCACTGGGTACATTTGGTTGTTGGGATCAATGCTAACTGCAGTCAAGAGCTGACCATCAGTGGGACCTTTCAAAAAGCACCTATCTAGCCCTATCAATCTCCTACACCCAGCGTTGAACCTTTCCTTTAATGCACCAAGGCATATATAAATCCTTTGAAACATGTACTCACGCTGTCCTAGGTGTAATATCCCACATCAATTGTGGAAGAGTTTGTGATTGGCCTTATAAGACCCTACCTATGAACTCATAAGTACCTACTTGGCTAGCCCTTTTGAGGGAGGCAATGCCCTGTGGTGGGGCCGTGGACAGGGTCATTACAGATGGTATCAAAGCCGATTCTCGAAAGCTCAGACTGGGCTGTCCAATCGAGTTGATGATGGTTGGGAAAAATGAAGGCAAGCCTGAGTATATCCCACATCAAGAGGATGGTTGGGGCAACGAAAGGTGAACTGGGTATATCCCACATTGGCTAGAGAGGAAGATTCTGGGCTATGTGTGATCGAGCTTTAGCAAGGATGCTAAGGAATAAGGTAGGGAGATTGTAATATCCACATCGATTATAGGAGAGTTTGTGATTGGCCTTATAAGTCCACACCTATGAACTCATAAGTACCTACTTGGTTAGCCCTTTTGAGGGAAGCAATGCCCTATGGTGGGGCCGTGAACCTGTTCGTTACACTAGGCCTCTTGGTTCATATTGTAGATCCACAGTGGTGCCAGGATTACTTCTCCTAAGTTTATCAATGTAAGAGTTTAACTGTCCAAACTGTTCACTATATTGCCCTCAACCATCATTGCTGCCTTCTTTTGCTTCTATAAACTATCCAAATTGACACATTTAGTTGGTGATCACCCATCAATGTATTCCTTAAAGTACCAACCTTCATTTGAGGATTTAATCTGAACTCTCTACTGTATCTAGTAGCTAGCCAAGTACTGGTCTCATGTTTATTCTTGTGAACCCCGGTACAAGTGTACTGGGTGACTGCAGTCTTCATAACCAAATCAACCTCATTGTTTCCTTGCATCCTGATACATACACCTGCCATTGACATCCTTCTTAAGCACACCTAGCCCTGACCCTCCCTGATTCATTTTTGGGGAATACCACTGGTTTTCCTTCCAAAATAGAATATTGCCTAATAGCTTCCTTGCAAACTTTTTCGTCTTTAAACATCATTCCAATCATGAACTTAAGTTGTCTTATGTCTGATTTAGGGTTAAATTCCCCAGTTAGTTTCTTATTTTTGCATTATCAATTTCACCCTCAGAATCTGATGGTGGATGTTCCTGCCACTCATCAGAATCATACTCTTTCTCTTCAAAATTTGCCACTAATTTTTTCCTTACCTTTGCTGCTACTGCCTATTCCCTGTTCTACTACATTCATGTCAACATTCTTCTCATACAGTCTATCATCCTCATTAGCATCATACTCACTATCAAACAAAGATGAGTAATATGATTCATCATCAGAATCAGTGTCAGAATCACTTCCCCTTTGCCCCTCAGTACCACCACTCCTTGGCCCCTCATTAGCATCAGTACCAGTACCCCTTGGCCCCTCATTAGCATCAGTACCAGTACCCCTTGGCCCCTCATTAGCATCAGTACCAGTACCCCTTGGCCCCTCAACACCACTTCCCATGGCCTATCAATACCATTTTCCCTATGAATGTTATCTGCACTACCCCTTACTGCCCGAGTCCTCGGGTGTATGTTTCTCCTCCCCTCAGTGCCCATTCTTACTCTATTGCTCTGGTTAATGTTTCCATTCCCCTCACTGCTCACACTTACTGAGGCTTGTATACCAACTCTATCATTACCAGCATTGCTTGGACCTTCTAGACTTAACATAAACCTAGAACCACCTCTCTCCCCCTGTGTACTTGCTGGCCCCTGTGTACCTGAGCTCTAAACAGGCACAGTAGTCCCTATAACCACGTTTCCTCCTACATTTCCTACATCATCAAGTTCTTCATTAACCACACTAGACCCCACAATCTGTTTAAGCTCTAATTGAGTCTCAATAGATTCCATCATCTAATCCATTGACAAACTTTCCAAATATATTTCTACTTAGCCCTGTGAATTTATGTAGTCTTTCAATGCCACTAGTCCATTGTCAAGGGTTAACCCAGGCTTCTTACAGTAATACAACATAAATCCTATAGCTTCTACACTCTCTGCCATGTTATCAATCTCAATCAGACTCAACATGTCAAGGTCACAGTAATCAAAGTAATCTATTTTGCAAGGGGTGTAGACCTTGTGTGGAATGTTCTTAAATTGACCCCCATCTGCAGTTTTACGATTAACAGAGAAGAACGAGGATTTGAAAAAAATACAAGCGTACCCAACATGCACAATAAAAAATTAACTACTGCAAAAGCTAAACTAAATAAAAGAAAGAACAATATTCAAACTTCAAACACATTATTCTATCAATAAACAATATGCACAAACAAATAATAAAACTATAACAAACATATTATTTAATTAGGACTAGGATTATAAAATACTTATAATGATGTGAGAGTCATTAATTAATTATACACCTTAATCTCAAAACCCTTGTTTAATCAAACAGAGACAATAGACATATTTTTTGAACTAACTGTAAATGGGCTGTTGGACGTTGCTTTCTTAGGGTTGCTAATCCATTTTCGATCGTCAATTTTCCACACTTGATCTTCTTCATCTCCAAAATATGGATTTGCAGGTAGTGATCACACTTTCTCTCTCTATTTTCCCGCCTCTCTCTGTTTCTTTCTCCTCAATCGTGCAACGGTTGGGTGATTTTAGATTCGTCATAATCGAGGGAACATGGGAATAAAAAATGACCGATCTACCAATGCCAAAACCTCGTGTGTTGTGCACATGTGGTCTTAATGGCTAATTAGATTGGTTGTTCGATTTTAGAGCTGTTTGCAACGGTTTTGTCAACCTCGGGGGATACTATTGCCAAAGTTGTAAACACGGGGAGCAAAGTGTAAATACGTGTAAATCTCAGGGGGACCGTTTTGTTATTAACCCTTTAAAGTAATAACATACCATAAATAAAAGTGGGGTACTACAGTGTATGTTCGATTTATTTTCACATTTTTATAATCCTCACCAAACAATTCTTCCCAAGTTAAGCTTTTGCCGTTGAAAGTTAACTAATTTTTTACTTAGATTTTCATCTTAGGCTTTTTTCAACTATGTATTTGCAGTGATTATAGTTCTATTACTTGAGACTGTTGTTACCATGGTATAGATTGTCATACCATGCAATCGAAAAGTAGGAAATTCTTCTTTTGGATTGAGCAACAAAGGAAAATTGCAACAGTTTTCTGACCACCTTTAATGATTTCAGCACTCAGGATGGGCTCAAATAAACTTCGCCAAATATGAACTCTTATTCTCTAGAAACACCCCGAGATCGAGCCATCTGCTTGTTCTTCTAACAGTCCTCAAGAACGTTTGCCAGAAGTCAGTTTGACAAGTACTTAAGCACCCCTTTGACCCAATGCCGTTTAACAAATGAAAATTTCACTCATCTCCTTGATCAAACCCAAAATAAATTGTCTATCAGGAAATGCAATTCTCTTTCCTTTGTGGGCCGAACTACTCTGGTAAAGGCTGTTATGAATTCCATCCCTACTTATTGTACCCAAAGTTACATGCTTCAAACTGCCATTTATTACCAATTGGATACAGTAAGGAAAAACTTCCTTCGAGGTCACCGTGTATGCGACAATAAATGGCATGCCTAAAGTTGGGATATTGTTACGCACCATAAAGCTGAAGAGGGACTTGGTATACGTTTAAAAAATTGCTAGGCTGCAATCATGAATCTAGTCTGGCGGTTCTAGGAATGACCTCACTTTTTCTGGACAAAAATTAAAATGGATAAAATCACCAAATGAAACCATTTATAATGCCAAGCACATCGACACAATATTTTGGAAATAGATCCTTAAAGCAAGTATACGTTAGCCAAATTCACACGTTGGCGAGTTGTTAGCATGTTGATGTTGTCATCCAGTGCCTTGCTCCTACTATCACGACCTCTAAGACTCTCAATCATCTCTCACGACTGTGATCTTAGAGATGAAAAAATTGGTCCAAGTCTTAACTTCACAACTCCTTGTCTCTAAAGGCCTCTGAGCTTCCCAATTATGCCGATCAAACCCAAAATAAATTGTCTATTAGGAAATGCAATTCTCTTTCCTTTGTGGGCCGAACTACTCTGGTAAAGGCTGTTATGAATTCCATCCCTACTTATTGTACCCAAAGTTACATGCTTCAAACTGCCATTTATTACCAATTGGATACAGTAAGGAAAAACTTCCCTCGAGGTCACCGTGTATGCGACAATAAATGGCATGCCTAAAGTTGGGATATTGTTACGCACCATAAAGCTGAAGAGGGACTTGGTATACGTTTAAAAAATTGCTAGGCTGCAATCATGAATCTAGTCTGGCGGTTCTAGGAATGACCTCACTTTTTCTGGACAAAAATTAAAATGGATAAAATCACCAAATGAAACCATTTATAATGCCAAGCACATCGACACAATATTTTGGAAATAGATCCTTAAAGCAAGTATACGTTAGCCAAATTCACACGTTGGCGAGTTGTTAGCATGTTGATGTTGTCATCCAGTGCCTTGCTCCTACTATCACGACCTCTAAGACTCTCAATCATCTCTCACGACTGTGATCTTAGAGATGAAAAAATTGGTCCAAGTCTTAACTTCACAACTCCTTGTCTCTAAAGGCCTTTGAGCTTCCCAATTATGCCGATCAAACCCAAAATAAATTGTCTATTAGGAAATGCAATTCTCTTTCCTTTGTGGGCCGAACTACTCTGGTAAAGGCTGTTATGAATTCCATCCCTACTTATTGTACCCAAAGTTACATGCTTCAAACTGCCATTTATTACCAATTGGATAGAGTAAGGAAAAACTTCCTTCGAGGTCACCGTGTATGCGACAATAAATGGCATGCCTAAAGTTGGGATATTGTTACGCACCATAAAGCTGAAGAGGGACTTGGTATACGTTTAAAAAATTGCTAGGCGGCAATCATGAATCTAGTCTGGCGGTTCTAGGAATGACCTAAAAATCACCAAATGAAACCATTTATAATGCCAAGCACATCGACACAATATTTTGGAAATAGATCCTTAAAGCAAGTATATGTTAGCCAAATTCACACGTTGGCGAGTTGTTAGCATGTTGATGTTGTCATCCAGTGCCTTGCTCCTACTATCACGACCACTAAGACTCTCAATCATCTCTCACGACTGTGATCTTAGAGATGAAAAAATTGGTCCAAGTCTTAACTTCACAACTCCTTGTCTCTAAAGGCCTCTGAGCTTCCCAATTATGCCCGCCTAAACTCTAGGCATGGGCCCCACTGCTTAGGTCTACCTTTAAACCTGTGCTAGTTTTGAACACTACCCAGGTCCTAGTATCGTAACCACTACAGTCTAGGACCTCCGCGCTCTAGGTAGTAGGATTCACGACACCTTTCCCTGTGATGTGTGGCATGTTGGCCATAACAACTATCATTACATACCTCTATTGGCCAAGTGCTACAACAATTCCCCTTAGCACAGGCCCAGCCCAGCCCAGCCTACCTTTCCTCGAAATACCTCGAAGATACATGATTCTATTGAAATGGAAACTAATGCCCACATGGATGTCTGACACCGGAACACTAGTTATGCCCCTGACTTGTTTCAGTTGGCCCTTTCTTATAGTTGGGGTCTTGCCTCTAACGCTACTTATGTGCAAACGACACCCTAAGGAACTGCTAACCACCACCAACCCTTTTTTTACAAATGTCATCTTCCTAATGCCTCAGGTCACCATGTCTAGGGCTCAGGCGTCAGGATCATCCCCACCGGACAACAAAACACACCATTGTTTACTTTGTATGTCACTGAGCATGATGGACGCCATTAACCATCATCTTAAAGAATCATCCTTACCTCACTTCTCATCTAGACTGTCTGGCCATGCTCCTTACTCTGGCAACCTTACTACTAAGCCTTACCATGTAAAGTACAAGCAGCTAGCCTTTACCTTTGTTCAATGGCAGAGAAGGCTCCCTAAAACACTACGAGGAGGATGATACTTTAAAACTATGAGAATTTCACAAGTTCGTAACTGGTTGTGCCTATGCATGGTACTACAAAATCCCCAAGGGTAGCATCCACTCCTGGTCTGACATGGTCCACCTTTTCCTTGACATGTTTCGCTGTGAAGCAGAGCGTCTTTAACATTGTCAAAATCTGCCAGAACCCCAGGGAAAACCTCAATGCCTATGTCAATGTTTTCACCTCAAGTTCTCAAAGTGCACCGACTTTAGCAATGATGAAACCCTTGTATGAATATGCATCAAGTGTATGAGAGAAATCTTCAGGGTATACCTTAAAACCTCCAGCTTAGATCTTGGGGTCATCTCAAGGAAGTTGTATGACGCACCTATGACTCGATTGGCCAGCCAAGGATCTCAAAACCCAAGCTCAGAATGCCTGATTGCTAGTGGCCAATAACAATAACAACAACTGAAAGTGCAAATCCCATGAAGGGGATGGACACCCTAACAAGAGAAGGTAGGCAAAACATGCTCTGGATTACCCGCGTGACTTGAACAAATTCAAAGATCTTCTAAAGGATAGGATCAAAGACATATCTATAAGATTTACCTTTCATTTTGTCAATGCTAAACCTACACAGGAGGACTTAGTCAAGCACAACTAGTGCCCGTATCATAGAACTGTTGACCATGCCCTTAAGAACCATAGGTACCTCATCGTCGCCTTTGCTAGGAATACTGTATACAGTGAAATCAAACTCTGGAAAAGCAAATACTTGCAACCTACCTGCTTAAGCCCTGGCTGGCTTTGGTGCACTTACACTTGTATTTTTTTTCTTCTTCTGTAATTTCCACGTACTCAAACCCAGTCGGTGTGAAGGCATGTTGCCTACATATGTTACTAATGCAAAGTTTTCATCTTCTAACTTAGACCACCTTTCAAGTTACAATTTATTCATTCACCAGCCTCAAGTGTACACCTTGCTCCGTTGGAGGCTTTCTCCCCCCTCTCAATCAATCGACACTTCCAGGATCCTAAAGCGGGTCAGAGTTCTTAACCTCACCTTAGCTTCAAATATTGACGTGGGATGTAGTGCGCTTGGTGACTCAGGCCACACTACTAAGTAATAGCTTTTTTTGCCGACGTTTATCCCGACATAGGCGATGATGAAATCAAGCATGCACGCAACATGTCTAACGCTCAACACCCAACGAAGGCCAATTGGCTGAGCAACCCACTTGGCTTTATCTCGCCTCTATGCCTTGACACAACCTTATTTCAGGCATTGTCTTGTCGCCACGGCCTCGACATTAGCTACCCCCTTTGACTTTAACATGTCAGAGTCTTCCCGTTAGCACCTTAGCTCGACCTCCTGAGGTCTCTCCCTCAACCTAGCCTTGACTAGATAGTTCCTAGCACGAGATAACCGGACTGCTTGAAGCTTTGTTGTTGTGACATTTGCCATAAATTATATCTTATTATATGGTATTATTGTTAAGCCATCTTCTACTCGTCTCTTGTTGTGAAAACCTTATAAACGTTGCCACTTTTTCTTTTATGGCCATTATTCTACACTATAGAATCAACTTCCTTGAAATTTGCACTTCTAATTTCACCTTTTGTTGATTTCTTTTTTGGGTTTAGAACTCTATGATCATGAGAATGGCTGGTGACTTATTTACTTTCTCTCTTTTTCATACATGTATAATCTCTTTGTAAATCTCCTCCAAAAACAAAACAAGTAACTCTTTGCTCTTATTGCTACTCTCATGCCTTGCTTCCTCTGTTCTTTGTTGGTTTCCTTTCTCTATTTGCGTTTCTTAAAGAGCCGTAATACTTCACTATTGTGCACGTGTGTGCATTTGAAATGGATTTTTCGAAACAAAAAGCAAAGGGTTCTTTTGCATGTGTTCTTTTGTTACCTAGATCTGTGTGTTCGATGAACTATTTGAGATCAACATTCTTGGAACTTTGGGTTTTAACTTTTAAGATTATATATTCAGCAAGAGCAAAAAATTATGAAGCTTTTCGTGCACGCGGAGTTTTTCATGCAAGCAACAAGTTTTGATGGATGCGCTTTTAAGGGGGATTTTGTGGTTTGTCGATGGTGGAAACCCTTCATTTACTTTTGGTGCTTCAACTTCAGGGGGGGTATTAGAGTTAACAGATAAATAAAGATTTTAAAATTTATAAGATATGTTAATTTACTTTTAGGGCCCACAATTTGTTATGCTTATACCTTGTCTATCTAGATTAGTTAGTTTGTTATCTCAAACTCTTACACCTTATACAGGTGCTTTGTAAATTTGGTCATCAATTTAATAACAAACGTGCTGCCCTTAAAGTTTGGTATCTTCCTTTTATGTTGACTCATGTTATGTCTATATTTCTCATGAATAGAACTCCCTCCGTTCTACAAAAATTGATCAAATTTTCTTTTTGGGCTGCTCCACAAAAATTGATTACTTTCTAAATTAAAAAAAGATTTCATAGGTACTTTTACATATTTACTGTTTTTGCTATTTTTATTCTATTTTTTTCTCCACATTTAATTCTTCACCAACTCAGTTTCTCTCTCCTGACCTATTTTTTTCTTTTTTATTCTATTTCTCTCTCCACATTTAACACTCCACTAACCCATTTTCTCTCGCCTGGCCCATTTTTTTTCTTCCTCTCTGTAAAGGGTAAAATAAAAAATACACAATTTATGACTTAAATCCTTAATTTGCATGCAAAAAAAAGATGATCAATTTATGTGGGACGAAAGGAGTATATTTTTAGACATTAATTAGACCTTTTCTGTTTGACTTTCTGTGAATTCTTTTGATAACTCTAATACATTGAATTTACTCTAGCTAGCTTGACTTGTCAAGCCATACTCATTTAATCTACGAAAATTACTTAAATTCAATGATGTGCCCACTATGTCACTAGACAATTGTGTTAAGCTTGTTAAAATTCAAGTCGGCAACTTCATCAATCCATATGCTATCTTAGTCAAAGTTTACAACTCCTTATCCTTTCCAAGTTATCTTTTCTAAGTCGGTTGCCACCTTTTCCTTATCTTCTTCCAAAGTCGACAGGTGAGTCCAAAGCTTCGTGGTGAAGCTTTTCTTTTGGTAACCACATAAAAACAATAACACGCCACGAAGAATTTCTTCAAGTCAACATTTGCAACTCAATGAGTTTACAACTCCACTTTAACTAATCATATTCATTCTTCATGACTAAGGGTTTGAATTTCTAACACTCCCCCTTAAACCCAAATTTGCATGCCAAGCTTCTCTTCGAGTTTGTGGAATCCGTCAGTCTTCAATGGCTTCATAAAGATATTTGCTATTTGTTCTTTCGTTCTGCAATGAACTAGCTCCACGACTTTATTTCTTTACTTGCTCCCTAATAAAATGATACCTCGTGTCTATATGCTTACTTCGACTATGTGATACTGGATTTTTCTTCGTAAGTGCTATAGCAGATTTGTTGTCGACGTATATCGTACTCGGATCTTCTTCAATGAGATACAACTCGCTCAAAATATTCTTCAACCATATTGATTGACAAGTGCACGCTGTTGCGACAATATACTCGGCTTTACATGTTGAGAGAGCAACTATTTGTTGCTTCTTTGATGACCAAAAAAATATTACCGATCCAATATGAAATGCATATCTAGAAGTGCTCTTCCGATCATCCAAGTCTCTTCCATTATTACTATCTGAATAACCAATCAATCTTGAAATTTGAAGTTCATAGAAAATAGACCATGATCAATCTTACTTCTGACATATCTCAAAATTCTTTTTACTGCATTGAAGTGATCTTGTTTTGGTCTCTCCATGTATCTACTGATCAATCCAACTGCATATGTTATATCTGGTCGCGCGAAAGTCAAGTACCTCAAACTTCCAACTATACTCTTGTACAGTGTCAAATTTACCAACTTTCTATTGGAGTCGACTCTCAAATCCATGCCGGTTTCTGTTGGAGCAAATACTTCATCATAGTCAATTCCTTATTTCTGCTTATAGCCTTTAGCGACTAACCTTGCCTTATGCTTATCCACTTTGTCTTCTTGATTAGTCTTTGTCTTTTACACCTATTTGACTCCGATTGCCTTGTATTCTTTCGGAAGATCAGTTAGCTCCCATGTATCATTTCTTTTTATTGCAGCAATTTCTTCATTCATGGCTTTCTTCCACTTCTCATCCTCAGTGGCCTCTTCATATGTCACGAGATCACACTCTACTGTTAGAAAAATATTGAATAATCAAATATTGTCTGAATGGGTGCTGCAGTATCATAGATGTTATTCAAACTTCCCATTTTCATAGGTGCTCCCCCTAAATTACTGTTGCTACTGCTACTGTTACCAGACGATGATGGTGTCGATGCAGAAGTTGTTGGAGTAAGACTTTGTGGAGGAGTCTGATCATCTCCTTGCTCATCTTGTGTGTTGAAGTCGTCGTCATCATTATCATCATTAAAAAATAATCCTTCAACTTTCTTATCTTCCTTGCTCCATCTCCAGTAATCTACTTCATCAAACACAAAATCTAGTGATATAATCATTTTCTTGGTAAGAGGATTATATAATCTATACGCATTACTCCTTTTTTCGTAGTCGATAAATATGCACTTTTCTCCTTTATCATCTAACTTCTTTCTCTTTTGATCAGGACGATGGGCATATGCAATGCATCCAAAAATTTTGAGATGTTCAACTTTCGGCTTGCTACTACTCCATGCTTCAATTGGCGTCTTGAATTTTACACTTTTTGCTGGAAATCGATTTAGCAAATAAACTGCACATTGAACGGCTTCAGTCCAAAATGTTCTTGTTAGTGCTTTCCCTTCACCATGCTTTTTGCCATATTGAGAATCGTGTGATTTTTTTTCTACAACACCATTTTGTTGTGACGTATAAGAGGCTGTCAATTGATGAATGATTCCATGCTTTTTACAGTAACCTTCAAACAACTTCGAGATATATTCGCCTCCTCTGTTAGACCTGAGTATCTTCAGATACTATCCACTTTGTTTTTCAGCCATTGCTTTGAATTTCATAAATTTATCAAGGGCATCCGATTTTTCTTTAAGAATATACACCCAACTCTTTCTACTAAAATCATCAATAAAGGTAAGGTAGTAGCTGTTTTCGCCAAGCGATAAAATATCAAATGGACTAGCTATATATGAGTACAAAATCTCTAGTGGCATTCTAGCTCTCCAAGATTTTCCAACTTCAAAACTTTGTCTCTGTTGTTTCCCTTTAACACAAGCTTCACACAACTGATTTGGTGCATTAATTTCTGGCAGACCATTCACCATCTTTGTTCTCGATAACAACTTTAGACCGGTAAAATCAAGTTGACCAAATCTTAAATGCCATAACCATGAATCATCTTTAATGAAAAACTTCATGCGTTTCATCATTTCTGTTCGGATATCAAGTGTGAAAAGACGATTCTTTGTCATTTCAACTTCGGCAATTAATTCTCTATCTCTGTTTCTGATAACGAGAGAACAATCCTTCATGTATATGTCGTACCCCTTTTCTAAGAGCTGACCCAGACTGATAATATTGTTTTTTTTAGGTTGGTACACAATAAACATCTGATATATATTTTATGTCTCCATACTTTAAGGTAATCATGAGTTTACCTTTGTCTTTGACTGGAATCTTTGACGAGATTCTGAAAGTAACTTCTCCTTTGATTATCTCGTCCAAATCTGTGAACAACTCCTTTCGGCCGCACACATGTTTGTTGGTACCAGTGTCGAGATACCAAACATTTTTCTTGCACTCATCATTTCCTCTGTAAGTGAGAAAAATAGCAACCGACTTAGAGAGGATAACTTGTAAAGGATAAGGAGTTGTAAACTTTGACTAAGAAAGCATATGGATTGACAGCTCTGACCTGCTGCTCATCTGTGAGCGCATGGCCAGCATCCCTCAACTTACCAATCATATTGGACATCATCCTTAGATGTTCACTCATGGTATGTCCAATATGTGAGCGCAATATGCGCTCACAGATGAGCAGCAGGTCAGAGCTGTCATAAGGTCCCTTCCTGCCTCGTGGGCCAATATGAAACAGATATTGACCCACAGTGAAAACATCAAGAACTTTTCTGATGTTTCACAGCATGTCATCCTTGAGGATGAGACTCGAGATACTGACAAGACCCTTGCTTATGTCGCCCAAGGGGGATCGCGCAATGCAAATGGCAAGCGCGGAAGACAAGGTAAGAAAGGCGAGGCTAGCACTTCTGCGCCAAAGGAAGGAAAAATGAAGAAACGCAAGAGAGGAAAACGTGGTGGGAAAAAGGATTTGTCTAAAGTTAAATGCTTCAACTGTCAACAGAAAGGACACTTCGCTCGTGATTGCACTGAGCCGAAGAAGGTACTTTCAGAATCTCTCTCTCAGTTATATGTTTCCTCACATGTGATGGTTGCTCATTCCCAACCTGTGTGGTTTGTGGATACAGGTGCAACAAAACATGTGGCACGTGATCGAGAGGGGTTCGTAGATTACCACCGGATTCTAGTGGGAAGCAAACATATCTTCATGGGAAACAATAGCTCCGAAGAGGTGCTAGGGGTTGGTTCTTACCAGCTCAAGTTGCGCACTGGGCGCACAATGATTCTAGAGGATGTGCGATATGTACCCACAATTCGGCTTAATCTACTTTCAGTTACTGCTTTATTAGACAGTGGTTTTTCCTTTATTTTTAGGGGTAATAAGTTGGACATTTTTTTTGGATGATGTTTTGTTCGGACATGGTTTTCACATGGATAGTCTTTTTCAATTGGATTTAATTGATTCTCAGTCTTCTTATTCTTATGTGGTTAATGATAATATTGTGAATGATTCTACCACCTGGCATGCAAGACTGGGCCACATAGGCCAAGATAGAATGACTCATTTGGCTAGAGAAGGCCTTTTAGGCCCACTCGCAAAAGTCAATCTACAAACTTGTGAGGCTTGTTTGGCCGCTAAAGCATGCAGAAAGCCTTTTGGAAAGGCTGTGAGAGCAACTCAACCACTTGAGCTAGTTCACTCTGATATATGCGGACCTATGAGTGTAAAGGCACGCCATGGCGCCTCTTATTTCCTTACACTGATAGACGATTATACGCGATATGGTTATGTGTATCTGATATCCCACCGCTACGAAGCTTTGGACTGTTTCAAACGCTTTGTAGCTGAGGTTGAGAATCAGAAAGAGAAGAATTTAAAAACTCTTCGCACTGACCGAGGACGCGAATATTTGTCAGATCACTTCAAGAAGTTTTGTGAGGAAAAAGGGATACGCAGGCAACTTACTATTCCTAATACTCCACAACAAAATGGCGTTGCGGAAAGAAGGAATAGAACATTGTTAGACATGGTTAGGTCTATGATGGCGCAAGCAAACCTCCCAATATCTTTTTGGGGGGATGCTCTTTTGACTGCAGCCTATATACTTAATCGAGTGCCTTCACAATCAGTCAAGTCCACCCCATATGAGCTTTGGAATGGCCAAAAGCCAAATTTGGATAACTTGCGCCCATGGGGCTCAGCAGGTTATGTTCACAGTATTTCTCATAAGTATGGGAAACTAGGGCCTAGAGCTAAAAAGAGTATCTTCTTAAGGTATTCTGAAAACTCTAAAGGCTATGTGATGTATGGTGAACATCCAAATGGTGGAAAGACTGAGTCTCGTGATGTCGATTTCATAGAGAATGATTTTTCTAGCATTGGAGACGCAAGTAAGAATCTTGACCTCTATGAGTTAGAGGAAGTTGAAGCCACTTTACCATCTCCAAGCGAAGGTGGGGGATTAGTTCCTCATCCTGTTGTCGCTGAAGATAGTATAAGTGATCTTCAACCCAGTGGGAGCATCCTAGACAGTGGGAGCACACCATCAGGTCAACAAGATTCTCAACTGCGTAGAGGTGCACGAGGAAGAGTTCCATGTCATCGTTTTGAGATTGACGGTGAAATTCTTATGTGCACTCCAACTGATGAAGATGAGCCCACTTCTATGGAAAAAGCCTTATCTTCACTTGCTAGTAATGAGTGGATGACTGCAATGAAAGATGAGTTGAGCTCAATGGAGAAGAATCAGGTCTGGGAGTTGGTTGACTTCCGCCAGGGCGCAAGACTGTTGGAGACAAGTGGGTTTTAAAAGTCAAGCGCAAGGCAGACGGGTCAATTGACAAGTATAAGGCACGTCTTGCGGCGAAAGGCTATACCCAACTGCGGGGTGTGGACTATGAAGATACTTTCTCCCCAGTGGTGAGATTTGCTTCAATTCGCCTGATCCTAGCTATTGTCGCCCAGCAGGATTTAGAACTTTTTCATATGGATGTTAAGACTGCGTTTCTCAATGGAGAACTAGACAAAGAGATTTATATGGCTCAACCCGAGGGTTTTGAAGTCAAGGGACATGAGCGCAAAGTTTGCCGGCTCAAACGTTCTATATATGGTCTCAAACAATTGTCTAGGCAGTGGTACTTTAGGTTTCATCATGCCATTACCTCTATAGGTTTTGAAATGATTGAACAAGACCATTGCGTTTACGTAAAACGATCTAAGAAAAATATTCTAATCCTTTCTTTGTATGTGGATGACATTCTTTTAGCTGGGAATGACATGAGTTCCATTGTCGCCACTAAGCAGTGGCTGTCCTCAACTTTTAAGATGAAGGACATGGGAGAAGCTAATTATGTGCTTGGAGTTAAAATCATACGTGATCGTCCAAAGAGACTTCTCGGTTTGTCTCAAGAGACATATATCAAGAAGGTCATTGAACAATTCCGTATGCATAACTCAAAACCCATAGACACTCTAATGGACAAGGCGTGTACTTAACAACAGACCAATGCCCAAAGAATGATGAGGAAAAGAATCGGATGTCCAAAGTGCCTTACGCGGCTGCAGTTGGGAGTTTGATGTACGCTATGTTGTGTAAGCGTCCAGACATCTGCTATGCCGTTGGAATGGTGAGTCTTTATCAGAGTAATCCTGGACCCGCTCATTGGAATGCGGTGAAGAGGATTCTTCGATACTTACGTGGAACCGCTGATCTCATCCTGTGCTATCATGGTGGAGACTTGAGATTGAGAGTATACAGCGATGCTGATTGGGGCGCTGATAGAGATGAGCGCATATCCACTTCAGGTGGAGCTATCTCTTGGTACAGCAAGAAAAAGTCTTGCATCGCCCTATCCACGATAGAGTCGGAGTATGTTGCTTGTTCAGCAGCAGTCCAGGAAACTGTTTGGTTGAGGTCATTCTTACAGGCTCTAGGGGTTACAGCTCATGCAGATGAGTCTGTCACTGTTCACTGTTCACTGTGTCAATACAGCTGCCCTAGATTTTGTAAAGGACCCCAAATATCATGGGAAGGCCAAACACATAGGCCTTCGTTATCACTTCATTAGAACTTTAGTTGCGCAAGGAGAGGTGTCCATGAAACATATACCTACTGGCAGAATGGTGGCTGATCCTTTGACCAAGCCCATTGCTAAAGATGTTTTCCTTTCTCACATTAGGAGTATGGGACTACGTAGGTTTTGATATGTTTATGGCATCTTGTGTACTTGACATTATTTATTACATTAAATTTTTCGTTCCTTGATTTGAGTTTATTATGGAATGAATGAATAATCTTTGTGATTACATATACATCCTTATTTAGAGTGTCACCAGGATCGAATTGACCCACTCACACGGGTAATTCACCTTGGCGCTAAGATAGCGAGCAAGATGAGACATAATTGTCTTAAGCGCCAAGTGGGCGAATAAGATGATACAGCTTATAAAGCAAACATGTCGCCTTAGTTGGAGCTAAGATGAGACCTAATAAATGTAGGTCGATCATAAAGTATCTCCACAACTCTATGTAGCCTGTTTACAGCCGAATGTGAGATTTCAGGTAGGCACTATGAGAGTGACTGGGCTGAAAAACTCAGGTTAGGCGCTTGTACAGCGACTAGACTTAGATTCGTATGGCGTATTTATTATACATTTATGTGACACGCCCTTGCGGGTTACGCCATAGCATGCAAATCATACTGCATGTGCTAAATGCAGACCGACAGTGGGAGTGACGAATGAATCCCTGCTTCGTCACTATGTGAGCCACTTGGATCAAAATTTTTGATCATATATGGTACCCTTTTCACCTTAGACTATGTCATGAAGAGGATACTCAATGTCGCTACTTTAGCATGTACCCTTGGATCATGGATGATGCGGTCTCGCGGGGCATGTCTAGGAAAGCGGTTGGGTCTAATTGGAATGACATGAGGGCTTTGGGAAGATAGTTCAATATTACATCATGTTGTGTGATTCATAGCCCGGGCGACTTTGTCGATTTTCGTTTCGATATGAGTCATGAATACATAACATATGAGAGGTTTAACACTGCTCACTATGAGGGATTTAAGAGTGTTTAATCTGGTGTAGTTGAACTATCTGGGGTACATACGAGTTTTTTTGAGAGTGATGTATTGTGTTAGTTTGGTGATAACTTAATACAATACTCCTCAACTGGATATCCTTTCTCATAAGTCGCACGTTCCATTTCCTGTATGAGGAGATGAGTGGACGAGAGATAAAGAGGGACTGTACGATTTATTTGCCCTGTCTGTGGGCGAGTGGGAGCTGTTAATAAATTGGGTCAGTGGACCCATTATCCGCCCACTAACAGATAATGTGTATTTGTTAGTTTGGATAAATACAGTTATTTAGAGAATATTTATCTCTTAAGTGTTTGAGATAAATACAATCTTTATCTCCTAAGAGTTGGAGGTAAAGTCAATCTCTAATTGTATCTCTATATAAAGGCTAGAGATATCCCAATAAATAAAATAAGTCAATAGTAATAACCCTCTCTCTATAGCACTCTCTCTAGGGCAATCACCAAGCTCTAGGATTTGGTTCGTGGACGAAGAACTCGACTCTAGTAGCCGTTTTCGTACCTGCGAAAAAGATCAAGCGTGTTGGAGGCTCGTAACAACAAGGATCCTACGTCGGAATTTTCGAAGACTTCGTACGGTATGTTTTCGAACCCATTACGTGTTACGTGGTAGCACAATAATTGTTGTAGGAAAAATATTTTTCAAGTAATTTTTCGCAATAAATTTCATCATCATATAAGCCACAATATAATAAATCATTCACATGATAATTTAGAATAATATAAAATTGCACCATGTAATAAAGTGTGCAAAGACTCCATTGAGCCTCATTGGCATTCTAATAACTTATGCTAAGAAAATTCTGTCTTGAATAATGTGCGTGCGAAATTACATCCCTGTACAAGGCTTTCTGGAAATATACAGGAAAATAGTAGAATACAACATCTTTGAGAATCCTACTACAAGCTACTCCAATAAAACAAATGGAGATGCCGCACAGCACATTATTCTCAAAAGAATTTTCTTAAAACAAGAGTAAACACATAAATATAAGTTTCTTTAGAATGTCAATCTAGTATCCATCCATTTAACCTAAAACTAGCATGCTCAAATAACAAGTTAAATGGTAATAAAATGGATGAATAGGCCACATTCTCCTTCCAAGGAAAACGGGTGTGAAGGCCTTGAAATTAGGTTTAGAAAGAAATGTGAGCTTACCAAAAGCCTAACAAATATACCTCAGAAGTATATTTAAACCATAACACAAATCAAGGCAAGCATGTAACAAATTAGACATAATTTATCTATGTCATATAACTCTCCAAAAAATATTTATTGCTACTCACGAAGTGCAAAAAATAATATTTACGCATTATTCGTATTTTTGGGAACCACAAAAGTACCACAAAAATACTCACAAATGACCAAAAACAGAGAGATAAATCCTAAAAAATTGGCAAACAGTAAATTTATCCTTAATATGCCCTCTGGAATTAAAGAAAAATTCTGAGTGCATCAAAAAAAAATTTTAAAGCTCATTTTTATAGAAAAAAATCATTTAAAAATTAAACAGAACACATACAGAGGGTATTAAGGTAACTTTAATACCATAGAAAAATTTCAGAAGCCACAAAGGAGCTCCACGCGCCGGTGGTGGGTCAAAACACTGCCAGAAACTACCTCACGCGCCTCCACGCGCCACCTTGCGCGTGGGTCTGCGTTTGGAGTTTTTTTTTGAACAGGCGTGTGAGTTACACGCGCGCGCGTGGAATCAACTTGGCCTGGGCGCGTGTGGCGCGTGTCGCGCGTGGCATCAGCCACGGCTGGCGCCACGGCGCGGCTTGGCGCGCGCGTGTCGTGCGTTGCTGCCTTCGCGCGTGGCGGCGTCCTTGGCGCGTGGGCGCGGCTTTGGCTCAGCTTTAGCGCGTGAAGCGCGTGGATTACTGTTCATCTTCTTCATTAAACCCTAATTTTTTTCAGCGCCGCCATGTCGCGATGCCAACTTTTTAAGGCCATATCTTTCTCGTTTGTAAGCCAAATAATGCGTACGATATATCGTTGGAAAGACTATACGACATAGATTAATTATGTACCAACCAATCATGATAAAAACATAATATCATGCTCCGAATTTGAGTCCCAAAACTCAAAAAAACCACAGTTTTCTTGAAAAATAAAATCGTGATTTCTCATAAACCATGCATCCAAAAATCACGAAATTTTATGGAGTTCATCCTCAACCATAGGAGAACAAAACTATATAATTATTTTTCAGAAAACATGCTCAATAAATTTCGAATTTTTGTAATGGGCCTCGTTCATGTATCCGGAAAAAATCGCAACATGCACATAATTTAATCTAGCATGTTAAAGGCGAATCAACAAGTAATCATGCTCTGATACCAATGTTGAAACGATTACAACAATTATTGTGCTACCACGTAACACGTAATGGGTTCGAAAACATACCGTACGAAGTCTCCGAAAATTCCGACGTAGGATCCTTGTTGTTGCGAGCCTCCAACACGCTTGATCTTTTTCGCAGGTACGAAAACGGCTACTAGAGTCGAGTTCTTCGTCCACGAACCAAATCCTAGAGCTTGGTGATTGCTTTAGAGAGAGTGCTATAGAGAGAGGGTTATTACTATTGACTTATTTTATTTATTGGGATATCTCTAACCTTTATATAGAGATACAATTAGAGATTGACTTTACCTCCAACTCTTAGGAGATAAAGATTGTATTTATCTCAAACACTTAAGAGATAAATATTCTCTAAATAACTGTATTTATCCAAACTAACAAATACACATTATCTGTTAGTGGGCGGATAATGGGTCCACTGACCCAATTTATTAACAGTTTGAATTTTATTAACTGCGTTATATTACGTCAAGGATACAGAGGACATTTAATAAGGCGATAGTCTAGTAGTAAAGGACTCTATATTTTGGGTGCAAAGTTGCAAGTTGAGTCTCGGGATAATTGAGGTAAGGGGACTTCAATCGCTGTAACGAAAGAAAGAACATAGATTACGGGACATACGATTCATGTTGCAGCTAGACATGAGTTTTGTAACAAAACACAGTTGCTGTCTGCCATCTTAGATTTTGTAGTACATGGTTGTCTTCTGATCAAATGTTCGGAATGACGACGCACACTTACTCGTGAGATGTGCAAGTACATTTAGGAGCCACTGATCCGTTGTACTTTGAAAAGCATGTGAGTTTCACTTTTGTACAAATTTGGATGAGTTTATAATTAGCACTAGGGCGCCCGTTGATCTCTTTTCTTTAACTGTAAAAAATCAAAAAGAAATGGGAGGATGTGGAAGTAGGAGATCCAAAGGGTGGGGAGATCAGGATCAGAAACAAGGCCATCGGTCTTAACTTCATTGATGTATACTACCGCAAAGGAGTCCTAAAGGCACCCACCGTGCCCTATACACCAGGTTTGTAGCAATGTTTCCCACTCTTTTCTGAAAGAAAAATGGGTTTGGTAGCTGTGATAATACTTGAGGCCAAACTTTGGTGCAACATTGAAACTGTGTTTTGACGTGCAGGTGAGGAGGGTGTTGGGGTGGTGACTGCCGTGGGTCCTGGAGTAACAGACAGGAAAGTGGGAGAGCTCGTTGCATATGGTGGTTATCCAATGGGCGCATATGCAGAGGAGCGTATCCTTTCGGCTGATAATGTGGTGCCTGTTCCGCCTTCTGTTGATCCTGTAGTAGCAGCATCTGTCCTGTTTAAAGGAATGACAGCTCAATATCTAGTCCATCGTTGCTTTAAGGTACGTGCATGGGATTGTTTTCTCAGGCATGGATCAGACAACTTAGGCACCTCTAAGGATCACAAGGACTCAGTTTGGTTAGGATGAATTGATAAGAGTCTTGCTGTACAATATTCACTGACAATTTAGCTTGATTTTTACTTCCAGCATGTGATGAGATGTACTTGTGAAAGAAATTACTTCATATACACTACCTCCTCTCCAAAATTGGAGTCTCTGTTGGCAAATTTTTTTGGTTTTAATTTCAGCATATGAACATTAATACTCGTTATTCTTTTCCTAGGAAAGCAACTCATACTTCGGAGTAGAGTATCACTTTGATATGATTGTGCCATCTGACCAAAAAGTGCCTTAATCATGTAGTCCATTTAGGCATATCAAGCCAAACGTTATTGTGCATCTCATGGGAAATGCTTAATTGGATCCTTGATCGAACATCTGAAGCGAGCTACTTTTATTACAGGTTCAACCAGGACACACAGTACTAGTACACGCAGCTGCAGGTGGGACTGGATCTCTTTTGTGCCAGTGGGCGAATGCGCTTGGTGCCACTGTAATTGGAACCGTCTCTACGAAAGAGAAGGCAGCACAAGCCAAAGAAGATGGATGTCACCATGTCATAATATACAAGGAAGAGGATTTTGTCGCTCGCGTCAATGAGATAACCTCAGGCAAAGGGGTTGAAGTTGTCTATGACTCTGTTGGAAAAGACACCATTCAGGTAATGGATGTCCTATTCTTATCATCAACGCACAAATTGAGAAGCTGAAAATCAATCTCAGTAACTGGATGCTTTTCACTAACTAAATTTTTCCACAAAATTCTGCACACAACGCTTGTGCTTTCAGTAATAAACGTGCCACTCGTGTCCATGATGCTATAGCAGATAAAGCGTTGCTAAGTCTATTACTCAGACTTGGCAGCCTCTAGTGGCACGTTTATTTCTAGTTTTGAGCCACAATATTTTTGGTATCACTTTCAGCAACACCTGCCACCTTTATTTGCGACTTGTGGGGCTTTGAGAAGCTGCTCCAACCAAGAGCTAGCAAGAGGCATTTGAGCCTTGAGCTAGATTAGTTATTAATCGGGAAACCGTTGTGTTCAGGGGTCCCTGGCATGCTTAAAAATTCGTGGATATCTGGTCAGTTATGGTTTGGCGTCTGGTGCGCCAGATCCTATGCCTTTGTCTGCGCTTGGAGCTAAATCCCTGTTCTTGACAATGTCTACTGTCTTTCACTACACTGCAACAAGGGATGAGCTTGTGGAAACTGCTGGGGGTGTGTTTGCCAGTCTTGCATCGGGTGTCTTGTGCGTTCGCATTAATCATACCTACCCTTTATCGCACGCAGCACAAGCGCATGCTGACCTTGAGAACCGGAAAACAACAGGATCTGTTGTGCTGATACCAGATGGTGCCTTCGAGCAGTGAGTTCCACATTATCAATTGTTCTTTTTGAACAATTGTTATATGGTTCTTGAAAAACAATTTGATGGTTAAGGAAATAAATAAATTCCTACGAAGTTGTATTTTGGTTAATTCTCATGCTGCTCGTGAATATAATTTTAAACAAAATTTATAATTCCCCGGTTTAGTCAAAAACTTAGGGAGATAGACAACTTTGCAAAATTATCTGGATATCAACAATGATCATTCTAAGAACTACAACTTTAAACGGAAGAACATGCCATACAAGTTGGACATCAGGTCTTATCGCGTTCAATGCCCCAATACAAGAAATAGTCTACTCAAAGAAGTAATTCTTTCCCACGAGACCTACTCTTGGCGACGAATGAGTTTTGGAATGTATTGTTTGGCCTTAACATCATAACTATTGACATACTTGGTTGGTCATAGACCAAACCTTTATCCATGAACTTAATCGAGGACCTAACTCCTTGTGATTCAGGATCAAGCAGGTTTGGTCCAACGTGGCTACGAATTTCTCTCTAAGCTGATTATATAGCGACCCAAATTGTTCAGTGACCCTACGTTCGATTTCTACATTCTTTTGTCGTTAAGACATTGTGACATTTGTCCACGTGTATGATCCTGTTCAGTAATGAAGCAGTTCGTCCCCGGACACCAAACAGTTTCTGACAAGTTAAGCTTTTGCCATTGAAAAGTTGGCTAATATTTGACTAACTAACTTTTTCATCTTAGACTTTTTTCAACAACGTAATTGGCAACGGATTATAGTTATGCTACTTGAGACTCTTGTTACCATCGTTGTAGATCGTCATACCATGCAGTTGAAAAGCAGGAACTGAAGAGAACCCGTGATCTAAACTAACTGGCATTGCAATTAATTAATGAAATGGACTCACAGAAGTACTCATTTACATAAAGGGCAGAATTACAATTCGCTCGAATTTGTACAAAAATCCCGACCATTCTCCCTCTAAACTCCTAACAGAAGAACTTTCAAGGAAAGGCTCCTTCCATTATTATGACATCATTCAAGCCTTTCTCCAAAAATTTCCCGACAATGAGAAACTGATGGACTTCAATTCTATCTACTTGTCCTTCAAATCATCGCTGTTTGGTGGTCCATCCGAACTTTGAATGTCCCAGGACTCTGAGGAGGAGCAAAACACCTCAACTTTTGTCAACAGGTTTGTTATCACACTGTCTACGCTTAAGGCTCTAGCAGAGTTGGCTGGACCAAGCACTCTAGCATTCAGAAAAGGAGGTTGATGAGGCATGGGGATTTCACAATCTTTATCAGTTAGCATCCGAACCACTTCAGACATGGCTGGTCTTAAAGCAGCTGAAGCCTGTGTGCATAAAAGTGCAATTGCAAGCACCTTGAATGCCTCTTCAGCAGGAAAATTGTCTTTCAGGCACGGGTCAACCAACTCAATCAATTTATCCACTTTGTAGAATATCCACACCTGATTCCAAAAGGATATTAAAATCAAAATTAAGTGGTAAAATGCTTTGGTTAGCATCACATAGGAGTTGGCTGAGTCTTACTGTTTGTAGAATGGAACCAGAGTCTTCTATGACAGCGTTATTCTTTTTTCCACAGACAATCTCAAGAACAAGAACTCCAAAGCTGTAAACATCAGCTTTCTCTGTAAGATGTCCTCTGACAAGGTATTCAGGAGCCATGTACCCTCTGCAGCACCAAAATTCATCCATTATAAACTGAAGTGAATATGAAACTAGTGTACAAATAGAATGTTCCTACCTTCATTTAAGAAGTTATATAGGAAAACCTAGTCTTCCTCTTCTAGAAGAAATTAATGCATCCCTATCAAAATCATTCTCTAGAGTGTGTGTGAGTTTCGCACAATCACCAAACCATGAGCGTTAAATAATTTGTGCTGCTGTGAAGCTAGTGTTTACGTCTTTGCAGTTGGAAGCAGATGGTCACCACCATGTAAACTGTAGTTCAACCAGTTTGTTCAATCGTATCAAGCATTTTGGCATTTTTTATTGTGTAACAAAGTTTACTTCAACTTTTGAACTAAAGGGAGATATAATGTAACCACCTCAAGCTACCGGGAAAAATATCCCACAAGCCCTTAACTCTCTCCTGCACCTATTTGCAGTGACCGTTCCTTTTGTTACCAATAATGGAAAGAGAGAAACATTAGGCCAGATCGAAGAAAATTTTCCTTACAGTGTCCCTGCAATTCCAGTGCTAAGATGAGTTTTGTCGGCTGCAAAACATCGAGCAAGGCCAAAATCAGAAATTTTTGGAGTGAGGTTCTCATCGAGAAGAACATTGCTGCTCTTAATGTCCCTATGGATTATTCGTTTTTGAGAACCTCCATGAAGATGTGCAAGTCCCTCTGCTGTACCGACTATAATTTCAAACCGTTCCTTCCAGTTCAAAATTTGAACCTTATTCTTATCTGCAAAATAGAGAATATTAAATAATGTGAAAGGCCTCAGAATTTGCAAAAGGTGTATTAGAAACAGCAAAAAGAGGGGAGAACAATACCGAAGAGGAACTGATCAAGACTCTTATTGGGCACATACTCGTACACCAAAAGGCTCTCGGGGCCTTCAATGCTACAACCCAAAAGCTTCACAAGGTTCTTATGCTGTATTCCGCTGATCAGGTTAACCTCATTGAAGAACTCATCCACCCATTGCCTAGTATTATAAAACAATCTCTTAACTGCGACGTTCTTTCCTTTTGGGAGAGTCCCTCTGAATACAGAACCAGCACCTCCCTGGCCTATTTTTCTTGAAATATCGAAATAATTTGTTGCCTTCTCAAGAGTCTCATATTTGTACATTAAACTCGAAATTCTGACTGAACCTGAGATATGACCGAGATTGCTGCGTTCTGCACGAGTGCAAGAATTACCATCATATAGCAGTTCTGCCATATCGCATGTAAGAGTCGCATCGAGTAGTATTATTGCTATTGTCTTTGACGTTGTAACGTTGTCATCTTGATTAACCAGTGAGATATTGCAATTTGTTGATCCCAAATAAAGTCAATATTATGGTTACCAAGGAGCGAAGGTTCAGTTTTTAAGATATAGTTAACTAAAATCAAGGGCCCGTACGCTTACGAGATTTTTTTTCTGTATTCTATATTCTGTTTTTGGTTTTCAGAATTTAGTATTCAGTTCTAAAATCGTATTGTGTACTTTTACTATTTTCCGTATCTAGTTTTTCAATTTTTTCTGTACGTTTATCATTTTTATTTTCGTTTTTATCAACTTTTTTCTGAATCAATTCATTAATGGACTCCACTATTTTCATTTCTAGGAAGACCCAGTGAAATGGGTGGTCTAGTTTGGTGAGTGTTTGTTGAAATAGGGCGGTAGATATGAGGGAGAAGATGTTGTATTCTGATTAGGAGAATACAGTTCGAGGAAAAAGGTGAAAACA
Source organism: Escallonia herrerae (assembly GCA_033070095.1). NCBI lineage: Eukaryota > Viridiplantae > Streptophyta > Magnoliopsida > Escalloniales > Escalloniaceae > Escallonia > Escallonia herrerae. Next base: position 306,373 of record JAVXUP010000835.1, read on the forward strand.
CCCTTTGGGTGTTTTCAGCTTTTTTGACATTATTTGAAAATTTTATCCAAAACGGAACCGAAAAAACGTAAACATACACGAAAAAAGGCATCTTTTTCATCATCTTTACAAAAATAAAAACTGAAAAACGTAAACGTACAGCTCCCAAATGTCTCATAATGGTACCTGCTTTCAGCTTGGACAGTCTGGCATATGTTGCATAAGCAGCAAATAATGAGAGCAGAAGAAAGGCTAGAGAAGCCAAAGCAATTGCTACCATTTCCCCAAGTGTGAACAGGCCTGCACCCAGATAAAATAAAATCGAATACAGTTCCTACCATCAGGTCAAAAGACATGTCTGAAAAGACATCTCACCATATATCTAAAGGCAAGATTATGTTAATTAAGCGCCAAACAAATAAAAAGCGATTATAGTGTTGATCATGCGCTGACTATAGGTCAAAAGACAGCAGCTGTGGGCTAAAGAAAGAGCATTAAGCTGTAAAGAAATCCCACAATTGTGTAATGCGACAACTAAGAAAGGGAACATAGTGTGGGAGAACACGAGGGAAGAAAAGCCTCGAAGAAAAGGACTAAAAAATTAATTTTGCACGAAAAGGTGACAGATTTCTTAATAATCAAATGGTACCTAACCAGCACTTGTAAAGGGTAAGGAAAAAGTGAGAGAAAGACTTGGCCAGATGGATCGCTGAGGAAAACAAGATCAAACTGAAGTCTACTATTTTCAAGCATACTTGTCAAACACATGATTTGATTTAAAATCAAGGAAAGGCCATAGATGCCCAAACCAAAGCACTACACTCCAGAAATATCAGATAATGCTTAACAATGCCCTTTCACACTCCAACAATCTCAAAATTTTCCTTTCGGCCCTCAGCTGAAAAATTCACACTTTTAGCAGAACTTTCCAGACACTTTACCAAAGGCTTTTAGGACATGGGGTACCAAGGATTGAGCTATTTCTTATGAGCAGAGTCTCAAAGTGTAACTTGGGGAGAGCTATTGGGAGTTTGCCCCTAAGCTCAGAATAAGATATTGTTATGATAATATTTGCACCATATGAAAACTGCCCCGGGCACCTTCAGATTGTAATCTTCCTTGGATGGCAATCCCTCACTAGGTTCTCTCCTTGGTGACTTGCTGAAAATTCTTCAGCTAAAGATCTATCCAGGAATTGGTTTATGGTTATGTGAAGCCTGAGTGATCGGACGAGCCCTTAGGTTCTTCGTAGAGTTTTACGGACGAGGGTTCTAATTGGGAGGTAATTGGATGCTGAACATATGCCTAGGACTTAAAAGGAAAAGAGAACTACCAGAATTCGAAAAGAAATATGCTTCAAACTCATCAACTAAACCTCCCAATAATTAAGGATTTAGCAACAAATAGCAATTTGAAGATATGGAAATGGACTCACCTGATGACTTCTTCTCCTCAGCCTTATCACTGGAGAAGAACTTCTCAGTAGAATACCTCAGGTAACAACCAGCATTCAATCCCCTCCCTTCCCTACTTGGCAAACACCCTCTCACCTCTTTGCTTGCCTTCTCCAAGCAATCTCTACACCCAGCACTGCTCACACTCTCCCAACACTGCGCCAAAGCATAGACTCCTTCCCCTTCCCCTTCCACCACCGCAAACCCTCCTTTCGCCATCGCACTTTCCGTCACATTCTCTATCAACTCCCCGACATCCTTTTTAAACCCAAGTTTCGTCGCTGAAGCACCGCTACATTTCACACTATCCCGATTCGTGTCCACGCTTTCGTTGAAGAAGCTGTAGTTGTCGTAGCGCAGGAAGCACCCGTCGAAGAAAACGCGGCCCGAGGTGACAGGGAGGCAGCGGGAGAGGGTGACGCAGCTCTGTGAATGGCAGAGGAGGCAGTCGGATTTAGAGAGGTGCTGGAAGCATTGGGACAGGGCGTACACTGGCGGGAATGCGGTGGAGTTGGTTTTCGTGTGGTGGTGACCCCAGCGGTGGACGTTGACGAGTTGTAGGAGGGCTTCCATTTCTCTGGCGAAGGTTGGGATGATGCTGGTGGTTGGTGGCGGCGTGGAGTTGCCGCAGAAGAGTCCGGCCACTGTTACTTCGGAATCTGCAGAGAGTGTGCAGGGAGGTATGTTGATGAAGAAGATGAGCCATGTGAAAAATGGCAAGAAAGTTTGGGCTGAGGGAAACATGGAAATATGGCGAAGTGTATTGGAGTATTTTGGTTTCAGTTGCTTTCTTTGTTGCCTCTCTTTGAGTTTAGAAGTCTTTATGTTCACACTCTGCTAATTGGGGTCCTTTTCTTAGCTATCTTTTTCGAGATCGGTGGTATAATATTTGCACATTCAAGGTGACTCATGTCGCAAGGGCGTCAAGTAGCGGTGGAGCTAGAAATTTTTTTTAAGGTGGTCACCAAAATCTCAATCTTAAATTAACAATTCCACCGGTAGCAATTTTTAAATTCTATCAATTCGTAATTGTAAGTTTTAAAACCCAACTGTCACATTTTTTAAATTTTACAAAAAAGGAAGGGCTCAGAGAAGTAGAAAATTAAGAATCAATGATTGGATATGCCCTAACTTTTACAGACTGTGGGGACCATTAATGTCGTCGTCGAGAAATTGACTTGGCGACTACGATCCGCGAGCACTGTGAACGGTAGCCTGTGAATCGGCCTTGCAGCCTGCCTGAACAGGTGAGGCTGTGATTTTTGGGCTTTGGGTGACGTGACTTGTGAGCCCGTGACCTGCCAGAGCTGGACCGGCCAGTGGAGGTAGTGGCGTCGGGCGTTGAGGGGTGCCGTCGTGAGGTAAGGCTGGTGGGCGGTGAGGGAACTGAAGAGGAGGCGGTGTTATCTTGTCCACTTACGTGCATTTTGAGGCTTTGAAAGTATTGAGACTTTGAAAACCGTAGTGTAAGAATAAAAATAATTTTTTGTGTAGATTTTTTGCGTAATATAAGTCTTTTATTTGTGAAAGTTTAGCATTTTCAAATAACTAAAATGAAATCTTTTTTAACAATTCTTGAAATTTTTAGATACATTAACATGTAAAATGACCACAAATACATCTCTTTTAAGTATTTTTTAAAATTTTAGGTGAGCACTTTTATCATTGAAGATAAAATATATCATGTAAAGGGAAAAAATTCTGGAGAAGGAGGTGGGCACCGCCCGATGCCCCCCATTCCCTCCGCCACTGGCGGCAAGGCTTTGTTTCGTGTTGTTTGTCTATATATTTTTTATAGAAAAAGTGACTACTTTATTGATTAAAACAATTACAATCCTTGAAAAACGAGAATGGTAGGTACTACAAACTATGTATCTCCTTCATCCATAAAATTGTATTGGTTTAAATTAGAAGCATACCCAAAATCTTCATAACCGTTTCAATTCCTTCCATTTGATGCGTCGAAAGTTGCATTCATCAGAACAGTGAGTAATGGTTTTCGTGTTGTCAATTATCCCTCCATTCAAAGATAAATATTCACCTAAGTTGTAATGTACTTGATCTAATTTAGGAGCCTTTCCATTTTGATTAAGCTCAAAAGTCGTGTTTTCTTAAAGAAGCAATGATTCATTTGCTTGTAAATGCTTGCCAATGGGTTGGTATGCTGGCTTTTTGAAATGACAGCCGTGAAGCTTGCATTTATTAGACGTTTTATAGATAAAAATTAAACACGGCAACGAAGCTACCGCGAATAATTCCTAGGCTTTAGTGTTTCTAATATTTGTTAGTGTTATTTCTAAGCAAGTACTTAATAACAAAACAATACATACTTTTAGGGTATCAATCCCTTGCCACTCAGATGAAGGTGATAACCTCGTAGTAATTGATAAGGCAGCGCATAGTCTTGCAATTAAAGTCACGTGTTTGGGTTTTATTTATGGGATATGATGATTTAGACCTATGGAAGCTCTAGTTTGTATGTTGGCTTGAAGTCACATGCTTGAATGCAAAAGTTAGCATTCTGTGCTAAAGTTCCTCCTGAAATATCTATTGGACATTTTATAGATATAATCTAAACATGGTAATGAAGCTTTGGCAAACAATTCCTAAGCTTCAGTGTTTCTAATATTTGTTATTTCTAAGCAAGTACTTTATAGTATCGATAACAAAACATTACAAACTTAGGGTATCAATCCCTTGCCACTCAGATCAAGGTGATAACCTCGTAATAATTGATAAGACAGCGCGTAATTTTGCGCAAAGTCAAGTTTTGAGTTCTATCTATGGGATTTGATGATTAGGGCATTCTGAAGCTTTAGTTTGCATGTTGGCTTTAGGTCACATGCTTGAATGCAGAAGTTAGCATACTGTGCTGAAGTTCCTCCTGAAATATCTATTGGACGTTTTATAGATATAATCTAAACACGGTAATGAAGCTATGGTGAACAATTCCTAAGCTTTTGTGTTTCTAATATTCATTACTGTTATTTCTAAGCAAGTACTTAGTATCGAAACAGAACAATACAAACTTAGGGTATCAATCCCTTGTAACTCAGATCAAGGTGCTAACCTCGTATTAATTTGATAAGACAGCGCCTGGTTTTGCTCAAAGTCAGGTGTTTGAGTTTTATCCACTGGATATGATGATTTAGGCATTCTGAAGCTTTAGTTTGCATGTTGCTTGAAGTCACATGCTTGAATGCAAGAGATAGCATACTGTGCTAAAGTTCCTCCTAACATATGTAAGAAAGAGCTTGGAAAGATGAATCTGCCAAAGTAGAAGTAACAAACAATTACTGGGTTCAACCTTGAAGTATTTGAAATAACATATAATTGAGAAAATCAGAATAATTCAACTATTTCGGTTTTTTTTTTTTTCATTTGTGTGTATTGGTAACTATCCCACCCCCATTAAACTCAAATCAGATGCTTGGCATAAGGAAGGGAGGGCCTTTACCAAATGAATCATCACCTAGGTATCTATCTGAAACCCTAAATTCCTATTTCTTCAAAGAGCCCGATTTTGCACCATCTCAAACCCTAGTTTTGCTCCTCTCTTAACTCATGCTCAGAATATTCTATATTTGTATGGTTCTTTGTGACTACCTAGCGTTTGTTTATGTTTCTTTGGTATGGAGATGTTAGACTTAACAAAAATGTTGGTTTAACTAAGATAACAAATTTTGTTTTTATTTGGTCCGGTTACCGCTCAATATTATACTTTGATTTTCAATTTTTAGAAAAGTAAAACTGTCTATGGGTCGGTTTAAACCGAATGATCACCCCTAGCCGAAAGTTACTTATAAAATCGCTGATATGGTGGTTGACCGAAGCTGTAGCAATGTCGAGATTAACCTTTTTCAAAATGTTATTTTTAACGCTAGTTCATAGAGAAGGCAATTTGGGGGCACTATTTGCAGCCCCAACGCTGCTCAAGCCCATCCAAGAACCCCAAATTCACCTCGGTTGCGGTAAATAACGCTTCTTTTAATTAGGCACAAACAATGCAGAATCCCAACTCACCCTAGTTGTTCCCCAGACTTAACCTTGATTTTAATAATCATGCATACACGAATCTCTAATGTTCAATCTCACCGACGCCACCGCCTCCCTCCCTGATTCTGTCTCTTGTCACACAATAGTCGATATTGCGTGCTCATCATGACATAGCCTTGATATTCCAATCGGTGTTGGTTCCATCTCTTCGTCGCCTCGTCTCAGTCCTTCGATATCCTTCCGCTCTTAGCAATCCAATTTTCTAATATGAGTAAGAAAAAGGAAAGTAAATCTATCACATATTTTAAGTCCAATAGTCAAATTGAGTTATTAAAGAGGATACATATGTAATCAATTGACAAATGTACAATTATCAAAGGGGTGGGCAAACCAAACTTCGAGGGTGCGAAGACCTTTCTTTGGTTCAATTCGTGCTTACCTACTTTTTCTTTAAGGAAAAACCATACGAATGCAAAAGGCTAGTTAGGAGTTGGTTTTGAACATAAGTCCTTTATTCATGTCAAGCTTTCTAGCAATGTCCAATGTAACTGAAATCTTTATTATCTTATTATACTATTCTAATAGTGTAAGCTAATTTGGAGTATTGAACACTTTCAAAACCACTATTCTATACAATTCAACAAATGATAAATTTCACTCGGATCCTCCGGTTTTTGTCTTATGAAACTCGATGGCCCTTACATATTGGATATTAGGCTGACTCCTCTTGCTATTAGTATTTGTAAATGTTGCAACTTTATCACTAAAATGGCTCCATTGCCCTCTTTATTGCATCACATTTTTAGATATCCGATCGCCTTGACCAAAACTGACATGGATGCCCTTGCCCAGTTTTTCAACTCTGCCGCATTTACCCGTGTTGGCAGTTAATAACCCAAAAACAAATAAATTTTAATAATTCAAAATAAACACTCAATTTATTATTTGCTAACACACAAAGTACAAAACTTTGCCTCATACTTACACACAGCTCGTAGGAGCCTTTTTTGTTTCAAACACACACGCGCGTTACAAATGCCTGGGACCTAGACCCTTTTTATAGGAAAGAGAGGCGGTGACCCTAGTGACAGGCGGTGGGCATGAATCGACCCAATCTCACCGCTTCCTGACTTCTTCACAATGAAGAATAGGAATTCTTCACGATGAAGAAATGTGGCCACTATTGTTGACTAAGTCAACAAATCTTTTCAAACCAAAGTTTAATTTCCTAACATCCTCCCTTAAACTTGGATTGATCACTCCGAAAAATTTTTTAGTTTGAAAAATATATTAGCTTTAAGGGCTTCGTAAAAATACCTGCAATTCGATTTTCTGATACAAAATACTCAGCTATGATCTCTGTCTTTCACCAAGTCTTAGGTGTAGTGATGTTTAATATCAATGTCTTGATGCGGCCATGAAATACCAAATTCTTTGTTAAGGCAATTGCTGACTTTTTTGTCGCAGAAAATTACCGTAAAACCATCTTGTTGACGTTGTAATTCACTAAGCATTCTCCGCAATCATACTGCTTGAGTAGCACAACTCGTTGCTGCTATATACTCTTCTTCTGTTGTTGAAAGAGCCACTAGTTGTTGTTTCTTTGAGTACCAAGAAATTGCTCCTGAACCAAGATAAAATACATTACTTAAAGTGTTTTTTCATTTTTCAGTGTCACCTGCCCAATCACTATCTATATATCCAACTAGCTCTATGTTATTAGCACTAGAATAAAATCAATCATCATCAAGTGTACCTATAATGTATTGCGAATTTCGCTTTGCAGCTCGCCAATGAGACTGTTGTGATGAATCTATAAATTTGCTTACAATCTCAACTCCATAGACAATATCAAGTTTAGTTGTTGTTAAGCACCTTAAGCTTCCAATAAGTTTCCTAAAATTTGTTGCAATAACCAAATCACCACTTCCATCTTTCACGAGCTTTAACATTTCTTCAACTGGTGTTAGAATTGATTTTCAAGCTTCCATCTTAAATTTCTTCAAGATATCTCTTGCATACTTCTTTTGTGAAATAAATATGCCTTTGTATGTCTGCTTCACCTCTATGCCAAGAAAGTAAGACATTAACCCTATATATGTCATTTCAAATTGAGCAATTATATCCTCCTTTAATTCTGATAAAAACTTAAATTGTTGTCAGTGAAGATTAAATCATCCACATAAAGGCAAACAATAGCAATGTCTCCATCCTTGTTGGTTTTGACATTCAAAGTATGCTCATATGGATACTTATGAAACCATGATCAAGAAAATAAGTGTCAATACGTATACCACACCTCGGTGCTTGTTTCAGACCATATAAAGCTCTTTTTAATCAATAAACTTTATCTTCTTCTCCTTTTTTCTCATAACCTGGTGGTTGCTCTACATAAACTTCTTCTTCAAGTACACCATTTAGGAATGCTGACTTGACATCCATTTGATATATTTTCCAATGATTTTGAGCAGCAAGAGAAATGATTATACAAACCGTATCCAATCTAACAACGGGAGAAAATACTTCAAAGTAATTAATACCTAGCTTTTGTTTGTATCCTTTTGCCACCAACCTCGCTTTATAGCGTTCCACTTGTCTATTGGGCTTGTACTTTGTTTTGTACACTCACTTGACTTGAATTGACTCTTTCCTTTCGGTAGAATAGTCAACTCCCATTAATCATTCTTCTCAATGGCATGAATTTTTTTTGCTTTAATCCAACGATCATTATTAGTTGCTTCCTTGAACATTACTGGATCACAATCTGGAAACAAAGCATAATGAGCAACATCTTTCTCATTATCATTATCAGGATCATGATCATCACCGACTTCATAATCTTGTAAATAAGCAGACGGATGACGATTACATTGCGAGCGTAGAAGTAAAAGTAATACAGGCAAAGATGACTCTTTAGGAACAACAGGAGATGCCTCTTCGAAAAGTGGAGGAGAAGACGGTTCACCCATTTAATTAATTGTTTATACTTCATTGTTTGTGAATATTGGTAGTGGCAACAATCTTTTTTCCTCTTCTGACCACTCCCATACTCCATCGTACATCCCGGCTAATAATCACGTTTTTGGTCTTTGGGTTATATAGCTTATAACCCTTAGTTTCCAAATTATAGCCAATAAAGAAAAATATTTCTACCTTGTCATCAAGCTTCTTTCTCAGCTAATCAGGTACATGTGAATTGGCATTACAACTAAACACCCTCAGATGACTAATATTAGGCTTTTGTCCACTCCATGCTTCTTATAGAGTTATATCACTAATACTTCTAACAGGGCACCTGTTCAAAATATAAACTGCACAGGTCATGGCCTCTGCCTAAAAGCTTTTAGGTAATTCTTACAATGCATCATGCTTCTCACCATATATATGATAGTTCTATTTTCCTTTCTGCCACTCGATTTTGTTGAGCAGTATCCTTGGTCATCAACTGATGCTTAATTTCACGCTTTCTCAAGTAATCATCATAAACGATATATTCAGTTCCCCTATCAATTCTCAAAGTTTTGAGAGAATAACCGCTTCGCTTTTCAACATATGCCACAAAATTCTTAAGTACTTCACATGCATCAGATTTTTTCTTCAAAAATAGACACATGCCTTTCTACTGAAATCATCAATGAAAGTAATAAAGTATTTGTTACCTTCGTTAGATGGAACTTCCACATAGCATAAGTCTGAATGCACAAGCTCAGGTAGACTTTTGGCATTTCATGCCTGCCTTGTAGGAAATGGATCTCTATGCTTCTTTTCCATAACACAGGGCTCACAAACTTGATCATGAACTTAAATTATTGGCAAGCTTAAAACTCATTCCTTGTTTGCAAGGAACTTGATGCTTCCAAAATTCAAATGCTTAAGACACATATGCCATAGTTAATTATTATTGATAATCACAAAAATATAGTAAGAAGAATTACCATAGTTAATATTAGTCGGAAATAAACGGTTGGTTAACATCTTTGTCTTCAATATCGTGCCCTTCTTTGTATTAGTGAGGGTGCATCCATGCTTGCTAAAACACAAGTCACTGCCCCTTTTCTGCTAGCTGCCCCATACTCAACAAATTTTAACAAGTAGTAGGGGTATAGTACACTTCAGAAATATAGTTTGAAGACTCATCCTTCACTTTAATAGCAATCCTCCCTTTCCCTAGAACTGTAATTTTGTAATTATCACCAAGAGCGAAAGGATTCGTCTAGCTCAGAAAAAACTTCCTTCTTTCCACTCAGGTAATTACTACAACCCAAGTCTAATAACTACTGACCATCATTACTACTAGTTTCATGACTAGCCAGCAATAAAGTTTTTGGACTATCACTATGTGCTATTCCAGTGTGATTCTCTTTGTTTTCTAATCTTCTAGCACGATACTCTCTACTATAATGGCTATACTTTTTACAGTTATAACACTGGATATGCGACTTGTATTCAAGATTGATAGTGACCATGCTTTTTGCATTTATAACACTAAATATTTTATTATCCTGAGAAGATTCATTACCTCGTGCTCCTTGCCTGGCAGTGATTCTAAATTTGTGCCTTCTCTACCTCTGAAGTTTAGGCCTCTTTGATTTTGCTCCGTTCGACTTGTAGTAGTCTCATCCTCATCCCTCAAATTTACTTGGGCTTTTAATGCTTGCTCCATTGAGCTTTGTGACATTTCATTTATCCACATCTCACATGACTCCAATGAGTCTTGTAGATTATTAAGAGTCATGGTGTTAAGATATTTAGATTCTTCAATAGCTGTCACCACATAATCGAACTGACTTGACAGCGTACGCATGATCTTCTCCATGACATATTTCTCTGTTATTTCGTTACCATATTTTTTATCTCGTTGACTAGCTTCTCTATTCATGAAAAATAATCACGAATATTTTTTTCTTTGCCTTGTTCCATTAGCTTGAACTGCCTTTTAAACCCTACAATCTTATTCGTTTAACTGGATCTGCATCTTCATATGTTTTCAACAGAATACTCCAAGCATCTTTTTGCAGTTTTGGCATGAAATATGTTCTCAAGAATTGGCAGCTTAATTGGCTGACCTATGAAGAATAAGTCCTTTTCATTGACGGAACGGTCACTTACCTATAGTTGTTTTTATTCATCTCACGGCTTGTCGTTTTCAACCAATCTTTTCTCCATAATTTCTCCATGGCTACTGCTTCTCAAACATAACTCCATCATGTTTTCACATTGCGAAATTATTTTTTTAATCAAACTTGAAGATTGTTGATTGCACCTGTCAAATTTGTTGAACTCCAGTTATTGAACTTAAAGCCATCATGTAGAATCTGGCTCTTGATACCAATTGTTAGCAATTAAAATAAATTGTCCCAAGAATAAATGGATTTTAATAACCCCAAACAAACACTCTATTATTTCCTGACACACAAAGTACAAAACTTTGCCTCACACACACGCGCGGCTTATACTGATTTTTCTGTTTCACACACGTGCGCTCGCGCGCGCACGTACACACACATTACAAATACTTGGGACCTAGTTCCTTTTTACAGGAAAGAGAGGCGACGGGCATTAACCGACCGAATGCCTCACCGCTTACTACTCATGACTTAATTACAATGAAGAAATGTGGGCACTATTGTTGACAAAGTCAAATAATCCTTCCAAACAAAAGTTTAATTTCCTAACAACCCGCTTGTGGGCCACTACCCCCTCTGCCACATCTCTGTCTCCAATTCAAATACCCCAGATTAAAACCCAAAAGCAAAATCACTTAGTTGCATATGATAAACACCCATCTCAAACCAACTTTCAACATCCTTTACAAACAAAAACTTCAAGACTCGGGTTATTTTGTTTCATATAAATTTAAGTTGGGTTCGTCAATCAGGTCGGTTTGGAAAATATTTATAAAGTTCGAGGATTGCTTTTGAATGCTTTATATGGTTCTGCATTAATATTTCTGAAGCGTCTTGTGTTTATTCATTGTTTGGTTTAAATGTTAATCCTGGGGTGGGACTAGGATTATTCATTGCTAAATGCATTTTAGCGGCAAAATGTAATCAATACAAATTGTAGCAACATAACAAAATAATTTTTATGACAATCTTTTGTCATGAAAAACTGTTGCGTCAAAGATTTTGCTTATATGTTACAGAAAGATACAATGTGAAAAATGGTGACATGCAACCATGCACACTTGTTCAAGACACCATGAGAATTGTACGAATCAATGCACGCTATGTATCAAGATCAGAAACAGCTTTTACTGTAGAATAAACCCACAACTTTCATAAATACTATGCTTGCAGCATATCTATATGGTAACATTATAACCTCCTCGAAGTTTTGATGTAAAGGGAGCAAATCCAGTACTACTAGTGAGCTAGCATCTTTTTGAGCAAGAGAATGGGCACCCAACGACTCTTCATTGCATAGTAAGAAAGATATAAAAATTGTTGGCATTGTGGGTTTTAAACTCACTTTGAGGAGTCCACTTTAACTCAATTTTCAATGGATTTTACGCCATAATTTGGTTAGGAATAAATTGATGCATGTTCATCAATTGGAGCAGATGATCATAGTATATTCACAAGTTTAAAACAAATGTGAAGTGAATGAAAAAACTGAAGTTAAAATTGGTGGTTCAACTTGAAGGGAAAAGATAATCTCACATTGAAGAGATAAAGTTAATGTTGTCTCCTTATAAGGTTTAGCCTTAGGCTAAGGGTTAGGCCCCTTGGGGATATCCAAGTTTTGTAAGGAGGGAGGACCTAGGTTGACCAAGGTCCACAACACGCAAGTTGCCTGCCTGTCCAGTCCTAATCCAGTCCGTGGCTTAGGCTTGGGCTTGGGCTCATTAGGCTTTATTCTTTTTGGGACAAAAATATTTTTAAATAAATTTTTATTTATTTAAATAATTTCTTCTTCAAAAAGTTGCAACCTTTCTAGATGTTGCATTCTTTTTCCATTGTATATATATACAGTCCCCTGGTTTCCGGAAAAAGAACAAAAAAAATTCTCTTGCTAAAATTATGTCGTTCTTCATTCCTGAGTGTCGTGTTGTAAGAAAGAGTTCTGCGTTGTTTTGATTCGTCTTGTCTGCAAATTTGGAGTGCTTATATTTTTAGATATACTGTTATTGTATCCCGAGATACTTTCGTCAAGAGACTGTTAGCATCATAGCGGGATAAATAAAGTCTTAAGAACAGTAAATTAAATTCACTCCACAATTATCTCCATTGTTGTTCTGTAAATCTGCAGTGAGTTTAAATAAAATTATGCCTTTTCTAATATTGTTTGTTTGTTGATTTACTACTTTAGTATTTTGTATGTTAGTATTTTTCGAAACTGATTTCTACACAAGTATACACAAAACATATTTCCAACAAAAATTAAGCCAATTAGAAGCTCGAGATGAAATAGACTACAAAAAGAGCAAAATTTTGATTTAAATTTTTACTAAATACCTTGCATGTTCTTCAACGTGTACATCGGACTTTCATCTTTTTTGACTAAATTGATGGAATGGAGTGTAATTTATATTTCCTGAAGGGCAAGGTGTATAAGAAAAATCAGATTAGAAGAATGCCAGTGTAATCTAACGCTTCATTAAGTCACCAATTTGAACTTCTTTCTCACACTCCCTAACACCCTTTCTTTTCCTCATGCTTTCATCTTCTTCTACGATCTAAATTTAAAAGGGGAAAAAGAACATAATATTATCTTACTCCTTTTAGCAAATGAAGTATAATTTTTAGCGTGACGAATAAAATGTGGACTCGTGTGCACAGTAAAGAGTCAGAGATTTAAGTCACATGTCATTGTATTTAGAGTTGATTTAATAGATTTCAAAGTTCATGATGATGGTTATTCTTAGTAGGTGGCTATTAATGTAATACCCCGCACCGTTTACTGTGAATCCTAGAATTTTAGTTAATTCTTTAGTGGCGGTTGTGGTGATATACATTAATTAGAGTCTTTAGCGACCATTATTGCCAGCTATATTAATTGTGACCTTTAGCGACAATTTATAATACTCTTAAGCTGCAAATTAACGTGGTGAGGAGACTGGAACGACCAAAATTTTATTTGGTCAACAAAAACTTTGTTTTAAACCTTAATCTATAATTCATTATGATCTTTTAAGAGAGTGTGGCTGAAATGAGAATAATAGCTAAGTGTGAGGGGGGTTTTAGATGTTTTTTAATCTAGGGCAACCATATATAAAGGAGGTGTTAAAAGGGCAGCCGTCCAAGAGAAATTTGCCCATCCTTTTACGTGAAGTCCAGAGAGGAATATACCCTCTCTTAGTTTAGTCATGAATTTGGATGTAATATATGTCTTTGGTGTGAAATTGGTAGCTTTTGTGGGTGTGTTTGAGAAGAAGGCTGTTATAGAGCAGCATAAGAGTGGGTTAGGATTTTTATCATATCTCCTTTATTTCAAATCCAACTGAGTTGATTTTTATCTTTTTGAAACCTCATTGTGTCACCTTCAATTTTGTTGTTATGAGTTTTCTTAGAATCCCACGTTTGCAAATTCAAAAATGACCTTAAATTCAATTCATTATAAAAGTCCAGAATTTTCAGTTTCTGGCAGACAATTTGTTTTATCATAGAAACTTAATTACTCATAATATTTTTGTGAAATTTATATTTCTAGAAATATCAGAAAGTATTCTTCAACTTTATAGTTTTGAGTTTTTTAATATTCATAGTATTTCTACTCCAAAATAATCATTAAATAAAACTGGTCTGCACAGAGATGCACTGTTTTGATTAGCCATTTCGATTTACTGTCGAGAAGTCGTTACTCATTGGATTACTGTGAACCTTATATTTATGAAAACCTTGGAAAGTCTAATTTGAATTTTTAGTTTTCTAAAATTCATCATTTTTCAGCCTCAAAATGATCAATCTACAAAACTAGGGTTTACTGAAAAATGTTGTTTCTAGAATTACATATCAGTCCATTGCGCAAGACTTTCTAAGCCATTTTTTAGCATATTTGGCCAAAGTATAAAACTAAAACTCCTTTATTTTTGTGAAACCTTCGATGTAGAAATTTATGGGATTTTTTTGGGCATGGAAAAGGACTGAAATGATGTTAATTTAAAAATAGGCTTTTGAATTGTTTGATATAGTAAATAAAATTATTTTAGTGGTCTAAACAGGCTGAGATGCTTGAGCGTCTGAAACTTCGACAAATTTCGGTATCGCTTGAATATACTTTGGAATAGAAATCTTAGCACTCAATTTAAGGAGCGGTTTAGAGTTCTGAAAGGAGAATTCCGAGAAAGGTCATTTTTGTCCAAAATACCTACCTAGTTCTTTAAAAGGGATGTTTTGGATTATTTCTTGGTGTGAAAGGGTACATTAGGTGTCGAGAGTAACTTGAAAATTTTACACAAGCCTAGCGGTGTTTTGGTAATTTCACTCACTTGGCAGAATTTAATACCTAGGCATGCTTGAGCGGCAATAAATGACATCCATGTGATTTGTTATTTAGGTTTTGATAGACAAGAGTTAGGGTAACTTGGTAACCAGAACCGCTTAGCTATCCAGGTAATTAAGTACCCCTACCATGTTCCTCCTTATGCTCTATTTGCAAAATATATAATGTATATATGTTTTAATCAAATGAAGGTTTTCGAAGTACTTTTACTGCATATGTTTGCATAATAAATTGTTTGATGAGAATTGAGTTAGAATGCCACGGACTGTTGTGTGAGTAATTGATTTCTACTCGGTACCTGTTGAATGAGATGATAAATTTTACTGGGTTACTGTGCCTCATATCCAAGGGGGAAAGTGAATTTTGGGTCATGGTCAACGAGATCATATGTTGGCGCACAGTACTGTTGCATCGTGGTTCGTCCTTGCGTCCACAATATTGTTTATCCCGGGTGGAGGAAGGATTTTGGGTCCTAGTCAGTGGGACCATACGCTGACCACAATATACCAAGTTATGAATAACAATGACAATTACTAATGAGTTTTCCTGATGATTATAGTCCAGTTTGGGATTCTTTTGGTGCCAGTACGTATATATTTATAGATATGTTGAGAAATATTTAATTTTCTTGACATTGAATTCATGATTTTGGAAAGAAAAACAATGGCATGTTTGAAATCCTCAAACTATTTTAGGGATATGGCATGTGTACTTACTTTGCCCCAGCTCACCCTTTTATAAATGTTTTCAGATAATCACTTAGATGAACCCGAGTACTATGAGGATAACGAGGATGGAGCCGCTGGAGATGCTCGTCAGGGAGTTAATTTAAGACTTTAAGAAATTGTAGTAATATTTTGCTTATGTTGTGAGAATTATTTGGAGCTTAGATCTCCATGAAGTTTTGATGGTTTATGTTATTCATTCAGAAAGGAATTTAGTAAGGAAATTTTTTAGAAGATCTATAAGTACTACTTTAGAAGTCTTATTAAGGTGTTAGTTAAATGCATGGTTCTGGATTTGTACACAGGTTTTAATAAGGCCTGGCAGAGCCCTGGGTGGATGTCCGAATGGGTCTGCGATCGGTCATGGATCTAGCTCACGGGCCAACGAGTGGGTTCAGATCGTGGTAGAAATGGTATCAAAGCTTAGGTATCACGATTCTGTAGACTTGTATCTAGGTTAATGAGAGTGGGGTAAGATGGAAAAGGAAAAGGATTTGACTAAATGATGTTAGGAATTTGTCGATTCGAGTTCTTATTATGAGTTGGTAAAAGGTTAAGTGGTTGATTGTTAAGCTAGTACGGTCTGGTGGTACATAGAACTTAGGTGTGAGACTTTGTCACTACAACAAAACTAGGTTGTAACGACGCCTCTAAAGGGACGCTTTATTAAAAGCGTCCTAAAAAGTTGAATATAGGACGCTAGGTAGGAAGCGTCCCTTTTTCCAATTAGCTGTAAGGACGCTTTCGTTAGAAATGACGGCGTTTTGATATCAAAATTTTCGGTGGCGCGCTACAGGAAAAAAAAAGGATGAAAAAACCGCCAAGTGTCGCATACGACACCGTTTCAGCCCGTCACTTATGGGTTTCTAATTTTCCTTTTGCCATTTCATTCTTCGCACGCCTTTCCATTTCAGATTCTCTCTTCGCTTCTCTTCCAGCCATGAACAACATCCACGACCCAAGTTGATTAATCCCAGGAATATGAAGCCAGAAGGTAACCTGCTCCTCCCTTTCTCTAGCATCCACGACCAATCTGGGTTTGTAATTTTCCATTTGCCATTTCATTCTTCGCAAGCTTTTCGATTTCAGATTCTCTCTCCGCTTCTCTTTCAACCATGAACAACATCCACGACCAAGCTGATTAATCCAAGGAAATTGAAGCCAAAAGGTAACCTGCTCATCCCTTTCTCTATCATACTTTCTACTTAGTTGAATTATTGTGCATTTAATGGATGATTGTGTATTCGGGTAAGGGTCTTAATGGGTGATTTGATGATGTGGTTTCTTGATTTCTTGGGTACTTTGTATGAAGATACTGTGTAATTGATTTCTTGGGTACTAGTAATGTTGAAGCATGAGCAGAACCGATGGATGTTGTCATTGTGAAGCGTAGTGGAAGCTTTTTTGTCATGTATTGGTACCTAACAGTGATACGAGGATGGAATCAGAGGGTTTGGGGGTGGCATGTAACATTTAGGATAGAAGAAGCCATGACACAATTTTTTGACCTTTTGTTCTTCCTGGGCTGTAAAAGAGAGCCTCCTTAATAGATTTGAGTAGAATTATAAGTACATAAAAAGAAATTTGAGAGCCTAAGCCTAAGGTGTGCGTTTAAGATAGCCAGATGTGATCTAATCAAACAAAAACCATACCTCAGGGCAGCCCACCCTAATGGTCCCAGAGAACATTCTGCTGATATTATTTTCAGCAACTAATTCTAGCAAAATGCAAACAAATGCTGTTTCTTTCCCTCCAAGTGCATCAAAGCACATGCGGAGTGATCAAATACCAGAGCTCCCAACCACACCATTTGTGATAGGCATTGTTTTTTGGGATTGTTTATTTAACACAAGAAATCCCCAAAAGGCTAAATAAGCAATCCCAGAAAACAATGTCTATCAGAAATGAGAAAGAATCTTATTCACCGAGGTTCGAATCATCCATTTTTATGAACCTAGGAGAGCAGAAAATGACTACAGAAACAAGGATACTTACATGCAACTGAAGTCTATGCAAGAAAACTTATACATTTTGTGTTGTACACGATTCGATCTGCTATTTACATACCGTGCTACCAAATTTTCTTAGTTTTTCAAGCCATTATTTCTCAAAGACCTGAAATTTCTACCTGAAATTTCTTACTGTTTTGCAGAAGTGTGTTCAATATGTAAGGTTTGTTGCAGTAGTGTGTTCAATGTAACTTTAAAGAAACTGGGTAGAAATTTGAGGCTGGACGTGAATTTACATTAAGGCTGCCCAAAAGCACACATCTATATAGTATCTCTCATATAAGCTTATGAAAGCTGCAACGTGAGTCAAGGATATGAGAATACAAAACTATGATTATCCCAGAATGATTAGAAAGGATATGCCACTTGTTTTACATAAGGGGACACTTAATCAGGGAACCGACCCGAACAAAGATTTCTGGCTCGCGTACGAAGCTGCGTTATAGCAACACTAGATGTTTCAATTTAGGGAATTCAGGGATCTTCTTGGAGCTACCTGCCTGTAAAACCAAATCTATAGTGGTAAAACATGTGTCTTTACAGGAGAGAGAAAAGGCTAATGCAGCTTAATGGACATCAACTCACCCCAATACAGCCAATGTGCAAAGTCAGGCTCTCTAGCTGAGACAGATACCCAGAGAGCTGATCAAAGACATGTTTTTGGAGGTGTTTTAACACAGTCAACCCCGCATTTTCAGCGCATTGTGTCCACTTCAAAGCACCCATTGTCGCTTGGTACCATAACCCCACCCTTGCGTGTGGTTCTGGTATTACCGTTGGTTGGCTCTTCCTTCAACCTCTACCCAAAGAGAGAAACATAAAAATAAAAAATATTGTTGTTTCTTGTTTTGATTCTCAATTTTCAGAGCAACCATAATCATCATTCACTTCACAACAGGCCCTCCATTATTTGTTTACCTTTTCCTGACTTAAAATTTCTGGTCTGATTCAGATTATAGTTACTATATAAAAGCATTTTGTTGCGTACATGTGCCTCTCTCTCTCTCTGCCTCTGCCTCTAGCATTTGTTCCTTCTGTCCATCTTTTTTGTTTCCAAATTCCAATGTATACCCCCCAAACTAAAACCTTTGGGCTTTTTGTTTCTGTAACGCAAATTATTGCAGGTTGTTTTGATCACAAACAGCTCTTTCGTGTCTGTGGTTTTGATGGTGGAGAGCAAAAGGTGCACTTCCCTTCCTACCCTGGAGTATTGGTTTTTCATATCTTATTTTTGATAAAGCTAGTAAGTGATGATTGTGAATATAAAGTGGCAGACTAGAATGCAGCAGTTCAATGTTGCAAAGTTTCTTTTATTCAATTTCTAATGGTAGTTTTTTTGTGTTTTTGTTGGTAGATCTGTAGATACTCCATATTGAGGTGCATACAGGTAATTCAATGGACTTAACTTCTTACATTTGGTTTTCCTAATTCTATTTCTCCTTTCTTAGAAATCAGCTGGTTCAATTTTGAAAGTAATCATGTTTCCACCTATAACTGATTCCTGCTACAGTTTTAGTAGATTTTATGTGAGCAAAAACCTTTTTCCTAACAACATCTATATATACTCATGCAGTTTTCTTCTTTAGGAATTAATATGTCTTCAGTTTTTCCTTAAAAGGCTCACAAAAGTAGTTACTTTGTGCTCTTTTTCAGTCATATGTTCTTGAATGTAAATATACTGATTATTTTTTACTTAGATAGACTTATGAATTAAGAAAGTAGACTGAAAGACTGATACAGATTCTTTATTTGGTTAAGGTAGAGAAATGGATAAGAGTTGGATGAACCAACGTAGGACCAGCAGTGCATATTTTGAAGGAGTGGAAGAGTTTCTTGATTTTGCGTTTGCTAATGCAAGTGTTGATGGAGAGATTATTTGCCCCTGTAATGTGTGTGGGAATTCCATTTGGGTGTCGCGGATAGGTGCACGTGGGCATCTAATCTGTAATGGGTTTATAAAGGGTTACACTAAATGGGTTGCTCACGGAGAAGTTAAGTCATCTGCTGCACCCTTGTCTCGTGCACATGTTGCATTAGATGTGATTGATGATATGCGAGGACTTCTGCATGATAGATTTCATATGTCCAGTGACGAAGTTAGAGAAGGTGCAACTGATGTTGCAATGGAAGGGCCTAATGGAGAGGCGGAGAAATTTTATAAATTACTGCAAGATTCTCAAGAAATGCTATATAAGGATTGCAAAAAAATTTCTAGGCTTTCTTTCCTTGTTCGGTTGCTTCACATCAAATCCCTTGGTAAAATGAACAACAAGGCATTTACATATCTTCTTGAGTTACTAAACGAAGCATTCCCAGATGGTGTATCTCTACCAAAGTCCTTTTACGAGGCAAAGAAGTTGATAAAGGACCTAGGCCTTGGTTATGAAAAAATTGATGCGTGCCCAAATGATTGCATGTTGTACTGGAAGGAAAACGCAACAAAGATGGAATGTGATGTATGTCATGCATCTAGGTGGACCACAGATGAAGATATGTCAGAGGAAGGGTCATGTTCATCTAAAAAGGGTAAAAAAGTAGCAGCAAAAGTTTTGCGTTATTTTCCATTGAAACCAAGGTTACAACGGCTGTTCATGTCATCAAAAACAGCTCCTTTTTTTAGGTGGCACCATGAATGTCGCACCAAAGATGGTTGCATGCGACATCCAGCAGATTCCCCAGCTTGGAAAACTTTCGACCACCTAAATCCCAATTTTGCTAAAGACCCTCGCAATGTAAGGCTAGGGTTAGCATGCGATGGATTTAATCCGTTTAGGACAATGAGTGTTGCTCATAGTACATGGCCAGTTGTTTTGATGCCGTATAATTTGCCGCCGTGGATGTGTATGAAACAGCCTTACTTTATGTTATCATTGCTTATACCGGGTCCTACTGCTCCAGGGAACAATATTGATATATATTTACAGCCATTGATTGAGGAGCTTAAGGAATTATGGGAGGACGGGGTAGAAACTTATGATGCTTCAACGAAGGAGAACTTTCAAATGCATGCTGCGTTAATGTGGACGATAAATGATTTTCCAGCTTATGCTAACTTGTCTGGATGGAGTACTAAAGGAGAGTTTGCTTGCCCTTTATGTCATGAAGATGCTTGTTCTCAATGGTTGAAAAACAGTGGGAAGTTTTGTTATATGTGTCATCGTAGATTTTTGGATGTTAATCATCCATTTCGAAAAGATAAGAACTCCTTTGATGGTAAAGAAGAACATAGAAATCCACCTCGCTACTTGACTGGGACGATGATCTTAGATGATTTGAAAGACATTCAGATTATATTTGGTAGATTAGTAAAAGATAATCCAGATTTGTCATTGAATTGGAAGAAGAAAAGTATATTCTTTGAATTGCCGTATTGGGAGGATAACTTACTGAGGCACAATCTTGACGTGATGCACATTGAAAAAAACGTTTGTGATAGTGTGCTCGGGACATTGTTGAATGTTGATGGAAAATCAAAAGATCACTTAAAGGCACGACTTGATTTACAAGATATGGGTATCAGACCAGAACTCCATCCTATATATGACGAGTCCAATCAAATATATCTGAGTCCTTCGTGTTTTGCATTGAATAAGGAGGAGAAGGAAAAATTTTGCCAAGTCTTGAAAAAAGTCAAAGTTCCAGATGGTTATGCAGCTAATATTTCACGATGTGTGCAACTAAAGCCACCTAAGATTTTGGGGCTAAAGAGTCATGACAATCACATCTTAATGCAACAATTGCTTCCATTAGCATTGCGAAAAGTATTACCTAAGCATGTGCGCTTCCCTTTAATTAAACTGAGTCGGTTCTTTCGACAATTATGCTTGAAAGTTCTTCATCCTCGTGACTTGATTCGACTAGAGAGCGAGATAGCAGAAATTCTTTGCCAGCTAGAGATGATATTTCCACCATCTTTCTTTGATGTTATGGTACATCTTACAGTACACTTGGCTACCGAGGCAAAAATTGCTGGCCCGGTACATTTTCGATGGATGTATCCCATTGAGAGGTATCTTATAACAAATGCTTATGAACTAGTTTTTGTTATTCAGTTTTTCAATATAAGCTTAGACCATTAACATTTTTAAGACCGTAGGTATTTGGCTACGCTTAAATCCTATGTGAGAAATCGAAGTCGTCCTGAGGGATCTATTGCAGAAGGGTATATAGCGGAAGAATGCTTAACGTTCTGCTCTTTGTACTTGGGAGATAACGTCGAGACAAAGTTTAATTGGAAGACTCGAAATGATAGTTCAGAAGGTGTTAATTCTGGGCTGCCTATTTTCTTGAACCCGGGGCGACCACTCGGAAAGGCAGAGATGGGATCATTGGACGATGAAACATTGGCGAAGGCACATTTATATGTGTTGTTCAACTGTGATGATGTTGCACCTTATATAAAGTAAGGAAATTGCTGCGTTTATTATGATGTCTAGAATCGATCATCTTCTTAATCAAATTTGCATGCAGCCAACACTATGATATTGTTCGAAGAGAAAATCCACGACGACATATTCGTCAACTAAAACAGATCCACAATGCAACTTTTGCGTCTTGGTTCGAAAACCATGT
Source organism: Escallonia herrerae (assembly GCA_033070095.1). NCBI lineage: Eukaryota > Viridiplantae > Streptophyta > Magnoliopsida > Escalloniales > Escalloniaceae > Escallonia > Escallonia herrerae. Next base: position 328,552 of record JAVXUP010000835.1, read on the forward strand.
AAGTAAAGAGCATAATGCTGAAAGAAATTCACAATGTAACTTATCTATTTCTTACCTTTCTTTGTTGAAGCAGGTTTTAGAGTTGTATCTTGCCGGAGATGAGCGGATTTCTGAAGAGCTAAGGATATTGGCTCGAGGTCCAAATGAAGTTGTGACCAGATATAAGGGGTTTATTATCAACGGTTTCAGGTTCCATATCAAAGAACTAGAGCAAAATAGGAAAACTCAGAATAGCGGTCTTGTAGTTAATGCCATGACGCCGAGCTTTTCTAGTGCTAGAGATGACAATCCTATTTTAGGAGATTTAACATATTACGGAGTATTGGAAGAGATCATTGAGCTGCAATACTCAGGATCTAAAAGAGTTGTCTTATTCAGAAGCAACTGGGTGTCCAAAGGCAGTAGAAAGAAAGAGGACGAAAATGGATTCACTTTACTGAATTTCAAAAGGCTAACTCGTCATAAAGAACCGTTTGTTCTAGCTTCTCAGGTTCAACAAGTATTCTACACAGAGGATGTTGGTGGATGGCATGTTGTGATCAAGACAACTGCTAGAGATGCTTTTGATATGAATGCAGTTGCTTCTGAAGATGATGTCGAGACATATTTGCAATCTGAACCATGTAATGCCCAAGAACATGATCGAGATGAGGATGTTAGTTGGGTTAGAGAGGGTGTACAGGGCACCATAATTAATATGAATTGAACAAGCTTGATTACTTGAGATTATCCTCCTGAGTACTGGATGTATCTCCTTCTTATCTTATATTTCCTTCTTCATTTGTTCTTCTTCTCCCTCTTCTGCTTAATTTTCTTGAAGTAATGGTGGATTTAGAGATCACTTAGTATTAAATATCATTTCTTTGCTTTGTTAACATTCCGTTTGTTGAACTCAGTGCATGAACAATCAATAAGAGCTGCTGCCCTTGTCATACAAACACCAATTACAGTAATAACGAAGTGATACACAGGACATTCCAGGCAGAGCAGAGTTGCTGATTTGTTCTTTTGACTTTACTTTTGTGGATTCCATCAGATTATTGTTCTAATCTAGTAAAGTAGATTCCCATTCCTACCCTTAACCTTACGGTACTCAATTGCTGAATGTTTTACTTTAAGTGATATGCTTTATTGCTTATTGGTCTCTTCTTTCATTACATGTGCAGAAATGGTTTCTAGAGCTCGAAGTAGTGGAGAAAACATGATTGAGCAAAGCAATGTACAAACTGATCCACTTCAGTTTGATGGGATAAATTCTGGCCAGTCTAATCCTGCCACAGGTAAGTGGAAAAACAAATTAGTTTTTTGTCCCTCCTCAACTACTTTCTTCCATTTAACATTGATCTAATTCTTGTATGTTATATTTTGCTACTGCAATTCCAAAAGAAGTCAATAACACAAGAAAAAGAGTACGAGGCCCAACAACTATGAAAAGTATTTGGGGCCAGCCTGAAGGGGAGCGGATTAAGGTTATATTTAACGAGTTTGGACAGCCTATTGACAAGATGAATACAAAGAAATTGACACACTTCCAAGGCAGCATAATAAGATGCGGAAGATATACTGAACTCGACAAGAATTGGCATGAGCAGCCGGAATTTCGTAAAACCGATATGTTAGATCTAATCAAGGTAAGTGAAAATTCTTTCAAAGTTGTTGATTGCTGCAAGCTGAAAGCTTTTACAGGCTATTGATGGTCATGTAATTTAGCTAAGCAATGGTGTTCAGCATTGTAATGAGATTTTGATTAGTTATTTACTTCTACTTTGTTCCAGGAAAAATTTGATCTCCCTTGTGGCTCCGATGAATGGCTCTTGCAATCTTTTGCAAAGAAATTCAGGAATTGGAAGGCCAAGGTAAAGAAGGATCATTACGATCCGACGATGTCCTATGATGATCAAATTAAGAGAAAACCAACTCGAGTCAAGCTGGTTCAATGGAAGAATCTTGTTGTGCATTGGGGTACTGAAAAGGCCATGGTATGTCCCTTTAATGTTCAACCTTCCTGTTGCAGCAGTGCTGCAAGACCTGTTTCCTGTGTGCGCGCACACAAACACACACACGCACAAGAAGAGAACATGAACAAGGCTGGTCGATGAATCTGAAATATGTATGCTAATGGCTGCTTTATTGTTATGATAATATAGGCAAGAGTGACGTGAAAAACATCTCTAAGTCCTACCGAAGAGTTGTTTTTCGGCTGCTGTTCCGGTGAACTGGATCTAACAACTCTAGCACTAGCCGGAACTGCTGTTTGTGAGCTACTCTTCACATACTTCATAAAAATAAAATCAAAGAAATATGTTAGAACATCTTTTCTATGTGTGTGCGCGGTGGTAGGGGATGAGGGGGAGAAAGAGAGAAGAAGAAGAAGTAGCAGATTGACCTTTTGAGCAGATTTGGTGTTTGGGGTCTCCATGATGAGCTGAATGGGGTCAACTGTAACCGAATTAAGTGTATATAATGTTGGAAATTTGGAGATTGGTAACTGTCTGGGGAGTTACTTTTTCTGTTGCCACATCACCAGCATCTTTAGGAATTTGCATGCTCTCTTCTACCAAACTCTCTGATCAAACCTCCCCCTCATGACATGAATCTACAACACCCTTCATTGTTTCTTCAAATCTGCTCTAATTGGCTTTAAGTGCGAATGCTGCAAGCTCTATTATATCTAAGCATATCATGCTCATTAGCTAAAGTAGGATTTTATATTGCTTAAGGAAAACAAATATTCGCTATTAAGTGATCACATTGAGTTCAGATTTGAGCGCAAGCAAAGGGGTGGAGCCAACCTCATCCACAGGCAAGATCTCCTTGATTCTCTTTGCCTCAGTGGATGGTGAGAGATGATTTTGCCTTTTCCTCTTAATCCCTAAGGTTTCTTCTCAACTTTTGACACACAGAACTTTCAAGGAATATCAGTGCAGCTTTCGAGCTGATATTTTTTAGGACCATAGCATATAATATAAAAGTCCTCAAGTGTTTGTCCTTACTCAGCTCTCAAGCTTGTGTCCATTAGTACCGTAAGAGAATCCTATGGATTTCCTCATAAACCCCAGAATCTGAAATATGTACGCTAATGGACCACTGGGTAGGCTGGTCGATGAATCTGAAATATGTTTGCTAATGGCTGCTCTATTCCAATCGGCTAGGCTTTTGAGCCCCGAGCAACGTATTTACTCCGGATGGACAGCCTTTTGAGCCCCATCCAACTAACCAAATGTTTTAATGCTACAAGTGAACCTATTACATGAATCCTTTCTTACATTCACCCTCATATGACTAACCAAATGTCCATGTTATTCAGGGAATTAGTGAGAAAAACAAGGCTAACCAGAATCAGAAGAAGTTGGTGCAGACTACAGGCAAAGAGAGTTACGCCCTAGTCCGTGAAAGAAAGGTATATACTCATCCTTAATAAACATTAGATTGTATGAACATTAATAAACTAAATGGTGAGTTTATTTTATTGGATAGAGAGCTGAATTGGGCCATGAACCATCACGGATGGATATGTTTATCGAATGCCACTCTAAGAAAGATGAGAACAGAACACCATCCACTGTGGAGGCAGCAAATTACATGGTAAATTTGCAGTCTTTACACTTATTTTCCCTACATGTTAATAATTTTTCATTGCAAACCATAAGGATTGAAGGTTTTTTTGTCTTGTAGGCACAAATGCACGAGAAGAGAGAAAAACTTTCAGAGGGTTCTCAAGATTTACCTGCTGAAAATGACATACTTTCTCAAGTTGTTGGAAAAGACAAATATGGTCGTGTTCGAATGTATGGGCTAGGTGTGTCCCAATCTGATGTATGGGGTCAAATACCTAGCCGTAAACAGTCACAAAGGATTGCAATGGAGTGGAAGGAAAATTGCGAGCAAATGGAGGAAAGGTTTAACAACCGAATTGATGAGCTAAAGTCTATGTTCCTACGACATAGAGGACGTGAAGAATCCCAGTCTGATGCTTGTAGTCCTGCTACATCTATTAACCATCGTCCTCAAATGACATCTACTCAGTTGCCCCGTCCTTTTCGGGTACGTATAACAACATATTACTTGAACTATAATCCTCGCCGCTTAAACTTCTTCAAGATTTAGCTACTTCAAATTCTCATATTTTCATTTTCTGTTTAAGTGTTTGCAAAGTTCTCATACACTTGTCTTCCTGTGGTGCAATGGCTAATTGATGAAGTATAACAAATAAGCATCCTTGAGAATTGACTTGTTGATTCTTGAATTCTTCTCCTGCCATAGGCCATATATTATTATACTAACACTTACCTTGCATAGCTTAGCTCTAAAGCTTTTCCCCCTAAAGTTTTGAGCTGCATATTGTAGTATTTGGTTCCAAGATTCCAAAGGAATCCTCATTTGCATTTTATTGAGTACAAGCTTCAATACTTCCTGAGCATATTAACATTGGATAAACACATGATCCAATGTTTCCTTTTGATTAGAGCAGAGTACACAGCTATGAAAAATTGAATTACTTAGGTCCCAAGCTGCACATAGTTCTTTATTCCATGCATTTGGTGGTATCTTTTTCCAGAAACTCACTCTATATTTGATCCCCTGATGTATCACAAAGAAGCATTCTTGAGAATTGACTTGTTGATTCTTGAATTCCTCTCTTGCCATAGGCCATATATTATTACAGTAACACTTAGCTTGTAGAGCTTAGCTCTAAAGCTTTCCCCCATAAGGAGATTGCTAATCTATTGCAATGCCTGAGATCTGACAGTAGGAAGTCCTCATGTGTAGCAATTAAGTAATTGACATCTCTTAAGACATCAATTCCCAGTTTGTATTTGTAATTGGCATCTCTTATGACAACAACGCTCAATTAGTTTTGCTTTTCAAATTCAGGTTCGAGATGTTGTATGCCTTAAGAGTATAATGAATCCATCAGAAACTGTAGCTAAGGGGATTATACAGAGCATAGATCCATCAACAGAAGTTGGGGGGAAGAGCTTGGGCCGAATTGGTGCGAAGTATCTATTCAGGTTGCTGTGAAAAAGGATGAACGCTTGATACGATCCTACGGGTTTCACAAAACCATTTATGATGCATATGGAGCAACTGTTGCATGGCCATGTCCTTATGTAAGTTCTAACTTTATTTTGTGGTTGCATTGCTCTTATTTGAAGAAAACCTTGTGGAGTAGTGCATTCATGTGTTGCGGACTTGAGTGCTTCTAAAGTTACCAATGTATAATTGATGAGGTTGCTTACTAAACTACTAATACACAATCAATAATGAGTATATGTTTGTATTTGCAGGTGGAATTAGAAAGCGTTGATGAAATGTGATCGGTGCCTTAAATGGTGTTGAGATGACTGTATTTTGCTTTTGGATGGACATTGGACAACTTGATAGTCATAAGGCCTTTTGCGGTTGTTACATTCTAGGCACTTAGAACTAGTGGTTATCTCTAATTTTGGAGTCAATGTAAATTATTCACTTTCAGACATTTGGATGATATGAATACTTTGGATGATATATATATGAGGACTTTGGATGTTATACTTCAGTTCACTTGGATTTTATCTTCTTATGGTTGCAATGTGTATAAATTAAAGTGGGTTACTTGATGTTTTGATGTGGTGGTACATATTAGAATAGGGGAAGTAGGTATTCAGGTATATAAATATTTGCAATTTGGTAAAATGAAAATAAAAAGCAGGTTACAGCGTTAAGAAGCGTCCCAAAAGAGTTATTGGGACGCTCCTTAGCGTCGCTATAAGACAGGTTAAAGTATTCTGGTTTAGCACTTTTAAGGACGCTTACTTGCGCCTTCTTAAGCCTTATTTTTTGGGACGCATAAAGGGACGCTAATAAACGCCCTAAAAGAGTTATTAAGACGCTTGTTAGCGTCGCTGTAGGGCATACCAGAGTCTCCTACTTAGGCACTTTATAGGACGCGCATATGTGTCCTATTAGCCTCAACCTTATTGAGGCGCTTATAGTGCGTCCCGATAACTTATTGTGACGGCTTCTAATGGGGCGGGGTTACGACGCAATGCCAAACGTCCTTATGTGAAAAGCGTCCTTATATGTTACTTGTTAGGACGCGAAAACGCGTCCTTACATCCCAGTTTTGTTGTAGTGTGTAGTCCCCTAAGCCTAAGACAATATGTGATTGAGATTAAACTTTGAAAAGTTATGTCAGGATTTTCAACTCAATTGACATTTTAGCATGAGGTTGAGATTTGGGCCGAATACGGAATAGTAGACGTTGGTTATAAAAATTGGTTGTTCATATTTGGCTATGTTAAATGTGATATGCTTCAAGGGTCATTCATTGGTATAGGTTTTGATGTCACACTAGTGAAAATGGATGGGAAAAATATTTAGTCTAAGTGATTTCATGATTTCGATACACGAACTTCATGGACCCCAATTGAAATTTAGTTGGCCCATACACATAGAGTTTGAGATTTCGATAGTCGATAGAATGCAAATAGGAAGCTTAAGCTTGGGATGTCTTCCGAACGATGTGTTCGAAGTATAAGACGTTTGGCGGCATAGAATGTATGACTCTAGAATATGATATTCGCATTTGGAGCTAGTATTATTGTATTCATAATGCTAATGGAGGTTTAGAAGCCATGTACTCATTGATTATCTTAAGTAAGATATATTGCGCCTTTAATCTGATGACCTCTCTTTTATTTTAGCTGTAGGATGTCTAGCTAAGGAGCTCATATCGAACCTATTAGGGAAAAGTACGTCATCGACCGAGCAACCTCAAGGGTCTGACCTAAGGACATTGATGAATTCAC